>JAPFRF010000024.1:15369599-15705086 GCA_029282475.1 Phrynocephalus forsythii
AGTTGTATAGTAGGGAGATGTTACAATTAAGGTTCATCTGCTTTAAGTCAAATCACTCACTGTCTATTGCCATGTTAAACTGACTTGCTTGATGTAATTCTGTGTTGGATGCTTTTTATGTATCACAACTGAATTTTCTATCTACCTACCTGAGTGTCTTCTCTCCAACCAGTCATAAAATCTATTCCGTGATTTCTTTTATTCTTACTGTCATTCTGTCCATCTCAGCACAGGCTAAGATTTTTGGTACAATTATTTCCTCCTTAGCTATGTTTTCATTTTTCCACATTTGGGCCCACGCTATTGTAGCGGCAGTCAAGAGATGTAATATAATATACCTGTCTTGTATATTAACATTTTTGGCATAATACCTAATAAAATATTTCTGGCTTAAATTCTGTCTTCAGCTTGGTTATTTCTTTGAGTCGTATATGTATTTTAACCCAGTATTTCTTTGCCCTCGCACAAGACCACCATGCAGGATAATACATCCCATCATGATTTTCACCTTTCCAACATTTGTTAGACAAGTTTGTAAACATTTTTGCTCATCTAGTTGGTGGTAAGTGTCAACGAGAAAAATATTCATATAAATTTTCTTTATAGGATGTTGCCAGAGTTGGTTTGTTATTCAGACTCCATAACTTTTGCCATTTCTCTAGTTCAATTGTGTAAACAATATTCTTGGGCCAACATATCATTCTCCCATCTACTTGCTCATCTTCCATTTTGAAATCTAGCAGGAGGTTATAAAGTTTATTAATTAAGTTATCTCCTGGTAGTAACATTTTATCAAATTGAGGCTCTTCTTTGTAAAATCCTTTTAATTTAAGATCTTTCTAAGCAGATGCCTCTCTTCTGATTTCATCCCTTCCGACACTTTTTAAAAAATGCTTTTGAATGGATTTTATCCAGTGCTCTGTGCTTCTGCATTGTTTTATCTAACAGACAAATACTTTATGAAGTGTTTTTAATTGTAGATGTGTAATAGAATGTGAATATTTAATAGTAATTGATTAAAAGTCAGAAGGGTTGCAGAGGAGCCCCCCCGCCCCCGGTGAAAGCACCCCGACCCATTCCAGGGCAGGAGCGCTGTGGGGAGCGGCCAAAGAGGAGGAGGCAAGGTTGCTTCTTTCCCTCCTGAGTGAAGCTCTTTGGGAGGGAGATTCTCAATAGGCCAAGGTTTTAACCCTTTAGAAGAGGAAGGGAGGAGCTGGAAAGAGGCACCTGAGAAGCAGGAAACGTTGAAACCTATTTCTATAGATTTATGTAAAATGTATGTGAGAAAGGTGGAAGACAATTGTGACAAAATGCAGGAACTAGACTGTAATACAAACCAGCCAACAGGTGGCCAAGTTTGCAGATGACACAAAACTTTTCCGTGTGGTAAAAACCAGAGAAGATTGTGAAGAACTCCAGAAGGATCTCTCCAAACTGGGGGCCTTTTGAGAGATCAGAAGATCTCTCCAAACTGGGGGAACAGGCTATGAAATGGCAAATGCGTTTTAATGTAGCCAAATGTAAAGTAATGCATATTGGGGCAAAAAAATCAGAACTTTATCTATCAACTCATGGGCTCTGAGTTATCCGTGATGGATCAGGAAAGAGATCTTGGTGTGTTGGTGGACAGCTCCATGAAGGTGTCTCCCCAATGTGTGGCAGCGGTGAAGAAGGCCAATTCCATGCTGGGATTATCAAAATTGATTGAAAATAAAACAGCCAACATTATAATGCCATTATACAAACAATGGTTTGATAATCCCTGCATGGAATTGGTGTACAATTCTGGTCACCGCATCTCAAGAAAGACATAGTGGAACTGGAAAAGGTGCAGAAGAGAGCGACAAATGATTACTGGGATGGGGCAGAGCCTTATGAGGAATAGATGAAATGTTTGTGCCTCTTTAATCTGGAAAAAATATGCATTACTTTACATTTGGTTACATTAAATGCAATTTGCCATTGCAGGGCATGACTCCCCCACAGGGGGAGAGAAGTTCTACAAGCTCTGCAGGGCAAATACCAGAACTAGGGGACATCCACATGGAAAATTGAGGGCTGTGAGAGTAAGAACAGACAAAAGAAAATATTTTCACCCAGTGTATTGTTAGTCTAAGTAACTCCCTGCCACAGGATGTGGCATCTGGCTTGGATGCCTTCATTGTGAAAATTGGACAGATTCCTACTCTTTGTCCATCACAGGTTACAAACCATGATGGAAAGATATGTAATCCCCAGGGTTAAAACCAGGGTACTTCAAGGGCCAGATCAGGGGAGTGGTATCAGGAGACAGATATCTAGTCTCATGTGCTCCCAAATCCATCTGGTGTGGCCACTGTGAAATACAGGAAGCTGGACTTGGTAAGACAAGATTGGGCCTTATGTTCTGATGTTCTCTTACTCTGATTTTCTCTCAGCAAGGTTTGTTCTTTTATATGTTTTAAGATTTTGACTTGATGAGGCCTATGAACCATCTTCCTGGGACAGACTTAAGGCTAACTGCTCTTTAGTTTCTAACTGGGGTCTTCCCCATGAACTTCCTTTTTAAAAATTGTCCCTCATGACTCTAAGCCACCCTCCAGTCCTTTTCCAGGAGAAAGGAGGGGCAAAAATACTCTTAAAATAATAATAATAAAAATTCAGGAGAGATTTATTTATTTTATTTTATTTTATAGTATTCTAACCCCCCTTTTCCTTGGGAAAGGACCCTTGTTAATCCTTAATTTATCATGAGTCCTAAAGATACAGTCCAAAGTATTTGATACAGTACTTTAAGGACTGAGAGCAGGACTCACACAGGCAAGAAGCCGTTTGAATGTCTGGAATGTGGTAAGACATTCAGTGTTTCTGGACACCTTGCTAGCCATCACAGAACTCCTTAACCTCCCCTTTTCCTCTCTCACCATCCAGAGGCCCAATTGGCCAGGTTGTGCTTCTTTCCGTCCTGAGTGAAGCTCTTTGGGAGGGAGATTCTCAATAGGCCAAGGTTCTAACCCTTTAGAAGAGGAAGGGAGGAGCTGGAAAGAGGCATCTGAGAAGCAGGAAACCTTGAAACCTATTTCTATAGATTTGTGTAAAATGTATGTGAGAAAGGTGGAAGACAATTGTGACAAAATGCGGGAACTAGACTGTAATACAAACCAGCCAACAGGTGGCCAAGTTTGCAGATGACACAAAACTTTTCCGTGTGGTAAAAACCAGAGAAGATTGTGAAGAACTCCTGAAGGATCTCTCCAAACTGGGGGAACGGGCTATGAAATGGCAAATGCGTTTTAATGTAGCCAAATGTAAAGTAATGCATATTGGGGCAAAAAAATCAGAACTTTATCTATCAACTCATGGGCTCTGAGTTATCCGTGACGGATCAGGAAAGAGATCTTGGTGTGTTGGTGGACAGCTCCATGAAGGTGTCTCCCCAATGTGTGGCAGCGGTGAAGAAGGCCAATTCCATGCTAGGGATTATCAAAAAGGGGATTGAAAATAAAACAGCCAACATTATAATGCCATTATACAAAACAATAGTATTGTGTACAATTCTGGTCACCGCATCTCAAGAAAGACATAGTGGAACTGGAAAAGGTGCAGAAGAGAGCGACTAAAATGATTACTGGGCTGGGGCACCTCCCTTATGAGGAAAGGCTAAAACGTTTGTGCCTCTTTAGTCTGGAAAAAAGGTGCCTGAGGGGGATATGATTCAGACGTACAAAATAATGCAGGGCATGAGTAAAGTGGATAGAGGGAAGCTCTTCTCCCTCTCCCAAAATACCAGAACTAGGGGACATCCACTCAAATTGAGGGCTGGGAGAGTAAGAACAGACAAAAGAAAATATTTTTTCACCCAGTGTATTGTTAGTCTAAGTAACTCCCTGCCACAGGATGTGGCATCTGGCTTGGATGCCTTCAAAAGGGGATTGGACAGATTCCTGGAGAAAAAGTCCATCACAGGTTACAAACCATGATGGAAAGATATGTAATCTCCAGGCTTAAAACCAGGGTACTTCAAGGGCCAGATGCAGGGGAGTGGTATCAGGAGACAGATATCTAGTCTCATGTGCTCCCAAACGCATCTGGTGCGGCCACTGTGAGATACAGGAAGCTGGACTAGATGGGCCTTTGGCCTGATCCAGCAGGGCTCTTCTTATGTTCTGATGTTCTCTTACTCTGAGCAGAAATCTGCCGGGTTTTGGGCTGGGCTTTTATTTGGGGGTTTATGTGACTTAAATATGAATCCACTCTACGTGATCAGGTAACTGCTTTCAATTCCTTGAACATGTCTTAATTGTACTGGACTGTATATTGTCCCTCATGACTGTAAGCCACCTTGGGTCCTTTTCCAAGGAGAAAGGAGGGGCAAAAATACTCTAAAAATAATAGTAATAAAAATTCAGGGGAAGATTTATTTATTTTATTTTAGAGTATTCTAACCCCGCCTTTTTCCTTGGGAAAGGACCCAAGGTAGCTTACAGTCATGAGGGACAATATACAGTCCAATGCAAAGATACAGTACTCAAGGACTGAGAGCAGGGCATTGAGGGACATTGGACTGGATATTGTCCCTCATTACTGGAAGCCACCTTGGGTCCTTTTTAAAAGGAGAAAGGGGGGGGATACTGTAAAATAAGATAAGATAAAATAAATCAATAAATGGTGGCAACTTTAACAAGGGGACCAGATTCATCCCGGGCTAAGTTCTGTGCATTCCCATGCTGCCCCCCAAGGGAAGGGATTCCCTCCTCCCCATTCAAATGGGGCAGAAGGAGGGAAATCAAAGGAGAGGAAGAAGAGGAGGAGGGGTGAAAGGGTTGGGGTCTCCCCTTTCTGGGTACTGGGGAGGAGGAAGGCATGCCCCCATCCCACCCATCCCAAACCCTTGAGTTTCCCAGAAGGGGTGTCTCTGCAGCTCAGCGGTTCAAATCCCGGGTGCTGCCGCTCAGCGGACTGAGCTCCTGTGGTTCAACCCCCAGCTCCTGCCTAACCAAGCCTGTTTCGAAAAGCAGGTAAAAATGCAAGCAAATCAAAAGGCGAAAACGCTGAAAGAAATAAATAAAAGCGGGAAAAAATAAATAAAAGTGGAAAAAATTAAATTAAAGAGGGAAGGTAAAACAAGTGGTTCTTTGCAGCCATGCCGGCCATGTGGCTCCAGATTTGCACAACACTGGCTCTTCGGCTTGAAAAAGGAGACGAGCACGCATGTGCTGCGGGGGAGCCTTTCCCTTTACTTACCCCTCCCCCTCCCTCGCAGAGCTAGAAGGGAGGCAGAGAAGGGAGGAGGGAGGTCACTCGGATTCCTCCAAGGGAGCGAGTTCCGCTTCCTAGAGTGGCAGGAAACGAAGGCTCCCAGGGAGGGGGGGCTCCTTCTCTCCGCGTGGCTTTCCCCCCCCCCCCAAAAGGCTCTCAGTGGTTCCTGGAAGGAGAAGGAAAGAGACCCCCCCAGGAGGAGGAGGAGGAGGAGGTGCGTTGTGCAATTGGGGGATGATATGGGGGAGTGCAATGGGGGGGAGAGGTTGCAAGGGGGGAAGAGGAGGAGGGGGCGTTGGAGATGCAATGGGGGGAGTCCAGGAGGGAAGGTTCCCCCCCCCACTCCTTTGGGTCCGGAGGCAGGAAGAGGCTTCAAGAAGGCCATTCCACCATTTGGGGGAAATGGGAGGGGGGGTCCCATGGGAGACAAAAGGCACCGAGTGCGGCTTCTAAGAGTTGCAGTTATAGATAGGGAGGGGGAAACAGAATGGACTCCCCTCCTTTGGATTTATTTATTTATTTATTTATTTATTTATTTATTTATTTAGGTCCAAAATGCCTATTATTTTATACAAAATACAATAAATACAAATTACAAAAAATGCAAACACATCAACAACAGTCAGGATTTTGAAGGAATTCTGCCCCCTCTTTTTTTTTCCAGTATGGGGGGGAGATGGCAAAGAAGGAAAGGGATTAAAGTTCCTCCACTTCCAAGTTTCCTTCTCCTGAGCAAAAATCTGAGCCCAGGTCTCCCTGGTCCCACTGGGGCTCTCTCTGTGTCCCCCTGCTTCTCTGCCCATGTGCAGAAGGCTTTTTCCACCCCCAAGGGCCCTTATCTTTCTCCAGCCCTTCTCTCAGAAGCACCCCGGGGCAGAGAGGGGCCTTTGGAAATGGGCCCTGACAGAATTACAACCAGTCATCACACAATATGGAATTATACAATATTAAGCTAAGCAGGGTCAGACCTAGTTAGTACTTGGATTGTGCGACCACCAGGGAATACCAGGTGCTGTAGGCACCAGGAGTGGGAACTGGCAAACCACTTCAGTATTCCGGCCTGGAAAAACTCCAATGGACAGGAGGTCACAAGGAATAAGTCACAACCGTAAAAACACAACACACACACATACAGTTATACAGCAAAAATTTCCAATTACGTTGATAAACTGATGGGTTCTGAACTCTCTTCAGGATATCCAGGAATGGGACCTTGGTCTCCTGGTGGACACCTCAAGGAAGGTGTCAACCCAGTGTGCGATAGCAGTGAAAAATGCCAACTCAATGCTAGAGTCCTTAGGAGTGGTATAGAAAATAATTCAGCAGGTGTCATTTTGCCTCTTTATAAATCTACAGTGAGGCTGCATGTGGAGTGTTGTGTACAGTTCTGGTCACCCTCCCTCCAGAAGGATATTATGGAAATGGGAAAAGTGCAGAGGAGGGCAACCAGAATGATTTGGAGACTGGAACACTTTCCTTACCATCTGGAACAACTTACCATCTGAGGCTGCAACGGCTTGGGCCTCTTCAGTCTTGAACGACGGGGCCTTATAAGAGACTTACATGGTGTGGACAAAATGTATAAAGAAAAGCTGTTTTGCCTATCGCAGAACACTAGAAGTACTTATAGCCGTGTTGCTTTAATGCAATGTTGTCAATTAATCCTGTAAGATATCTCTCAATTCCTTGTTCTCAAATACTTGAACATGTCTTAATTGTACCAGACTGTATATTATCCCTCATTACTGTAAGCCGTCTTGGATCATTTTCCAAGGAGAAAGGCAGGTAAAACTACTCTAAAATAAATAAATAATAAATAGGACTAGGGGGCACTCCATAAAATTTTTGGGTGATTGAGCTCAAACAAATAAGAGAGTACTTCTTCACTTCAAGGATCACTGGTCTCTGAAACCTTGACAGTTTTAAGAAAGGCTTGCACAAGGGTATCAATGGCTATCATGGATACCTAAGGACAACCTCTGGGAGAGATAGGCAGGAGATCTCTCAATGCCAAATCTTACACAGGTGAAGACAACTGCTTGGGAATACCATGGTGAGCCGCTGTTGAGACAGAATGCTGGACTGGATGGGCTGGGGCCTGTTCCAGCTAGGCTGTTCTTCTCTTCTTAATGAGTGAAAGCATTTATATAGTATTTTTATGCCTCCTAGGTAAGTGAGGCCGAAACCTCTAAGCAGAGTTCAGCCACACTGGGTCTCTTTTAAGGTGAAAAGCAGGGTAGCAATATTTGAAATAAATAGTTTGGGGGAATAAATTACAGGAGGCTGTGGAACAATTTGCGCCTGTTTTTTACCCTGAGGATCGCTGGTCTGTGGACTCCCTGCCAGAAGAAGTGGACAATTTCAGGGGGAACAAGGGCATCAGTGACTCTCAATATGGATGCGTAAGGACAACCTCCGGGTTGGGGAGATAGCCAGGATATCTCTCAATGCCATTTGCAGGGAATCGTAAGCGGGTGAAAACATCTCCTTGGGAATACCCTGAAGCAAATGGTGATCCATTGTGTGAGACAGAATGCTGGACTGGATGGGCTGGGGCCCGTTCCAGGAAGGCTGTTCTTATGTTCTTAATACCTAAAAGCATTTATATAGTATTTTATACCTCCTAAATAAATAAATTCTTTGGGGGAGTAAACTGCAGGAGGCTGTGGAACAGTTTGCATCCGTTTCTTACCCTGCAGCTCACAAGACTTTTCCCAGCATGGAAGAGAACCATTTCCTCAAAGATTGTCACAGGAGGAGTGAGATAAATCCCCTAGTTTTCCTCAGAATATTCACCCTTCTCACTGAGGTGGGTGGAGGTGTGCCTACACTGGAACTGTGTTACTAAATTTGAAACTTTTTTGTGGTCACTTATATTTTGCAGGTAAGATGCTGTAGAGAAGAAATAAAAGAGGAGGACACCAAGCGCCAGAGGAAGAGGGTGAATATTCAGATGCAAATAGGGTGTTGAGAATCAAACCAGAATGAAGAGGCTGAGAGGAAAACAGAGAGGTGTTAAAATGGCCAAATCTATTATTAGTCAGGAGAAAGATAAAGCGGTTCCAAAAACATCTAAAGAAGAGGAAAGACGTGAGCATCACAAGCGTGGAAGATCTTGCACTACTTCCTCCACAATTTGTTCCAATAGGAAAATTCACCAAGACGAGAAGTCATTTGAATGTCTGGAGTGTGGAAAGAGATTCAGTCGAGCCGAACACCTTGCTAGCCATCACAGAATCCACACAGGCAAGAAGCCGTTTGAATGTCTGGAGTGTGGAAAGAGGTTCAGTCAATCTGGAAGCCTTGCTAGCCATCACAGAATCCACACAGGCGAGAAGCCATTTGAATGTTTTGAGTGCGGAAAGAGGTTCAGTCATGCTGGGAACCTTGCTAGCCATCACAGAAAACACACAGGCGAGAAGCCATTTGAATGTCTGGAGTGCGGAAAGAGGTTCAGTCATGCTGGACACCTTGCTAGGCATCACAGAATCCACACAGGCGAGAAGCCGTTTGAATGTCTGGAGTGTGGAAAGAGGTTCAGTCATTCTGTTAGCCTTGCTAGGCATCACAGAATCCACACAGGCGAGAAGTCATTTCCATGTCTGGAGTGTGGAAAGAGATTCAGTCTGGTGAAACCTCTTCACAGAATCCACACAGGCGAGAAGCCATTTGAATGTTTTGAGTGTGGAAAGAGGTTCACAACTTGCTAATCATCACAGAATCCACACTGGTGAGAAGCCATTTGAATGTCTGGAGTGTGGAAAGAGGTTCAGTAATTCTGGAAGCCTTGCTAGGCATCACAGAATCCACACAGGCGAGAAGTCATTTCCATGTCTGGAGTGTGGAAAGAGATTCAGTCGAGCCGAACAACTTGCTAATCATCACAGAATCCACACTGGTGAGAAGCCATTTGAATGTCTGGAGTGTGGAAAGAGGTTCAGTCATTCTGGAAGCCTTGCTAGCCATCACAGAATCCACACAGGCGAAAAGCCATTTGAGTGTCTGGAGTGTGGTAAGACATTCAGTGTTTCTGGAACCCTTGCTAGCCATCACAGAATCCACACAGCTCAGAAGCCATTTGAATGTCTGGAGTGTGGAAAGAGTTTCAGTCATTCTGGAAGCCTTGCTAGGCATCACAGAATCCACACAGGCGAGAAGCCATTTGAATGTCTGGAGTGTGGAAAGAGGTTCAGTCATTCTGGAAACCTTGCTAGGCATCACAGAATCCACACAGGCGAGAAGCCATTTGAATGTCTGGAGTGTGGAAAGAGGTTCAGTCATGCTGGACACCTTGCTAGGCATCACAGAATCCACACAGGCGAGAAGCCGTTTGAATGACTGGAATGTGGTAAGACATTCAGTGTTTCTGGACACCTTGCTAGCCATCACAGGACCCACACAGGTGAGAAGCCATTTGAATGCCTGGAGTGTGGAAAGAGGTTCAGTCAAGCTGGAAGCCTTGCTAGCCATCACAGGACTCACACAGGCGAGAAGCCATTTGAATGCGAGGACTGAGAAGCCTTTTTCTGTCATTCTGGTATGCCATTTCTACACATCTTAGGACCCACTTATTCAAAAAGACTTTGAAAACTCTGGAGTGTGGGGGGAAAGACACACAATCCTTGTTCAACAACTCATGTTAAGATTTCATACTATGTATATATATGTTAAAATGTAATATTTTAACTTGGCTGAAAGGTTCTGAGTCAAGGACGATCTCTCTGAGTTAATTGGATACAGATTCTGAACACATAGTACAGACATAGCCAAACTTTGGCCTTCCTGATGTTTTGGACCACAAGTCCCAGAATTCCAAGCCTGTATTTCCAATGGCAAAGGACTGTGGGAGTTGTGGTCCGGACTGTGGGAGTTGTGGTCCAACCATCTGGAGGGCCAAAGTTTGGACATGCCTGACCTAATATATACTGGGCATAATCAATTAAAACAAAATTAAACACGGGGCAGGTGCTTGTGATCTCAAGGATAGATTATTGCAACACTCTCTACATGGGGTTGCCCTTGACCATTATTGGGAGACTACTGCGGGTACAAAATCCGTTGGCCCGACTGTTGGTTGGTGCCGGCAGGTATGACCACATCGTCCCAGTTTTGCCCCTTTTTAATTGGCTGCCCATTTTGTCCTGAAAAAGGTTCAAGGTACTGGTTTTGACTTACAAAACCCTCCACGGCTTGGGACCTGAGTACCTGGCAGAACGGATCTTCCAGAGGTCAACTGAGGCCCGAACCACCAGAATGTCTCAGGTGTTGTCACTTCAGGTGGCCGTTTCTAGGGGGGCATTGAAATCCATTACTTGAAACTGGACCTTCTCTGTGTCTGCCTCTACATTTGGAACAAACTGCCAAGTGAGATTTGTCTTGCACAGTCCCTGACGGCCTTCAAAAAAGTGCTTAAGACCTTGCTTAGAGAAGCATTTGGAGGCCATTAGGGATTTTTTGGGGGGGGTGGTTCTGTTCCACCATCTTGCAAATTATTATTGTTATTTTTAATTGGTTTGATTTGTTTAATATTTGTGTTTATTTTCCTGTAATTGTTGTATTCCAGCCTGAGTTCCATTGGGAAGAGGGGGTGTATAGAAATATAAATAAATATACAATATATACTGGTTATTGATTGCACACATAGAAATTGATCTGATATACTGTAATGTTGTGTGTAATGATATAATTTGGTACAGTGGGTCTATGCTGATGTAACTTGATGTAATGTCCAATGATGTAATGTATTCTGTGATTGCTGCGAGAGTTGTATAGTAGGGAGATGTTACAATTAAGGTTCATCTGCTTTAAGTCAAATCACTCACTGTCTATTGCCATGTTAAACTGACTTGCTTGATGTAATTCTGTGTTGGATGCTTTTTATATATCAAAACTGAATTTTTACCTACCTACCTGAGTGTCTTCTCTCCAACCAGTCATAAAATCTATTCCGTGATTTCTTTTATTCTTACTGTCATTCTGTCCATCTCAGCACAGGCTAAGATTTTTTGTACAATTATTTCCTCCTTAGCTATGTTTTCATTTTTCCACATTTGGGCCCATGCTATTGTAGCGGCAGTCAAGAGATGTAATATAATATACCTGTCTTGTATATTAACATTTTTGGCATAATACCTAATAAAACATTTCTGGCTTAAATTCTATCTTCAGCTTGGTTATTTCTTTGAGTCGAATATGTATTTTAACCCAGTATTTCTTTGCCCTCGCACAAGACCACCATGCAGGATAATACATCCCATCATGATTTTCACCTTTCCAACATTTGTTAGACAAGTTTGTAAACATTTTTGCTCATCCAGTTGGTGGTAAGTGTCAACGAGAAAAATATTCATATAAATTTTCTTTATAGGATGTTGCCAGAGTTGGTTTGTTATTCAGACTCCATAGCTTTTGCCATTTCTCTAGTTCAATTGTGTAACCAATATTCTAGGCCCAATATATCATTCTCCCATCTACTTGCTCATCTTCCATTTTGAAATCTAGCAGGAGGTTATAAAGTTTATTAATTAAGTTATCTTACTGGTAAGTAACATTTTATCAAATTGAGGCTCTTCTTTGTAAAATCCTTGTAATTTAAGATCTTTATATGCAGATGCCTCTCTTCTGATTTCATCCCTTCCGACACCTTTTAAAAAAATGCTTTTGAATGGCTTTTATCCAGTGCTCTGTGCGTCTGTATTGTTTTATGTAGCAAACACTTTATGAAGTGTTTTTAATTGTAGATGTGTAATAGAATGTGAATATTTAATAGTAATTGATTAAAAGGCAGAAGGGTTGCAGGGGAGCCCCCCCCGTGAAAGCATCCCTACCCTCTTCAGGGCAGGAGCGCAGTGGGGAGGGGCAAAAGAGGAGGAGGCAAGGGTGCTTCTTTCCGTCCTGAGTGAAGCTCTTTGGGAGGGAGATTGTCAATAGGCCAAGGTTCTAACCCTTTAAAAGAGGAAGGGAGGAGTTGGAAAGAGGCATCTGAGAAGCAGTAAACCTTGAAACCTATTTCTATAGATGTGTGTAAAATGTATGTGAGAAAGGTGGAAGACAATTGTGACAAAATGCAGGAACTAGACTGTAATACAAACCAGCCAACAGGTGGCCAAGTTTGCAGATGACACAAAACTTTTCCGTGTGGTAAAAACCAGAGAAGATTGTGAAGAACTCCAGAAGGATCTCTCCAAACTAGGAGGAATGGGCTATGAAATGGCAAAAGCGTTTTAATGTAGCCAAATGTAAAGTAATGCATATTGGGGCAAAAAAATCAGAACTTTATCTATCAACTCATGGGCTCTGAGTTATCCGTGACGGATCAGGAAAGAGATCTTGGTGTGTTGGTGGACAGCTCCATGAAGGTGTCTCCCCAATGTGTGGCAGCGGTGAAGAAGGCCAATTCCATGCTGGGATTATCAAAAAGGGGATTGAAAATAAAACAGCCAACATTATAATGCCATTATAGAAAACAATAGTAAGGCCGCACCTGACGTATTGTGTACAATTATGGTCACTGCATCTCAAGAAAGACATAGTAGAACTGGAAAAGGTGCAGAAGAGAGCGACTAAAATGATTACTGGGCTGGGGCACCTCCCTTATGAGGAAAGGCTAAAACGTTTGTGCCTCTTTAATCTGGTAAAAAAGGCACCTGAGGGGGGATATGATTCAGACGTACAAAATAATGCAGGGCATGAGTAAAGTGGATAGAGGGAAGCTCTTCTCCCTCTCCCAAAATACCAGAACTAGGGGACATCCACTCAAATTGAGGGCTGGGAGAGTAAGAACAGACAAAAGAAAATATTTTTCACCAAGTGTATTGTTAGTCTAAGTAACTCCCTGGCACAGGATGTGGCATCTGGCCTGGATGCCTTCAAAAGGGGATTGGACAGATTCCTGGAGAAAAAGTCCATCACAGGTTACAAACCATGATGGAAAGATATGTAATCTCCAGGCTTAAAACCGGGGTACTTCAAGGGCCAGATGCAGGGGAGTGGTATCAGGAGACAGATATCTAGTCTCATGTGCATCTGGTGCGGCCACTGTGAGATACAGGAAGCTGGACTAGATGGGCCTTTGACCTGATCCAGTATGGCTCTTCTTAAGTTCTGATGTTCAGGTAAGATGCTGTAGAGAAGAAATAAAAGAGGAGGACACGAAGCGCCAGAGGAAGAGGGTGAATATTCATATTGCAAATAGGCTGTTGAGAATCAAAGCAGAATGAAGAGGCTGAGAGGAAAACAGAGAGGTGTAAAAATGGCCAAATCTATTATTAGTCAGGAGAAAGATAAAGCGGTTCCAAAAACATCCAAAGAAGAGGAAAGACGTGAGCATCACAAGTGTGGAAGATCTTGCACTACTTCCTCCACAGTTTGTTCCAATAGGAAAATTCACCAAGGTGAGAAGCCATATAAATGTCTGGAGTGTCGAAAGAGATTCAGTCGAACCGTAAACCTTGCTAGACATCACAGAAGCCACACCGGTGAGAAGCCATTTGAATGTCTGGAGTGTGGAAAGAGGTTCAGTCGAGCCGAACACCTTGCTAGCCATCACAGAATCCACACTGGCGAGAAGCCGTTTGAATGTCTGGAGTGTGGAAAGAGGTTTCGTCAAGCTGGACACCTTGCTGTCCATCACAGAATCCACACAGGTGAGAAGCCATTTGAATGTCTGGAGTGTGGAAAGAGGTTTAGTCAAGCTGGACACCTTGCTGTCCATCACAGAATCCACACAGGTGAGAAGCCATTTGAATGTCTGGAGTGTGGAAAGAGGTGCAGTCAAGCTGGACACCTTGCTGTCCATCACAGAATCCACACAGGTGAGAAGCCATTTGAATGTCTGGAGTGTGGAAAGAGGTTTAGTCAAGCTGGACACCTTGCTGTCCATCACAGAATCCACACAGGTGAGAAGCCATTTGAATGTCTGGAGTGTGGAGAGAGGTTTAGTCAAGCTGGACACCTTGCTGTCCATCACAGAATCCACACAGGTGAGAAGCCATTTGAATGTCTGGAGTGTGGAAAGAGGTTTAGTCAAGCTGGACACCTTGCTGTCCATCACAGAATCCACACAGGTGAGAAGCCATTTGAATGTCTGGAGTGTGGAAAGAGGTTTAGTCAAGCTGGACACCTTGCTGTCCATCACAGAATCCACACAGGTGAGAAGCCATTTGAATGTCTGGAGTGTGGAAAGAGGTTTAGTCAAGCTGGACACCTTGCTGTCCATCACAGAATCCACACAGGTGAGAAGCCATTTGAATGTCTGGAGTGTGGAAAGAGGTTTAGTCAACCTGGACACCTTGCTGTCCATCACAGAATCCACACAGGTGAGAAGCCATTTGAATGTCTGGAGTGTGGAAAGAGGTTTAGTCAAGCTGGACACCTTGCTGTCCATCACAGAATCCACACAGGTGAGAAGCCATTTGAATGTCTGGAGTGTGGAAAGAGGTTTAGTCAAGCTGGACACCTTGCTGTCCATCACAGAATCCACACAGGTGAGAAGCCACTTTGTGAGGGTTCAAAGATATTTACTAGTGGTTCGACAGATGAATTAGAGTCTTTACTGCTTGAAAATCTAATAGACTTTTATTAAACATTTCAAACAATGGTTTGTATTCCTATATCTCTACCTATCTTTTCCCTTTCCACACTCCAGACATGCCATCTTCTTCCCACTGCAAATCTATCATCTCGTCCTCCCACCTGTATTCCTGTTGTTCCTGTCTCCTTCTTGAGTTCAATGTTTGCCTGCACCAATACATGCTTTCCTCTGCATTTCCATTCTTCCACCTGTATTTCCTTATCTGTGACTTGTCTTTCTATCTCTCCATCTGTCTCTGTTTGTGTTCCCCTGTTCTTAATCTCTTTTGTCACCTCCTTCAACTCTCCTTTCAATAGTTCCCAAGCCATAGCCTCTCTCACAACTGCCAGGAATCCCTCTCTAAAAGGGTTCTGTTTCCCCTTCTCTTTGATCTCTTTCTTTCTTTGCATATCTGCATTGTTCTCGCTCTCAAAGAATAGTTTCCCTGGTCTTTCTTTGACAGTCAAGTCTTTTGAGTTCTTTTCTTCTATCTTTTTTCTCACTGTCCCATCCAAGATGGCGGACGGCAGCAGCTTTTGTGTTTACTGCACCCTTACGCTCCTGTATTTTTCGTGTCTAGTGCTGCCGTTAATGATGTTTTTTATCTAATTTTTCGGGGGCTGCCAGGGTCGACTACCGGGGGGCCCAGGAGGGGGAAAAAAGGGGCTCACGGAGGTTGTTGAAGAGTTTTACCAACTACTAACTGGAAGCGCCGAGCGGCTCGAAACGGTTCGCAGTGTTCGATCAGCCGAACGCGGGCGGCTCTACATTTACCATCTTACGTGAGATTCCGCCACCGGCCCGGTCTGCTGAACTTCGAACCGGCCCGCTGTACCATCGACCGAACTCTGCTGAGTGACCCTTTCCCTCCTGCGCTACCTCCTACCTTTTTACCCGGCTCCTTTGCTAGACCATCGGCTGTGACATGAGGGAGCCTAGGAGTGCGTTGTGGCTCGCCCTCCTTGGCTGTTTTCGAGGACCCGAGGATCTGCGGTCCATGGCCCCTTCCTTTGTCTCCCTCCCGGGATTGCAGCCTGCGGGAGCCGTGACTGCCTGCTGTCCGTCGGGGGCCTTCCTATCCATCTGGCTCCCGGTGGTTTTGTTTTCTTCCTTGCGGACTTTTTGGAGAGACGGAGGAGTGCAGCCGCGGAATATGAGCGTCGAGCGGCTGCTCCATTCGATCGCCGTGCTGGTGGCTTTCTTCCCCGCCGCGCCTGTTGGCTTTTTCAATCTGCTACTCCTGGAGCTCGGGCGGTGGCTCGACCGCCGGCAACTTGCTGCCCGGACCGGCTGCCGGCATTGGCCGGTGACCGGTGCGGGAGCTTGGGTGGCGGTTCGGCCGCCCCTGACCCCTTGGACTAGGCTTCTCGGGCGGTGGTTCGGCCGCCGGCGCCTTGATGGTCGGGACGGACGCTGGCATTGGCCAGTGACCGGCCCAGGAGCTCGGGCGGCGACTCGGTCGCCGGCGATTCGGTGGAATGGATTGCTCGAGCGGCGGTCCGGCCGCTGCCGCTCTGCTGATTCTTCTCCTGGAGCGTACCATCTGCTCCTTGCCGCTAATGGATGGCTGATCGGTTGCGGGTGTTCGAAGCAGCCGCCGCCCGCCACCGGGGCTCGAGTGGCCATCTGGTCACCGGCACCTCCTGCTTTCCTCCAGTCCCGGGCTCAGTGCAGAGATCCTTTCTATCGGTGGCGGACTGTTTCGCCATTCTCAGCTTCTAGAGACTCCTCGCCCATGGAGGATAGGGTCGGGGGTCGGGAGGGGGGAACTTAATGCGGGTGTATTCCATCTTTTTCACGCTCCTCCATTTCATCTTTAACATCTCTGTACCCCAACTCCTGGCCCCGGGGGGGTTTCTCCCCTCTTCCCTTGTCCTCTGCCCCTCTGTTCTTTCCCCCCTCCCTCTTTCCCCCCGTTGTTCTCCAGCTGCGCCCTGGCTACGCTGCCCTTTATTTTATTTTACCCTAGTTTATTTTATTCTGTTTAGTTTTGTATTTTTACTTTGCTATTGTTGTTTTGTTAATTTGCCATTTTATTTTGCTTGGTCTGTTTAATTTGCTAGTTTAGGATTCTGTTAGGCTCTGCCAGGCTGTAGCTAATAGATGTGTCCTTGGCACTAATTAGCTCAGCCCAGGATCACCTGGCTATCTCTCTCCCAGGTGTGTTACATCACCCTCGGCAGCAGTTATCTATTTTTTTGCTATTTCTGTATCATTATTTGTAACCTACCTATTTTGAGTCTGGTTTATTCTGAGTTTAGCTTGAGTTGTTGCTTTCTTTTTTCCCCCTCCCCGCTAGGTCACCATGTTGGCAGGGGCTCATATACCAACCGTGTTGGGCCGTGGACGATACGCTCCGAGTCGGGGGGTTAGTCAGCCAAGAAGAACTAGGGTCAGGCATCTTGCGCCTGTCCCGCGTTCTGACCCCCTGACTCACCGCCACGTGCCTGGGAGCCATCCCACCAGTGCCTCCAACCTGTCCTGCCTCCTCCTCAATGCCAGGTCGGTCCATAATAAGACCGCTGTCATTTTTGACACCATCGCTGACAGCAGGGCCGACCTGGCCTGTATCACGGAGACCTGGGTGGGCTCAGAGGGGGGGCTTCCCTTACCCAGCTGTGCCCTCCTGGGTTCCTGGTTCATGGAGTGGGCAGGTTGGAGGGTCAGAAGGGGGGAGGAGTCGCCGTTGTATATAGGGAATCGCTTCTAGTGACCAGGGCCTCGACATTGGTGATTCCGGGGTTAGAATGCCTCCACTTGTTGGTAGGGCAGCGGGATAGATTTGGCATTGTGCTGGGCTACCGCGCTCCCCGCAACCCAGCACAATCCCTGCCAGAGCTCGCGGAGTTCATCGCCGCTGCGCTGTTGAAGTCCCCCCGGCTTCTGGTCGTCGGGGACTTCAACGTGCATGCTGGCGATGGGCTCGTCGGCGTAGCTCTGGAATTCATGGAATCCATGACGTCCATGAGCCTATCCCAGCATGTTGTTTGTCCCACCCACAGGAGCGGGCATACCCTGGATCTGGTATTTACCTCCATGTCGGGGGAATCTCATCTGGAGGTGCGGGACCTTGTTCCCACACCTGTGTCATGGTCAGATCATTACCTGTTGTCTTTTTCCCTGTCAATGGCGGCCCCTCCCCGCGGGGACCAACGGCCCCTTGTATGGGCCCGCCCCCGAAGGCTTCTTGATCCAGCTCGGTTCCGGGAAGCCTTCGGTGAGCTCCCTGGTGGTCTGGCTGACGATTCGGCCGAGGCCTTGGCTAACCAATGGTTTGTGTCAGCTGCCGAGGCCGTCGACCAAATCGCCCCCAAGCGTCTCCTCCGTGGCAGAGCTCGAACTTCGCCGTGGTTCACGGCGGAGCTTAGAGCGATGAAGCGGGAACGGAGGAGACTGGAGAGCATCTGGAGACAGAGCCGGACGGAGAATAATAAGACTGCTGTTGTGATCCAGACTAGGCGCTACTCGCGAGCGATCAGGGAGGCTAGAAGATCTTATTACTCCCTGAGAATTGGTGAGGCCTCGAACCGCCAGGCAGAACTCTTCCGGGTGGTTCGGGACCTCACCAATCCTAGTCTGGCTAGGCCTCCTCCTACTGATTTCAGTAGCGAGAATTTCGCAGTCTTTTTTAGATCCAAAATAGAGGCCATCCGTGCCGACTTTGACTCCAGTAACACTAGCCCCCCCTCATCATCCCCAGCTCCCTTACCCCCCCGCTCTTCTCAACTGGTTGAGTTTGGGCCTGTCTCTTCTTTGGATGCCTCCAGGGCTATTGCCCATTGCCGTCCCGCGACCACCCCCTTCGATCCTTGCCCATCTTGGCTAATCAAATCTGCCGGAGGGAGCATACCCGAGTGGGCCGCTGCCATCGCCACCGCCTCCTTCAGTGAGGGGGTCTTCCCCTCTCGTCTGAAGGAGACGGTGATTAAGCCCATTTTGAAAAAACCGGGACTGGCGTCGGATCAATTGTCCAACTATCGACCGATCGCCAACGTTCCCTTCATGGGCAAGGTCATCGAGAGGGTGGCCGCGGTGCAGATTCAATCATTCTTGGAGGAACAGCGGTGCCTTGATCCTTGCCAGTCTGGCTTCAGGCCTGGCCGGGGTACCGAGACAGCTCTGGTCGCGCTGCAAGATGACCTAATCCGGGCGGCCGACAGGGGTTGTTCTACCCTGTTGGTCCTCCTGGATCTGTCAGCGGCCTTTGATACCGTCGACCACGGTATCCAACTGGACCGGCTCCGGGAGGTGGGGATTGGAGGCAACGTTCTCAGTTGGCTCCGGTCCTTCCTTCAGGGTCGGCCCCAGTATGTACAGCATGGAGGAGAGTTGTCGGCCCCGTGGACACTTCCTTGTGGGGTTCCGCAGGGCTCGTCTCTCTCCCCCATGCTGTTTAACATCTATGTAAGGCCGCTGGCGGGGGTCATCAGGAGATTTGGGCTGCGTTGTCATCAGTACGCTGATGACACGCAGCTCTATCTCTGTTTTTCCACCTCTGCAGTGGAAGCTGTCCGGTCCCTCGACCAGTGTCTGGAGGCGGTCATGGCTTGGACCAGGGCCAACAGGCTCAAACTCAACCCTGGGAAGACCGAGGTGATGTTCTTCGGGAGCTCCCCGTCTGGGTATGAGGGCCCCCTCCCCAGCTTGGAGGGAGTTTCCCTTCAGCTGGCGGAGAGGGTCCGGAATCTGGGCGTGATCCTGGATCCTGCCTTGTCCCTGGATGCCCAGGTGGCGGCTGTGACCAGGTCCGCATTCTATCATCTTCGTCAGATCACCCAGATTCGCCCCTACCTAGACGGGGACTCCCTGAGGACAGTGGTCCAGGCGCTGGTGATCTCAAGGCTGGACTACTGTAATGCCCTCTACATGGGGTTGCCCTTGACTCTCCTCCGGCGATTGCAGCGGGTGCAAAATGCAGCGGCCAGACTGGTGGCGGGTGCGCGTCGTTACGACCGCATCACCCCGGTTCTGGCCCGACTGCATTGGCTACCCGTTGCCTCCCGGATCAGATTCAAGGTCCTGGTTTTAGTTTATAAAACCCTCCATGGCCTGGGCCCGGATTACCTGGCGGAGCGGATCGCCCAGCGGTCAACATCAGCCCGACCGGTTCGGCAGTCGCGGGCGCACTCGCTTCAGGTTCCATCTATCCGAGAGGCCAGGCGGTCCCGCACCCGGAACCGGGCTTTCTCGGTGGCTGCTCCAGTTTTATGGAACAGCCTACCTAGCGAAGTGCGCTCTGCAGAGTCCCTGCTGGCCTTCCGTAAAGCGGTGAAAACCATCCTATTCCGCGAGGCCTTTGGTGACCTAGCTTAACCTAGCTTAACCTAATTTTTTTTTTAATTACCGCCATCGATAATCAGGACTTTCTGCAATTGCAGCGGTGAGGCTAGATTTAAAGGGTGCGCCCCTGCTGCGGTTTTTCTATTGCTTTTATTGTTTCATGTTTGTCTGTTGACTATGCCTTTGTATTGTTGTATTAACTATGTTGTATTAACTATGTGTATTATGACTTGCCTCTAGTGTTCGCCGCCCAGAGTTCCCGCTGGGAAGATGGGCGGGATATAAATTCAATAATAAATAAATAAATAAATGATCTTTTCCCTGGCTGTCTTCAGCGGACGGACCCACCACTTTCTCTTCTTCTCTCTCCTTCTCACACACTTGAATGTCTAGAGTGTAGAAAGAGGTTCACTCAAGCTGGAAACCTTGCTAAACATCACAGAGTCCACACAGGCGAGAGGCCATTTGAATGTATGGAGTGTGGGAAAAGGTTCATTTGATCTGGAAACCTTGCTAGGCATCACAGAATCTACACAGGAGAGAAGCTCTTTGAATGCTTAGAGTGTGGAAAGAGGTTCAATCAAGCTGGAAACCTTGCTAAGCTTCACAGGACGCACACCGGTGAGAAGCCAGTTGAATGTTTAGAGTGTGGAAAGAGGTTCATTCAGTCTGGAAGCCTTGCTAAGCATCACATAATCCACATAGGTGAGGAGCCCTATGAATGTATGGAGTGTGGAAAGATGTTAAGTCATGCTGGACGCATTGTTAGACATCACAGAATCCACACAGTCGAGAAGCCGTTTGAAAGTCGAGTGTGGAAAGAGGTTCAGTTGAGCTATAAACCTTGCTAGGCATCACAGAATCCACACAGGTGAGAAGCCATTTGAATATCTAGAGCAGGGGACCTCAAACTAAGGCTCAGGGGCCGGATGCGCCCCCCAGGGTCCTGAATCCGGCCCACAGAACTAATTTCACCCCCACTTACCCCCTGCTTCACGAGCAAGCCACCCTCCTCAGCTGCTTCTATTGCTGAGGCAGTTCAAAGTGTTGAGCTATGTCGCTTCCCCCACTCCCCCTACCCATCACCCAGATGATCAGCACACTGCCTAGTGGGGCAAATCAAAGTGGGAGGGCCACAGCGAGGTCCCCTGCTCCCCCCGCCACCCAGATGGTCGGGTCACCAGCTGCAGCTGAGTCGGACAATTTAAAATCGGAGGGTGGTGGCAAAGTCTTCCACTCCCTCCATGGCCCCGGGGCCCTGTCCCTATGTCTACTCCACCCTGCCCACCTGCCTTCTTTTTGTGACCACTGCCTGTGTTATTGTGGTTGTGAGGAAGGAAGGGGGCAGACGGAGGTAGCGCCAGCCAGCCTTCCGATCCAGAGCAGCCACAGCAGTGGACTGACAGAGGGATGGACAGCAGGCAACCAAGGGAGAAATGGAGCTACTTCCTACACACCTTGCCCCCTGCTGCCTTTCTCCGTGTTGTGAGGGAGGGGCGGAGGGAGCCCAACCATGGCTGGAGCCCAACCGGGTTAGAGGCCAGCGAGGAGGTGGTGGCGGAAAAAGAAGGGAAGGGAAGGCCAATGGTGGCCCGGGTCTGGTTCCTGAGAGTCTGGTGGAGCTGCATTTTTCCCCACTTGATGATGGGCAGGCTGGCAAGCCAACAGAGCACCGTAGCCCAGCTGGGCTCAGTCAGTGAGCAGGCAGCAGGTGTCTTTGGGCAGGCCTTCCTGCCTCCCCTCCCTCCTTCCCAGTCCTTGCTCCCTCCCTCCCGCACTTGCAGCGTACCAAGTTGGGCCAGACCATGCCAGGCCAAGAGAGGAAGCAGCAAGGGCATGATGGGCAGGGTGCATGGTTGGATCCGCATGGTGGGACCACCCATGCCACCCTTGCCATGGCTGCTGCTCCTCATACTGAGTGGCTGCCTAGAAGGTGATGAGGGGCCTGTTTTTGCCTGGGCTGCCACCTCCTTCCCAACACAATGAAAGAAAGGAGGGAGGGAGGAGAGAAGATAGGGAGGGAGGGAGGGAGGAAGGAGAGCCTCTCCAGCCGCTGCCACTGTAAGAGGAGGAGGACCAGGAGGAAGAGGCACAGCAGAGGGATCCCAGTGGCAGCACCTCAGGGCGGCGATCCAGAGCAGGAGACATTGCTGGGGTCCCCGAAACACACTGATCATGGGCTGATTGGAAGGGTGGTTCTGCCCACTTGCTCCTCCCCCTTTTTCCATGTCAGCCTTTTTTTAAAATTTATTTTTGGACTGTGGTCCAGCTTCCTGTGGTGTCTTGGGTGGTGGTGAACCAGCCCGCTGTTTAAAAACTTTGAGGACCCCTGAGCTAGACAAATAGATTTTGAGCTGCTTAGTAAAATGAAGAATGAAGATTAAATAGGCTAGCTTAATACTATATAGTACTTTGTTATTTTTACCTTTTGCACTAGATGAAGATGGAGATAAGCAAGGATGAAAACAATGATGGGAAAGAAACATGTAAATTTGGAATATTCCAAACACTTGGGCTGAAATATTGGGAAAACATTTGTATTTGAACTATGTAAAATGGCAACACACAAGCAATGTATTTGTTTTACCTTGTTATGTTTAGAAAATTCAATAAAATATTATTAAACAAAAGAAAGAGGGCTATTCAAAGGGGAGGGGAAGTGGAACAAAACTGGGAGAAGAGCAAAAAGGAAGTGAGATAGAGGACACAGAGCAAGAGAAGCAAAGAAAGAGTGCTCCTTGAAAGCCACAAAAAAAAAAAAATACACATGCAAAAATAGGTGACATAGACAATCAATATGACCACTACAAATGTCATTGCTCACTCCACACTATCACGTCCAATTTCAGATTTCCGTGCTTTATGGCTTCTAAATGGAAAATTTATCAGCTATGTTTTCCATGGCTTCAGAGACTAGGACTTGGGGCAATGGTTTTCAAACATGCAATCGCCGGAGCCTATTGGATGTTCCATTCTGATGTTGTCGGGCCGTGGGAGGTACACTTGGGACCAGCAGGTCGATCGGGTAAGGAGGACTCGGGTCAGGCATTTGTTGCCTGTCCCCCTTTCTGATCCGCCAGCCCTCCGCCACATGTCAAGGAATCAATCCATCCGTGCCTCCGACCTGTCAAGTTTGCTGATAAATACCAGGTTGGTGCATAATAAGATTCCTATCATCCACGACTTGATCGTGGATGAGTGGAACGACCTGGCTTTCTTGACAGAGACCTGGGTGGGCGAGGGAGGGGGAACTTCCCTCTCTCTGCTTCGCCCCCAGAGGTTCTGTGTTCAGCATCTGGGCAGGTCAGAGGGGCGGGGGATGGGGGGGGCATTGTGTATAGGGAAACCCTTCATGTCAGCAGATCCGCAATGTTGGTGTGCCCAGGGTTGGAGTGTCTACACCTTGTGGTGGGCCAGAGGGACAGGTTTGGGATTGTGCTTGTGTACCGTGCTCCCTGTGACCCTGCACACTCCTTCCCAGAGCTCTCCATGTTCATCTCGGCAGCACTTTTAAGAGGTCCCCCCGCCTGTTGGTGGTTGGGGACATCATTGTGTATGCCAGGCCTGGGCTGTCGGGAGTGGCTCTGGAGGTCATGGAGTCCATGGCCTCCATGAACCTGTCCCAGTTTGTCATCGGTCCCACTCACAGGGGTGGACATACCCTGGACCTGGATTTTGCCTCCACTTCTGTGGGTTTTGATCTGGGGGTCGGGAATTTGTGCTCCCGGCCCGTGTCATGGTCAGATCATCATCTGCTGACTTTCCCTCTATCAATCGCTGTCCCGCCCCGCGGGGAGCTGGGCCCTTCCACCTGGGCCGGCCCCCAAAGTCTCCTGGACCCTGTGCGGTTTTCAGAGTCCTTTGGGGGTTTACTGGACAGTCTGGTTGACGATCCGGTAAACTCCCTGGTGGACAGGTGGCATGAGGATGTTGCCGGGGTTGTTGACCGGATCGCCCCCATGCACCTCATCCGATGCCGAGCCCGCTCCTCCCCGTGGCTCACGGCGGAGTGGCGGGTGATGAAGCAAGAGCAGAGGGGGCTAGAGAGTAGATGGCTGAAGGATTGAACGGCTTTGAATTGGGCTGTGGTTAGGGCATCAATCAGTAGCTACGTTTGGGAGATCAGGGATGCAAGGAGATCTTTTGCCTCCCTGAGAATTGATGGGGCCTCGAACTGCCGGACAGAATTGTTCCGGGTGGTTCAAGACTTCACCAATCCTGGTCCGCCGGGGCCTCCTCCTAGTCATTTCACTACTGAGTCATTCACAGCCTTCTTTAAACCTAAAATAGAGGCCATCTGTTCTGATCTGGACGCCGGTTGCACTGCTCTACCTTCATGCGTGGCCGATGCCGCACCCCCTCGGTCTCCAGTTTGTTGAGTTTGGGCCTGTTACTCCATCTGAGGCCTCCAGGGCCCTGGGGCACTGCAGGCCAGCGGCTTCTCCATTCAACCCTTGCCCTTCTTGGCTGATTAAGACTGCCGGAGGGAGCATGCCGGAATGGGCTTCATTAATTGCCACTGCGTCCTTCAGGGACGGGACCTTTTCCCATCGTCTGAAGGAGACGGTGGTGAAGCCCATTCTTAAAAGACCAGGCTTGGCTATAGATGATATGTCCAATTATCGTCCTATAGCCAATGTTCCCTTCATGGGCAAGGTGATTGAGCGGGTTGCCACCCTGCGTCTCCAGTCGTTCCTGGAAGAGAACCATGTCTCGGATCCTTTCCAATCTGGGTTTAGGCCACGTCATGAGACTGACACTGCCCTGGTTGCACTGCAGGATGACCTGTTGAGGAGGGCTGACAGAGGTTGCTCTACCCTGTTGGTCCTTCTTGACCTGTCAGCGGCCTTTGATACCGTTGACCTCGGTATCCTCCTGGGCCAGCTCTCTGAGGTCGGGATTAGGGGTCTGGCCTTTGGCTGGCTGGACACTCTCTTATGGGGTGCCTCAGGGGTTGGCCCTCTCCCCAATTCTCTTTAACATCTATATGAGGCTGCTGGCTGAAGTCATCCAGAGTTTTGGAGCTTGCTGTCATCAGTACGCTGATGACACACAGCTCTATCTTTCCTTTCCACCTCTGCAGTGGAGGCTGTCCAGACCCTTGATCGCTGCCTGGCTGCAGTATTGGACTGGACCAAGACTAACAGGCTCAGGCTTAACCCTGGGAAGACTGAGGTTCTGTTCTTCGGGGGTAGCCCAGACAGGTACTGTGGCCCTCTTCCCAGTCTGGATGGGTCCACCCTCCAGCTGGCGGAAAGAGTGAGGAGTCTGGGTGTTGTCCTGGATCGGATGTCCCTGGATTCCCAGGTGGCAGCCGTGACCAGGTCAGCCTTTTACCATCTTAGGCTTATTGCCCAGATTTGCCCGTATCTTGATGGGGACTCCTTGAGGACAGTGGTGCAGGCGCTGGTCATGTCGAGGACAGATTATTGTAACACTCTCTACATGGGGCTCCCCTTGAACCTTGTTTGGCGATTGCAGCGGGTACAGAATGCGGTGGCCAGGTTGGTGGTTGGTGCGGGCAGGTTTGACCGCATCACCCCCATTCTGGCTGGTCTGCACTGGCTGCCCATTGCCTCCCGAATAAGGTTCAAGGTGTTGGGGTTTTGGTTTACAAAACCCTCCATGGCCTGGATCCTGATTATCTGGCAGAGCATATCTCCCTACGATCAGAGCTGGCCTGACCCACCCGTTCCTCCATGGCTTTCTCGCTTCAGGTGGCCACTCCCAGGGAGACCCGTAGGGTAGCCACTCGTAAACAGGCCATCTTGCTGGCTGGCCCAGTGCTTTGGAAGAAGCTACCTAGCAAGATACACCAGGCTCCTTCACTGTCATCCTTCAAGAAAGCCATTAAAACCTGGCTGTTCAAGGATGCCTTTAGCAACTGCTAGGGTTGTACCAAGGTTTTTTTTTCATTGTCAAGTTTTATGCCTCATGCCTAGTTTCTTTTTATATTGTTCTACTGATGTTTGTTTTTAATCCTTTTGTGTGAACCGCACAGAGTTCCCTATGGAAAATGGGAGCGGTATACAAATACAAAAATAAGTATAAATAAATAAACTGCAGGAAAAGAGATTCCATTTGAGCATTAGGAAGAACTTCATGAGGTTAGAGCTGTTTGGCAGTGGAATATGCTGCCACAAAGGAGGGTGGTGGAGTCTCCTTCTTTGTTGGTTTTTAAGCACAGGCTGGATGGCCATCTGTCGGAAATACTGGTGTGAGGATTCTCATCTAATGACTTTGAAGCTGGGACCAACGGGAATAGCTAGGAGAGAGCATGAATGAGTGTTGACCACCCATCAGTATTTTTAACTTAATTTTTACTCACTGACTTCTGGAAAAGGTCAGTTCAGCTGGATTTTTTGTCATGAATTCTACTTGCAGCAATGCATTCTGTTTTGAATGTGGTTGGTTTTTTATTTTATATCTTATATACAAGGGGTACATAGGGGATGGGGTTAAGTGGAAGCAAATTGGTTAAATACAAATTAAATACATGTTTTGAAGCTTACCATCACCTCTTTATATAGCTGCCTAGATGCCCTAAAACACATCCAATCTCGCCTGATTTCGGAAGCTAAGCAGGGTCGGCCCTGGTTAGTACTTGGATGGGAGACCACCAGGGAATACCAGGTGCTGTAGGCGCCTGGAGTAGGAACTGGGAAGCCACTCCACTATTCCTGCCAAGAAAACTCCATGGACATGGGGTCACGAAGAGTCGGTCACGACTGTAATGACGTAACACACACATCACCTCTTTGTCTAACCCACCATTACGGTAATTTATCAAATTATCCTTCAGTAGCCCATAAAGAATTATTCCAAATTGGATCCCAAAAGGTCTACCTTGTTTCCAAAATTTGCTTTTAATAAGTCCTAGAAGGCAAAGCCACAAACCAACAAATTGTTAGTTCTTTTTTTAAACACAAAATCTGATTTGCTGTTGTTCAGTCATTCAGTCGTGTCCGACTCTTCGTGACCCCATGGACCAGAACTCGCCAGGCCTTCCTATCTTCCACTGCCTCCCGGAGTTTGGTCAAATCCATATTGGTTGCATCGATGACACCGTCCAAGCGTCTCGTTCTCTGCCGTCCTCTTTTCCTTTTGCCTTCAGTCTTTCCCAACATCAGGGACTTTTCCAAGGACTCCTCTCTCCTCATGAGGTGGCCAAAGTACTGGAGCCTCAGCTTCAAAATCTGTCCTTCCAGTGAACATTCAGGGTTGATTTCTTTCAGGATGGATAGATTTGATCTCCTTGCAGTCCAGGGGACTCTCAAGACTCTCCTCCAGCACCACAGCTCAAAAGCATAAATTCTGCGGCGATCAGCCTTCTTTATAGTCCAGCTTTCACTTCCATACATCACTACTGGAAAAACCATAGCTTTGACTATCCTGACCTCAATTGGCAAAGTGATGTCTCTGCTCTTTAGGATGCTACCTAGGTTTGCCATTGCTTTCCTCCCAAGAAGCAGGCGTCTTTTTATTTCGTTGCTGCAGTTGCCATCTACAGTGATCAAGAAGCCCAGGATAATAAACTCTGTCATTGCCTCCATTTCTTCCCCTTCTATTTGCCAGCAGGTGATAGGACGGTGGCCATGATCTTAGTTTTTTTGATGTTGAGCTTCAGCCCATTTTTTCACTCTCCTCTTTCACTCTCATTAAGAGGTTCTTTAATTCCTCCTCACTTTCTGCTACCAGAGTAGTATCATCTGTGTATCTGAGGTACGCAAATGCTAATCTGATAGAGGTTTCCAAACACTCTTCAATTTAGTCATTGATCCATCTTCAATTAATGCTGTCAGTTTTGCCACATCTGCCAGTTCCAACACCTTAAATAACCAGTCTTCTACTAAGGGTAGATTATCCATCTTCCAGTATTGTGCGTAGAGGAGCCTAGCAGCTGTCATAAAATGTTGTTCAATTAGTCACGTTGTTGAACTAAAGCAAGTTTGCAGACAAGACGTCCCTGCCTTACATATAATGTCACCAAAAAGTTTTCGAGGTGTTCTCCTTTGCTTAGACTTCAGTAAACTTTATGTAAGGTAAAGGTAAAAGTTTCCCCGCACATGCGTGCTAGTCGTGTCCGACTCTAGGGATGGTGCTCATCTCCATACTCAAGCCGAAGAGCCAGTGTTGTGCAAGTCCATGGCCACGTGGCCAGCATGACTGCAAGGAAACACTGCTTTACCTTCCTGCTTCTTACGGCAGTACCTATTTACCTACTTGCATTTTCATGCTTTCGAACTGCTAGGTTGGCAGGAGCTGAGGTTATCAGTGGGAGCTCGCTCCGCTGCGTGGCACCCGGGATTCGAACCACCAAGCTACTGACTTTGCAGCCGACAGTTTTCGGAATGTTAGTAAATGACTGGAAGGCATCGCATGCCGGATCGCCCACTGTTTTAGATCTCTGGCTGTAGAGACAGAGGCTGGGAGTTCGATTCCAATCCCCCCCAACTCCCAACCCCACCCCATGCTGCCACCTCGGTAGTGGATGGACTAGATCAGTGGTTCTCCACCTGTGGGTCCTCAGATGTTCCTAGACTGCAACTCCCAGAAGTCTCATCACTAGTTGATCTGGCCAGGATTTCTGGGAGTTGCAGTCCAGGAACATCTGGGGACCCACAGGTGCAGAACCACTGGATTACATGGTCCAAAGTGACCCTTCCGGCTCTGGCGTTCTGTCCATTTTGTTTACCCTGCCGCCACCCCCCTGGTGTAGTTTGGAAACGTGAAGGAAAATCCTTTTAGAAACATATATCGACCCGGGCTTCAGAAATGGGTAGCAGATGGCAGAGGATTACCGGCTTACACTTCCAAGGCTTTATTCAGGCATGAACAACTCCTTCGTCCTTGAAGGAGGGTGAGGTGAGGTTGGAAGGGAAAAAGTTCAGGGAGGAGGCGGCAGAGAAGGGAGACCATGGTGTCCTCCAGAGACTACTCAGAGGGGAATGGATATGGGGGATTAATGGAGGGAGGGATAAACCCGCACAAAGATGGGAGGTTACCCGGAGCCAAAGGAGGGGGGAGCAATGTGAACCTAAAGTATGCAAAGTATGTATTTCGACCGGGGTGGGGGATTTGCAGGGTGGGAAGGGATCCTGGTTCCTCAGGAGCACAGCTAGACAATCCCCCCCCCCAATAACCCCTAAAAGGAGGAGGAGTGTGCGGAAATTCTCATGATGGGACATAGCGAAGATGAGGAGACAGAGAGAAGCCATCATTATTCTGATGGTGGTTCTGATGATTGTGCTGATGATCGTAGGATCACTTTGAGCAATGGAGTTCACTGCAGTTGGGCAGTATAGGAAAAGGTAGCTTAGAAGAAACCTTGAATGTAATCAGTTAGTCAGGATGACTTGGATTTTTATTATTTTTAGGGGAAATAAGACTATGGTTGAGATTTGTTAAGTTTTGCTATTTTTGATCCTTTTTGAATTATTTTTGCATCTTAAGAATAGAAAATAAATCACTATTTTTGAAAAGTAATGAGGCCTCTTATTTTGAAAAGAACCCAGAGTAAATCAGAAGGGGCAGATGTTTTGGAGGATTTTGCTTCAGAGAAAACGAATTCTCTTTACTTTTGAACTGGGCCAGTGCAGCCCCCTTTTGATTTACTGTGCAAGGAGGAGTCCCAGCAGAAGCACTTTCCTCGGAGGGGGTTTGTCTGTCCATGACGGGAGTCTTTCCTTTCTTTCCCGGGAGATCCCAAAGGAAGAGGAGGAGGAGGAAGGCAGGGATGGCAGCAACACAGGCTGGGACTCATGGTGGTGGATTTTCTTGCAGGGAAGCTTCCCCTCCTCTGCATACCATGGGATATTTATTTATTTATTTATTTATTTATTTATTTATTTATTTATTTATTTATTTATGCATTTGTATACCACTCCCATTTCCCAAAGGGAACTCTTTTTAAATATATTATAAATATATTATTTTTTTATAATACATTTTGATTTATCAGCCCTCCCCTTCCCCTTACAACGCAGGTGGGGTCGTTCTTTTGGGGGAGGGGGGCTTTGCACCTTGCTGCCCAGTGCAGAGAAAGGGTTAGGGGTTAATGTCTTCCTTAGAAATCATCTCCATTGCAATGTGTTGGAGACCGCTTAACACCCCCCAGGATAAAACCCCTCACTATCTCCCTACACCACGCCCTTGGGAAAGGGGGGGGGTTCCTCCATTGATTCCAATCAGCCCCGCTCCGTCGTTCACCTCCTTCCCCGTTCCGAGGAGGGAAAGAAAGTCGGAGCAACGAGGTGTGTGTATATATGTGGTGGTGGTGGTGGGGGCGAACCATAGATACGAGAGGGCAGAGTAGCGGTCCTACTTCCGCCTCCCGATGGGCCTGGCTCGGCCCCTCTCTATGGTTTCCCTCGCACGGAATGCTGGGAACGGAAGGCGGGCGAAGGGAAATTGTAAAGATAGATGGATAGATGGATGGGAGGGAGATGAGCGAGAGGCGGGGTCATTCCTAGAGCGTCATCCTGCAGAGGAGGGAGAAAGGAGAGTGGGGAAAAAAGGGGTGCAAGTGGTAATAGAGAGGCAGCCTCATTCCTAGAGAGTCCTCCCCCAGGAGGACCCTTTCCGTTCTCTCTCTCTTTCCGCGGGGTGCCTCCTCTTTTCCCTTCCTCCCGAAAGGAACCTCCTCCGGAGCCCAAGGACGGCGGCGGGTGAGCAACGGAGGGCCGGCGGTCATTGAGTTGTGTGTGTGTCCTTTGGCTTGGCTTTGGGGTGGTGGCGGTCGGAGGAACCCAAAGGGGAGGAAGGAAGGAAGCCGCCTTCTTCTTCTTCTTCCTCCTCCTCCTCCTCCTTCACCACCTTCTCCTGCCTCCCCTTCCCTTTCCTCTTCTGGGTCTCAGATATGTAGGAGGGGGGTGAAAGAGGAGAAAGATGGGGTGCCTGGTGGGGGAGGGCCTTGAGGGTTGGGGGAGAGGGGGCGGTTGGGGCTCTTCTGTGCCCTCCCCCCGGGATGCCCAGGGATACCAATATAATGCCAAATAATGCCGGACATGAGTAAAGTGGACAGAGGGACGCTTTTCTCCCTCTCACAAAATAGCAGAACTAGGGGACATACACTCAAATTGTGGGCTGGGAGAGTGAGAACAAACAAAAAGAACTTTTTTTTACCCTGCCACAGGTTGGGGTGATGGCATCTGGCCTGGATGCCTTCAAAAGGGAAATGGAGAGATTTCTGGAGGAGAAGTCCATCACAGGTTAGAAACCACGATGGAAATGTGGAATCTACAGGCTTAAAACCGGGTACTTCTAGGGACAGATGCAGGGGAGAGGTATCAGGAGACAGAGGTCTAGTCTCATGCACTCCCAAACGCATCTGGTGGGGCCACTGTGAGATAAAGGAAGCTGGACTAGATGGGCCTTCGGCCTGATCCAGCATGACTCTTCTTATGTTCTTATGTACTGCCACCAAAGGAGGGTGGTGGAGTCTCCTTCTTTGTAGAGGTTTTTAAGCAGAGGCTGGATGGCCATCTGTCGGGAGTCCTGTGATGGGGGTTCCTGCATGGCAGAGGGGGTGGACTGGATGGTCCTTGAGGTCTCTTCCAACACTAGGATCCTGAGACCCTTGCCTGCCTTTGGGCGCCTTCTTCCAGGCACCTTTCTCCATCTCTCTTTGGGGGAGGGGTCGATTTCTCCTCTTGGAAGGTTTAAGAGGGGCGAAGGGAGGAAGGAAGGAGGAGGGAAACCCCCATTTTCATTTGCAGGGGGGGGGGAGGAGAGAAAGAAGTGTCTGAGTGAACTAAAAGGACCAGGACGGACGCATAAAATGAAAAGGTCAGAATCGGTGCCAGTTGCATCCAAGGAAGGAGGAGGAGGAGAGGTAACCAGCAGATGGAACTGCAGCTCAGTGGCTGGAGATGAAGGAGCCGGAGGTCGGGAGTTTGAGTCTCCCTTGGTGCCTCCTTGACGAAACCCTTAGGGCTCCGCAGGACTAAGATGATGCTGAGTATGACGTGAAACATTCCAGTGAAGGCTGGGAAAGCTCAGTGGTTTAGAAGTTAGGAGTCCGACCCCCCCCCCGGCCTTCTTGAAAGGGGCTGGGCTTAGTGATCCACAGGCCCCCTTCCAGCTTTGCAATTCTAAGTTGTTTCTATTGGACAAAATGAGAAAGAAGTCATTTGCTGTTAAAATACTGTGTGACAGGGGTGTCCAAACTTTTTTCAAGGAGGGCTAGATTTGGTGAGGGGAAAATGTGTGTTGGGGGGGGGCGTCCATTCAGCTGCATTTGGCCCCTGGGCCAAACTTTGGACAAATCTCTGTAACATGCAAGGAAGTGCAGAGGATGCTGCAGCAACGGGGGGGGGGTGTAGGCTGGGCAAGTGGCTTGGGGGGGGGGATGGACAGAGGCAGGGAAGAAAGGCAAACTGTAAAAATGCAAGCTGACATTTCCGTCCAGTATGGGGAGGGGCCAGCTGGTGGGGATGCATGACAGGCTGAGCCAGTGGGGAGAAGAGGCTGCGGACCACTCAAAATTTGAAAACAGGCCGCATTTGGCCCCCGGGCCTGACTTTGGACATGCCTGCTTTATGAGGTTCACCTGAAGCTCCGGCCCGGAGACTCAATGTCACAGGAGGGACAGTGGCACATGGAAAGCCAATGGCACTTGGAAAGCCAATGTGATTCTTGGTTGCATCAACAGAACCATAGTGTCTAGATCAAGGGAAGTGATAATACCACTCTATTCTGCCCTGGTCAGGCCCCACCTGCAGTCCTGTGTCCAGTTCTGTGCGCCTCAGTTTAAAAAGGATGTTGACAACCTCGAGCAGGTGCAGAGGAGGGCGGCCAGGATGGTTGAGGGTCTGGAGGAAATGTCTTAGGAGGAACGGCTTAGGGAACTGGGAATGTTTAGCTTTTCAAAAAGAAGTCTGGGCGGGATATGATAGCTATGTTTAAATATTTGAAAGGATGTCATATTGAAGAGGGAACAGGTTTGTTTTCCATGGCTTCAGAGACTAGGACGCAGGGCAATGGTTTCAAACTACAGGAAAAGAGATTCTATTTGAACATTAGGAAGAACTTCATGACAGTTAGAGCTGTTCAGCAGTGGAATATGCTGCCACGAAGGGTGGTGAAGTCTCCTTTTCAGGAGGTTTTTAAGCAGAGGCTGGATGGCCACCTGTCGGAATTATTGTGACGGGGGCTCCTTCATGGCAGGGGGTTAGACTGGATGGCCCTTGAGGTCTCTTCCAACTCTATGATTCTATGAGCATCTGTGTAGCCTCTGTGGGACGATCCTTCCCTTGCTGGGTTTTCCATTGTGACTTTCTGTGGAAAAGGGGAGAAGGAGACACCACAGCTGGTGTTTCCGCATTTGCCCCCTGGATCGCTTAGCCCTTTTTTGCCATGGCCTATGCAGATCTTGGTGTAACCTCTGTAACTTCTCATCCAAGAGAGCTGATAAATGAAGCAATAAGCCCTGGCAGTGACCAAGGAAGGCTCCCTACTTACCTTCTCTCCTACTTTGTTTCATCAGTAGTTGTTGTATTGTCTCAGGATCCCTGCTGATGACCACATTTGATGGCAGAGAACAAGGAGTTCTGTGACCGTCTCCTTCCGCAAAACTGGATCCCCCCAAAGGCAGGTGCAGAAGAGGAGAACCCAGGAGTCTTAGCGGGGATCCCTTGTTTCAATGGTTTTCCCGCTGGGGAATTGTTGGTTAGTTTGTCCTTCGGGGGTTAAACAGGAAGGTTGCCCCCCCCCTTCAGAAAAGGCAGTGAAGGGAGGCAGAAAGCAAGTTGTGGATATGCTTTGGGAAGGCTATCTGTCTCACTTCCTCAGAGTCCTGGCAGAGGGACAGTATGGCCTAGGAGTCATGCACTGGATTTAAAAGGAAGGCAGGGAAAGATGAACATGACACCGCTCCAGTTGGGCTGCATGTGTTCAGTTGATCCTTCTGGCCCACACGGGGAAAGCACTCTTTGTGTAGCTTTGGTGGTGTGAGTCTTTGTGTGAATGTTGTGTGCCCTCAGCCTTGGATTTCAGGAAGAATGCAAGTTGCTTTAGGGAAGGGACCAATGGAGCAGAGACAGACAGACGTACGTATATACAGACATACATGTGTGCTGGGAATTTCTCTCTGAAATGTCTGTTGTTGTTGTTGTTGTTGTTGTTGTTGTTGTTGTTGTTGTTGTTGAACAGTATCAGGCATAGTCAATCAAAATTATTAAAACACTGATTGGTATTATAGATAACACATTCAAGTTATAAGCCAGGCCTGCCCAACAGGGAGACCATGGGCTACTGGTAACCTGCGAAGGTTTCAAAAGTAGCCTGCCGTCCATCAATTTAAAAAGTGAGGGGATAAGTTCTCTACCCCTCCCTCCCCCATCCCAAGGACCACCACTGCCGCAGCAAAGTTCTGGGTCTGCCAGCCCACTCTCTCAGCTGAGCTGGGCAATTCAAGGGCCATGGCACATTGAAATTTCTTTTCCCCAGAACAGATTAATTGGTTTTCAATGCATTCATATGGAAAACCGCTGCTCTACTTACAAAAATTTCTACTTATGAGCATGTGGTTGGAATGGATAAAATTCGTAAGTAGAGGTTATTAGTATAGTAGCCCTCAGGCACTTTGGGCTGGAAAAAGACCTTGGCCTGTTCAAAGTTGAACAGCACTGTTATAAGCAAAAGCTAAGGCTCTGTTAAATATAGACACTGTGGTTATTTTTGTGGCCAAGATCTGTGTGTATCATTTCCCCAAACTAGTTTTGTTTGTTTCAGGGAAACAAACAAAGATAAAAGGGGAATGTTTGGGGGCAGTAGGCAATGGATGTTATAGGAGGGTGTTTCTGTTTTGAATACAAAAATTCCAATGCAAGAATGGAATTTTCTTCACCTCGGAGTGCTGCACAATTTAAAATTATGGGTGTGCATATAATATAGTTAAATTCAAAACAAATTAAAATGTTAAGATACTTAGACCTTCACCACCACCCCTTCGGAAGCAGGGCTGTGGAGTTGGAGGAGGAGGAAAAGTCGAGGAGTCAGAGTTGGAGGAAATTTTGGGTACTTGGAGTCGGAGTCGGAGTTGGCAAAAAATGCCGAATCCGACTCCGACTCCAGGTACCCAAAATTTCCTCCTCCTCCTCCTCGACTCCTCCTCCTCCGACTCCACAGCCCTGTTCGGAAGTGGGTTGCTTCAGTAGCATTATGTTGGCCGTTGGCTAGTTCTTCTGATTTATGTATGGTGGAACATAGATTGCATGCAAAGAAGTGCTGTATTGATTTACAGAATCATATTGCTGGAAGAGACCTCCAAGGGCCATGCAGGAACCCCCATCATATTAATCCTGACATATGGCCATCTGGCCCACTCTTTGACATGACACTCTTTCAAATATTTAAACATAGCTATCTTATCCTCTCAGCCTTATTTTTGTAAGGCTAAACATTCCCAGCTTCCTAAGTTGCTCCTCATAAGAGGAGCTACTTAAGTTTTTTCCAGACCTTTAACCATCCTGGTCACCCTCCTTTGGACCCATTCAAGGTTGTCAACTTCCTTTTTAAATTGAGGTGCGGAGAATTGTACACAGTACTCCAAGTGGGGTCTGAGCCTTGAACTAGACAAGAATCGCATTGGCTTTCTTGGCTGCTGTGTCACACTGCTGACTCGTGTTCAATTTGTGCTCCACCAAGACATTCAGATCCCTTTCACATGTAATATTTTCCAAGCCAGGTGCCTCCCATCCTTTATCTGTGCAAGTCATTTTTAAAAATTTATTTTTTAACCTATGCAGCATCCTACATTTCTCTCTGTTGAAACTCATTCCGTTAGCTTTGGCCGAGCACTCTAATCTTTCAAGGTAGATTTGGATTTTCATTCTATCTTCTAGAGAATTAGCAACCTCTCCCAATTTGGTATAATCTGCAAATATAATCAGCGTACTCTCTATTCCTTCCTCCAACTCATTAATAAAGATATTGAACAGCACTGAACCCAGAACAGAAACCTGGGGCACTCCATTGGTCATGTCTCTCCAAGCTGAAGAGAGGCCATTTTTGATCACCCTTTGGGTGCGATCAGTCATCCAATTACAAATCCACCTAACAGTAGCACTAGCTATCCCACTTTCTACTAACTTCTTTTTAAGTTTACCATGCCTGTAATTCTATCAAAGAAAGAGATCAAATTAGTCTGACATGACTTGTTTTTGAAAAATCCATGTTGACTTCTCATAATGACAGCATTGCTTGTTAAATAATAGGGATGGGCACCTTATGAAAAGTGAAATGTGTTTTCATCATTTCGTAAGGTCACAAAACAATACAAAATGAAATGGTAAACAGCCATTTGTTATGAAATGAAATGCTGTTTTTTACCTTTTAAAATTAACCATTTTGTTATTCTGTAAAACGGCTCCTTTGGGTCTGAGAGACACCAAATTGTGTGGGTAGCTTCCTTGGACTCTTCCCTTTAAGCCCCCTGAATTTGGAGAGGTTGGGGGTTCAGGGGGCCGATTTAGTCAACTCCAAATGGGATGCCCCCAGAAAAAAATTCTATTTGCAATATTATATACTTGAAAATAGTGATTACTAGTAGCATGAAAATTACAGTGGATCTTCCTTAAGCTGTTCCCTTTAAGCCCCCCCTCCCAATTTGGAGAGCTTTGGAATTCAGGGGCCAAGTTATTCAAAGGGGTTCCCCATAGGAATCCATTTTGTAAAATTGCTTTATTTTTGTTAGTGGCCTGCTTGGCTGCCTGGCTAGGCTGTATAGGAGGCTGTCTGTTTTCATTTCTCTGTTGTCAGTGGAGGTGTGAGAGGAGTACAGATGGCTCAGTGCTGCTGCTAGCTCTCTGTACTTACAGTGGTACCTTGTATAAAGGAATTAATTCGTTCCAAATGAAATTCTGTTAAGCAAATTTTCCTTTATACAAATTTCCCATAGGAATGCCTTGAAAACAGAGTAATCCCTAATCGTGACCATTTTTATGTTGCATAGATTCGCCCCATAGGCAATTCTGTTAAGGAAATTTCCCCTATCTCCAGAATTTTTTTATGTTGTACAGATTTTATGTTATACAAACTGTTTGTTATACGAGGGTCCACTGTATTACAGTTGGGCTTGCTAGCTTCACTTGTGCTCGGTATTGCTCTTATTATATTATTACTTGCTGTTACTTGTGTTGTGATTGGACAAAGAGAGAGTAGGTATTTGTTGTGCATGAGAGAGATCAGAAAGATAGTTCTCTCTCTCTCTCTCTCTCTCTCTCTCTCTCTCTCTCTCTCTCTCTCTCTCTCTCTCTCTCTGTGTGTGTGTGTGTGTGTGTGTGTGTGTGTGTGTGTGTGTGTGTCTGTGTCTCTGTCTGTCTGTCTGTCTGTCTCTCTGTGTTCAGAGAGAAGGCACAGCACAGGTTCTGTTTTGGAGGGTTTTATTTAGGGATTTTGAGCAGGAGGTATTTATTTTCCCCTCCAACCCCCTTAAACTTGCATTCCTTCTCACCCACACACCATTACCACTGCCCCCATTCTTCATCTGCCCCACATGTTTGTGTTTGTATAACTGTACTACTACTGGCAGTACACGAAAAAAAAATCAAGAAGGGAACTCCTATAAAAATTAAGAGAACCCTGTTCTCTGCAGGAACAAGGCAGGCCCAGCAGGCAGTGCCACAACCCAGGCCACTGACCCTGAGGTCAGGGCAGTCAAACCGCAACATTCTCTTTGTGGACAAAGTCCTGAACCACTCCTGTATTTAGAGGGATCACAGGAGTTGGTCTCAGGCTTGGCCACAGGAGAAGAGCAGCAGCTGGAGGACGAGGAGGGGGAAAGCATGACCCCCTTTCTGCTCCTTCCTCTACTGTCAGCACACACCCTCACACACCAGTCATCCAGGGTGGCTTTGGGATTGGGACTGGGAGCCAGCACCAGATAGCTGCAGGCAGGGGCAGCAGCCATCACAGGCCTCAGGGCTACTTGTGGGAGCATATCTCACGCAAGGAGGAAGACTCAAAGCCCGCGCCTTGCAATGTCTGCAAGGTGGTGATGCGCAGGGGTGTCACAACCCTCAGACTTACACACACAGGTAAGTTCAGGCTTTTACTGGAAACTCAGAGCCAAACCCCAATACAGCAAATCAGAAGTAAATCAGCGTCCAGGAAACCTATAGCAAGGTCACACCTATTCAGAGAGCAAAGCAGTGTCCAAGATAAACAGTCCAGAGGTCAAAGCCAGAATGCCAATGGTAGTTTACGCCAGGTCCACTGAGAAAGTCCAGAGCCAAGAGAGACAAGGTCCAGGGTCACACCAAGCAGGAACAAGGATCAAGCAGGAAAGCAGTAGCAAGTTTGTATCAACGCGCTGCTCCCACAATTTGCCTCAGTCCTGAATGCTTAATTTATGTTTCCAGAGAGCAACATAACTTCCCCAGAAACTAACCTCGTCAAAACTCAGGACTCCCTCCTAAATGTAGACGTTGGTGGCTCAGATAAAGCTTGTCTCTACTTCTCCTGGTTGCAAGTCTTCGCTGCCTTCGACAAGCATCACTCTGTGGGGGTGGAGAATCCCCTGAAGATGCTGAGTCACTCTCATGTGCAGCTGCTGGAGGAACTGACAGCTCAGAAACACCACCTGGGGCTTCTTCAGGCATTAAATCTTTAGTCTCTGGAACAGGTTCTGGCAGGGGCCTGACAAGGGGCAGCGACCCCAGGCACCTGTCCTCAAGTGCCCTGAGGACACACCTGCAGAGGCACCACCCCAGGCTGCTGAAGTTGCCAGAACCCATTGGCAGGAAGAGGGGAGCCGAGGGCAGGGAGATGGAGGCTCCAGCAAAAAGAACCGCTGGCATCACTACTGAGGGAGCCAGATCCAGTCAGGACACGTTGCAGCACAAGCTGTTCCTCAGTGGTGCACCAAGCCTGAGGCAGTGGCAGGGCACAGGAGGTGACCACTTGCATGGTGAGTGAGATGGTTGTCTTTAGTGGCAGGTGCCTGTGCCCTTTGTGAAGTCCCCAGGATTCGGGCACCTCCTCAAACACCTGGCCCCCTAGTATGAACCTTCATGCCGGAGAACCCTGAGCCGTAAGGTGATGCCCTCCCTGCACAAGTCTGTCAGGGAGATGATCCGTGGCCAGCTCCCGCAGGCCAGAGGTCGGAAGATCCGCTTCACTTCTGACATGTGGATTGGTGGGCACCACGCATAATTGTCCCTCACGGCTCACTAGTGAAAGGCAGATGATGTGTCTGCTGATGTCACTGCATCACAGCAGTGCTGCAGGGGGAGACCCCCAACCAAATTACAAGCTACCAGAAGGCTCTGCTGCAGGCACAGAGCATGGAGGACTCAGCGACAGACAGAAACATTGTGGAGTAGCTTCTCTTTGCACCGAGGGAGTGGGCACCCGAGGGGGAGGTGCAGCATGGCTACATGTTTGTGGATGCAGGACATAGCATGTTGGCCACGCTAAATGTGGCAGGTTTGGATGCCAGCATATCATGATGCCAGCACGGAATCCCAGGACCTACAAGTTGTAGGCCATGGTGCCAACTTATGTATGTTTGTTGCAGTTACATTGTCCGGGACCTTGTCTAACTTCCATATAATTCTTATCAAATGGTCTCCCAATTTTTATTTGAATGACTGCACTAAATTGGATCCACAATGAACATTTCTTTTTCTGCTGCCCCTGGTGCTGAAATTGGGTTTCTGCTTTTCCATGACAGTTAAAGACAAAGCTAATGGATTGTAGCACAATGGTTAAATGGCTGTACTGCAGCTGAAACTGCTTACAACCTGGGGTTCAATCCCAGGTAGCTGGCTCATGGTTGATTCAGCCTTCTGCCCTTCTGAAGTTGGTAAAATGAGTACCCAACCTGCGGGGGGGGGGAGTGTAGCCTGCATAATTAAATTGTAAACTACCCAGAGAGTCCTTGAAGCACTATGGGGTGGTATATAAGCAAAACACTTTGCTTTGCTTTTGACAGGATCCCAAATCTGTGTGTTTACTCATCCCTCTCTTTCTTCTCCAGCAGGTAAAATACAGGATTATCAGAATTATCAAAGCCTGCTATGTCTGCTACTGGGGAAATATTAAGAAAGAGAGAAACAGGAAAAATAGACACACAAAAGGAGGAAAAGGCAGGAAAGGAGCCATGGATGCAGAGAAATTCATTTCCTCAGTGTAGTCATGTTTATGAACTCCCGATGGTCAAGGTGAAAGAAAATCAACAGCAAGGAAGGAGAAAGAGGTTCCAACTGGCATGAATATGTTCTAATTCACTTCTAACAGAACCAAGCAGAGTCAATTTTGAGAATAAACTTCTGAGAAGGGAGGAGCCATATAAATCTCTGCAGTGTACAGAGTGCTTTGACCAAAAGAGTCGCCTCTGTTCACGTCTAAAACTCACACAAGGGAGAAATCATAGAAAAGTATGGAAAGTAGAAAGAGTCTTCGTAAGAGAAGTCACCTTGGTTCTCTGCAAAAAAATGATAGCATGGAGAAGCCCTGTAAGGCAAAGGAAAGTGAAGAGAATGCCACTCAGCAATGTATCCTTCATTCAGAACAAAAATCTCACAGCGAGGAGAAACTATTCAGAAGCATAAAATGCGAAAAGAGCTGCAGCCCCACCAGTACCCTCAGTAAAAATGAAAAAATCTACACAGATGAGAAACCATTTAAATGCATGGAATGTACAAAGAGCTTCAGGGAAAGCAGTAGTTTTATAGTCCATCAAAGAACACACACAGGGGAGAAACCCTATGAATGCATAGAATGTGGGAAAAGCTTCAGTCAGCATGCTCACTTAAGTTCACATAAAAGAACTCACACTGGAGAAAAACCATATAAATGTATGGAATGTGGAAAGTGCTTTAGTCAGCGCAATACCCTCAGTATACATGAAAGAACTCACACCGGGGAGAAACCATATAAGTGTATGGAATGTGGAAAGCGCTTTAATCAGCGCAATACCCTCAGTATACATAAAAGGATTCACACTGGGGAGAAACCATATCAATGCATGGAATGTGGAAAGACCTTCAGTCAGAACAGTTCCCTTAGTTCTCATGAAAGAACTCATAAAAAGGAGAAACCCTATAAATGCACGGAATGTGGAAAGAGCTTCAGTCAGAGCAGTCACCTAAGCACACACCGAAGAACTCACACTGGGGAGAAACCATATACATGCATAGAATGTGGAAAGAACTTCAGTCGCAGCACTCACCTTAGTTCTCATAAGAGAATTCATAAAAAGGAGAAACCCTATAAATGCATGGAATGTGGAAAGAAGTTCACTGACAGCAATAGTTTTCAATTACATCAAAGAACTCATGCAGGCGAGAAACCATTTAAATGCTTGGAATGTGGAAAGAGCTTCAGTGAGAGCAGTGTCCTTAGTTCACACCAAAAAACTCACATTGGGGTGAAACCGTATAAATGCATGGAATGTGGAAACAGCTTCCGTCGCAGCAGTCACCTCAAGATACATGAAAGGACTCACACTGGGGAGAAACCATATATATGCATGGAATGTGGAAAAAGCTTCAGTCAGAACAGTTCCCTTAGTTACCATCAAAGGACTCACACTGGAGAGAGACCCTATACTTGCATGGAATGTGGAAAAAGCTTCAGTCGCAATAGTCACCTTAGTTCACATAAAAAAACTCACACTTTGGAGAAAGTAATGTGAGGAATTTCGAGTTAGTTTTCCTTGGAATTGTCACAATTTCCATTAAAGGACTCGCATGGAAGATTCCATAAAGTGCTTGGAAGGAGCTTCACCAAGGCCATGTGACTGGACCAGACTGGACTCTACCGGAAAGAGTCTATCCAGCAGTAAAACTGGACAAGCCAAATATGGAATCCAGAATGAGATTCATGACTAGTGAAATCCTGATGAACAACTGGAAAGAGCTTAATTAAACAGGAATAACTGTTTAATTCTGGGTTTAGAAGGGGTCGCTGCATTAGTCTGTGTAAGACTATCAGACAAAATCCAAACAAAACAAAAGAAATAAATGCCTGTAGGATCATAAGATTATTATATATTAATATAAGTTGTTGTTCACACATCCACTTTTTCAGACATATGAAGACAGAATGAAGGAATGGATTAAGCATCCTCTTGTTTGGGGGAGTGACTCTTTGAAGGATGAGGTCCAAAGCTTGACCATCCAGTCCTTGCTGTAGAAAACCAGGTGGTGTCTGTGGTCTGATCACCACACCATCATCTGAGCCAGGCTGCCCAGTTGCAGGCCTTCCTAGATGCTGGGCTTTTACCACGCTAGTCCATGGGTTAGATTATTGTAGTGCAGTCTATGTGGGTCTGCTTATGAGGTTGGTAAGGAAGCTGCAGCTTTGAGTTTGGTCCTGTAGTGCTGGCTTATTGCCGGCCGGTGGCCTCTCTGCTCAATTCCTGCCAATCCTGGCTTATTAAGATCGCCAGAGGGAGCATGCCAGAATGGGCTTTCCTGATTGCCACTGCCTCCTTCAGGGATGGCATTTTCCCCTGTTGGCTGAAGGAGACTGTGGTTAAGCTCATTCTTAAGAAACCTGGCCTGGCAGTAGATGATATGTCTAACTATCATTCAATAGCCAGTGCTTCTTTTTGGGGGGCAAGATGGTGGAGCGGGTTGCCGCCGAACAGCTCCAAGTGTTCTTGGAGGAAGATATTGTCCTGGATCCCTTCCAGTCTGGGTTCAAGCCACGTCACGGGACTGAGTCTGCCCTGGTTGCCTTGCATGATGACCTCATGAGGGGGGGCCAACGGGATGCACTACCTTGTTGGTCCTTCTCGATTTGACAGCATCCTTTGATACCACCAACCACAGTATCCTGCGTAGGCTCTCAGAGGTGGGGGTCGGGAGTCTAGCCTTGTGCTGGCTCCACTCCTTTCTTAGGGGACGTGCACAGTGAGTTAGCATGAGGGGAAACTGTCATCTCCCTGGACACTCTCGTGGGGTATCTCAGGGGTCGGCAATCTCCCCCATGCTCTTTCACATCTATATGAGGCCATTGGCTGACGTCACTCAGAGATCTGGGGTTTGCTCTCAGTACTCCAATGACACTCAGCTCTATCTCTCTTTTTCTACCTCTGCAATGGAGGTCATCCAGACCCTTGATCACTGCCTGGCCGTGGTTATGGAGTTGACAAGGAAGAACAGGTTCAAACTCAAGCCTGAGGACTGGGTTACTGTACTTCAGGGGTGGGGGATGAGTACAGTGGCTCTCTTCCCAGTCTGGGTGGGACTGTCCTATAGTTGGCTGAAAGATTGAGGAGTCTGGGCAGTGTCCTGGATCCAGCTCTGTCCCTGGAATTCCAGGTGGCAGCTGTGTTTAGGTTGGCCTTTTTTCAGTTTAGGCTTATTGCCCAGATTTGCCCATACTTTGATGGGGACTCCCTAAGGATGGTTGTGCAGGTGCTGGTCATCTTGAGGATAGATTACTGCAACACTCTTTGCATGGGGCTTCCCTTGAGCCTTATTCAGTGATTGCAGTGGGTGCAGAACACAGCAGCCAGATTGCTGATTGGTGCGGTCAGGTTTGATGGCATCGCCCCTATTCTGGCTCGCCTGCATTGACTACCCGTTGCCTCCCGAATAAGGTCTTGGTTTTGGTTTACAAAACCCTCAATGGCTTGGGACCCGAGTACCTGGCAGAGTGCATGTCTCAAAGATCTATGCTGGCCTGGCCCATCAGAATATCTCTGCCACTCTTGCTCCGGGTGGCCACCCTCAAGGAGGCTCATAAGACTTTCACCAGTAATTGGGCCTTTTCAGTAGCTGGTCCAGTCATGTGGAATAAGCTCCCCATCGAGATTCACCAAGCGGAGTCCCTTCCATTATTTAAAAAAGCCTTGAAAACCTGGCTATTTAAAGAAGCATATGGCAATTGCTAATGTGTTTTATTTGTTTATCCCACCCTTTTTTGCCTCTTGCCGGGTATTCTACTTCTCTTTTTGGTATTATTGTTTTTAATTCTATTTAATTTTAATAACTACTAATATTTGATTATTTATTGTCTCTTGTTTGTTCATTATTTTATTGTTGATTGACTCCACTAATTTAGTCATTTAGTATGTTTTACCTGTTGATTTGCTCTTCTATGTAAACTGCCTAGAGTTCCTTAAACAAAATCAGTGCGGTATAGAAATAAATAAATAAATAAATAAATAAATAAATAAATAAATAAATAAATAAATAAATAAATAAATAAATAAATAAATAGAACATAGCGGCCAAATTAGTAACAGACACTGCTTACCAATATGCTTCCATATTGACTTCAAGGTTTTAATGACAACATACAAATTCCTAAATGTTTTGGGACCTTGGGATCTGCCAGAGCGTGTGTGTGCGTTGTGTCATTATAGTTGTGACCGACTCTTCGTGACCCCATGACCATGGAGTTTTCTTAGCAGGAATACTGGAGTGGCTTGCCAGTTCCTACTCCAGGCGCCTACAGCCCCTGGTATTCCCTGGTGGTCTCCCATCCAAATACTAACCAGGGCCGACTCTGCTTAGCTTCCGAAATCAGGCGAGATCGGATGTGCTTAGGGCATCTGGGTGGGATATCTGCCAGAGCAGTTTCTCCCAAACAGAACTACCCAGACTACATGACCTTCTTAATCAGGGCAGCTGAAGGTGCCTACACCAAGAGAGGCATGTAAAACAACTACTAAAACCCAGGTTGTGACAAGGTTCAGATTTCGCTTCTGGCAATCCCTCCCCCAAAGCCCCTGTTATGCAAGGGGATGGAATCTCCTTGACAGGCTGACCCCACATCGCTTGTCCTCCTTCCTGTCTGATTTCACATAGGAACATAAGAAGAGCCATGCCGGATCAGAGACTAGATCTCTGTCTCCTGATACCACTCCCCTGCATCTGGCCCTTGAAGTACCCTGGTTTTAAGCCTGGAGATTACACATCTCCATCACGGTTTGTAACCTGTGATGGACCTTTCCTCCAGGAATCTGCCCAATCCCCTTTTGAAGGCATTGAGGCCAGATGCCAACACCACCTCCTGTGGCAGGGAGTTCCACAGACTAACAACGCACTGGGCAAAAAAAAATTCTTTTGTCTGTTCTTACTCTTCTCGGTGATTGTCTCTCAGCTCTCTCCCAGAGACCTTTGGGTAGTGGGCAGCATATAAATTAAATTAAATAAATAAATAAATACATAAATACATACACACACACAGCTCCCTCTCTTAAAATCTTTAAGAGCCAGTTGAAAATGTGTCTGTTTGGGGTAGCTTTCCCTTACTCTTTATTTTTGCTTTATAGTTTTCAAAAATTTCCTCTACTGCTTCTTGCTGTGTTTGCCTCTTTTATTTATTATCTCTTTTGCTAGCTCAGTGCTATTTCTATTATATTTTGAAACTATATTAATTCATAGCTTTTGTTTTTTGTCCTTTTTATTTCTGGTTACTGTACTCTTTTATATCTGTGTACCTTCTATTGTAAACCGCCCAGAGTAGCCTTTAGGCAAGATGGTGCAGTATAAAAACAATCCAATAATTAAATGAAATGTACATGTTTACTTTCCCAGACATATGAAAACAGAATGAAATTATTCATGAAATACCAGTTTCACAAGAACAACATTCTGAATAATCATTGGCTGTAGGTGTCTGGGGTGTGTGGTATATTTTGCATGTAGAAATTTATGGTGTCTTTTACATTTTGGGTTGTCTTGTAAACATTTTTCTGGGAGACAGAAAACAGATAGCAGGCCTGATAAAATATGAGGTGAGGAGGGAGAAAAGACAGAAAGAGTGTCAGGGCTGAAGACTGAGGATTCAGTTAAAAACTCAGAAGAGGGAAGGCTTAGGGAATACTGTGGTCAGAGTTTTAGAAGATGCAAGATGGACGGCAATTGTGAAGAAAATAATAGTGGGAAGTTCAAATTGAATCTTTTTTCCTGTAGTTTGAAACCATTGCTGCGAGTCCTAGTCTCTAAAACCATGGAAAACAACCTTTCTTTTCTTCAACATGGTATTATTTCAAATATTTAAACATGGCTATCATATCCTGTGGGAACCTTTCTTTGCAGATATGTCTTCAGGAGAAAGTTTCAGTGCAGAGCGCACACTCCTGACTTTTGCTACGTTGCATATTTGAGGGGAAGTTACCTTCTATTTCCTCTGACATCTTTGTTTGAGGGAGAGCTAAAGGGCAACTGCTTCCTATATTATAAGCAATGTTTTAATTAATGATCCAATGTATGCTTATGAATTTAGATAAGATAAAATAAAGCAAGCCTTCTGGGAGGGGCCCAGGCAGTCTTTGTCTGGGTGTCTGATCAGTTGGCTGAAAAGGTAGCTCTTTTTCTCTTTCTGTGTGTGTCCTTTCTGTAATCAGTTTGCTTTGGAACCTTTCCAGCAAATTCCTACAATATCCCCTCTCACTCTTCTTTTTGTAGGGTTAAACATTTCCCAGCTTCCTCAGCTGCTCCTGATAAGGCATTTCTTCCAGACCTTAAACCAGGGGTGCCCAAACTTTTTGTAAGGAGGGCCAGATTTGGTGGCTGAGAATGTGTCAGGGGACGGTTGCTCCCCAACCCTGCCACCCCACTGCAAGCCCCACCCACTTTCTTTAAAAAAACATGGGGCGAAGGAGGGGGAGGGAAGGGGGAGCCAGCCAGCCGTGGGCCACTCAGAATGGCCTGACGGGCCGGATTTGCACACCCCCAGGCCGGACTTTGGGCAGGCCTGCCTTAAACCATCCTGGTTGCCCTCCTCTGGACCATTCAAGGTTGTTAATGCCTGTTTCGTAAAATCATAGAATCATAAGAGTTCAAAGAGACCTCAAGGGCTATCCAGTCCAACCCCCTGCCATGCAGGAACCCCTATCACAGTATTTCTGACAGATGGCCATCCAGCCTCTGCTTAAAAATCTTCAAAGAAGGAGACTCCACCATCCTCCATGGTGGCAGCATATTCCACTGCCGAACAGCTCTATCATGAAATTCTTCCTAATGTTCAAATGTAATCTCTTCTTGTAGTTTGAAACCACTGCCACGAATACTAGTCTCTGAAGCCATAGAAAACAAACCTGTTCCCTCTTCAATATGACATCCTTTCAAATATTTAAACATAGTTATCATATCCCTTCTCAGCCTTCTTTGGGAAAGGATAAACATTTCCAGCTCCCTAAGCCATTCCTCGTAAGACATTTCTTCCAGACCTTCAACCATTGAGCTGCACCAACCTTTAACCAGTGAGCTGCATCTCTTTTCAGTGGCAAGATGGGAAACCCTGGAGGATCCACTTTGGCACCTGCACCCCCAGAGACCATAGAGAGGGGAAGAGGGAAGGGCCCTCTTTCTGCTTCCGATTCCCTTTTGAGTTGCACCAAATTGGGCTGGAAACTGAGTCATGGCAACTTGACATCTTTTATTGAGAGATTGAAACGTTCCGTTGGTCACCCGTATGTAAGGAAGGCCATGGTGTGCCGTCTGCTGGAACAGAGCAGGAGAAGAAAGAAGAAGATGAAGGGAAAGATTTAATTGAGTGGACACATGACAGAGAAAATTGACAGTGGGAATTCACAGGTCTCTAGGGACCAACCAATGTCGGATTGCTATTGGATTATTAATGTCCCTGTTAATGAATGGGAGAAGGGGGACAGGAGAGGTTATAAAAGAAGGGTACCTAAGTGAGAGCTGTCACACGGAATATAAAGGGAAGGATGAAAAGAGTCAAGCTGGGGACAGTTAGATCGGACATCTCTCTGAAAGAGGAACTCAGACTGACCGAGAAACGGTTAGGAGGGAGAAATACGTTATTTATGTGGGGACACAAACAGAGAAAGCAGTGGTGTCTGTGAAGATTCTCAGTCATCCAGGTGAGTTTATCTGGAAGTTGAGTCATGGCTACTGGACTTCTTTTTTGAGAGATAGAAACGTTTCGCTGTTCATCCAAACAGCTTCATCGGTCTCAATACAGCTAGTGCAAGTCCTCCATCTTATAGTCAGCTTTGACCTCTTGTCACCCTGATCTGAATTAGGCTCATAAGATGAACAATGGCCTGAATAGGCTCATTAGGGAGACAATAGTATCCATAGCCTTAAGGTGAACAATGGCCTAAGGTGCTGAAACCTATCAAGAATGGGTCGTTAGCTATGGCCTTGGTGGTGAAGGCCTTGGTGATTTGTCTGGGTACTTTGGAAAGCACAGCCTGATAAGTAGCAGATAGACTATGCCTGAGGCTGCCACCTCTGTTGAGGGAGGGGTTTTCAATGTTGTGAGCTGGAGAAGAAGGTGTGGGGGGTAAGCAGGGTGGGAGGTAGTGGATCCAGGAAAAATTGCCTCCCATCCAGAATGACTTCTGGCTGCTTTCCACCGCCCCGCCCCACTCCTCCCCCATTGCCCTTGACAGGTCCTTAACAAGGTTTTGGTTAAATTTCTCTTCTATGGATGATATGAAGGATAGTAAACCAGATCCATCTCCAGGTTAGATCCCAGGTTAAGGATCAACTGCAGGAGGGAAAGCATGTCTTTTCCCCTTGTCTGTCTTGGGAGAATCTTTGTTGTGTTCTTTCCCTACATTACAAGAAAAATTCTGCAGCAGAGCCAGAGAAGTATAAGATGTAGGCCCATAAGTGGCGGAAAGGTAGGGAGCTGATCTTTGCCATTTCCATGCTTTTTTTCTTAAGCATTTGCCTTGCATTTATTTTGATTGTGGAGTACGGGGAGCTGATCTTTGCATTGCGGGGTGTGCGTGTGTGTCCTGCTCTGCATGCCTTTAAAGTGCACTTTATAAATATGTCTGTGAAGATTCTCAGTCATCCAGGTGAGTTTATCTGGAAGTGGAGTCATGGCGACTGGACTTCTTTTTGAGAGATAGAAACGTTTCGCTGCTCATCCAAAGAGCTTCATCGGACTGAATACAGTTAGTGCAAGTCCTCCATCTTATAGTCAGTCAGCTTTGACCTCTTGTCACCCTGCTGACTGATTATAAGATGGAGGACTTGCACTAGCTGTATTCAGACTGATGAAGCTGTTTGGATGAGCAGTGAAACGTTTCTATCTCTCAAAAAGAAGTTCAGTAGCCATGACTCAACTTCCAGATGCACTTTATAAACAGTTTTGCACACATAAAAAAACCTGGCATTTTTGTGTGTGAGTGAGGATGGTGTGCTGTCCGAAAGGCAGATGATATTGGAAGGGCAGGGATTGTCAGAAGAAAAGGCAGGGGAAGAAGAGGGAAAAGGAGAAGATGCAAAGGGAAAAGAAGGCGCATGCGTGGGTGTTGGGGGGAAAGGGGTGAGAGTAGATGAAGTGACTGAAGGAATGTAGGCATTGATCGGCAGGGAAGTGGAATTGGAGGAGGAGGTTTGGAAGGAGGGGGAGCCAAAGAGGCAGATGCGCACAGTGGGAGTACAAATAGGGCCTTTTCACACAACCCCTAAAATCCGCGGCAAATGGCTCCCAGCTCCGGAGCTTAAAATTGTTTCCCCACCAGCTCCGGAGTTTACAGAAAATTAAGTGCGACCACGTCCACCTAAGCGCCTCCCATCGCACTTTTCAGGTACCTGCTCTCTGGGGGTGAAAAATCCCTGATGCGGATGTAACCTAGTGAGTGCCAGGCTCTCCTCGCTTCTGTTTGTTATTTTTTTGCCCCCGCCCCTTTAAGAGATCTGAATACTGCCTGGAGCAGAGGGAGGCACAGAACGGAGGTGAGCCGCATTCTTTTCTTCCTTTTTTTCTCCCTCCCCTCACACAGACAGCAGCCAGGAGTGCGGAGGGGGTGGGAACATAGGAACAGCGACAAACCCCCAAGATCTCTGGTCTGAATTTAAGTGGCGAGCGGATCTTAGGGGTCGTGTGAAAAGGCTCACAGACAGCGGGGTGACAGTTGGGGCAGTTGAACCACTGAAGTGGAGGGTGATGATGTCACCAGTATGGATTGGGACCAGCCCGTTACCACAGATGGTGAGTTTTCCCCGCAGGGAGCAACGGCAACCTTCCCTCTAGGCACAACATCCCTGTTGCGGGACATGATGTCATGGGAAGGGGAGTTCCCAAGAACCCATGTTGGGACATTTCGGGATATTTGGGAGACCCTGATAATGGACAATGTTGAAGTTCGTGTCAGTTTGGAAATGGAACCTGTTGTATTTAATGTTCAAGAAAATGTGCAGGAGCGTGAGAGCAAAACCCCGTTCATTGTTAATTCCGTCAATAAAACCATTAAAACATCAATCGCCCATCAACTCCATAGAGGAAATAGATATTTACAGAGAGAATCCTGAACCCACTCACATTGTGGTTTTTCTAGCTTCCAGAATGAACTGGTCCACTTCCAGTGCATTCCTATGGGAAATCACGTTTTGAGATACAAAAGTTTTGAGCTAAGAAAACCCCATTGGAACTGATTAATGTTGTAATTCAAGGCATTACTGTACATACATAAATAGTATGAAAATTGTAACAAAGCAAAGCAAAGTGTTTTGCTTATACAGTGGTACCTTGTATAAAGGAATTAATTCATTCCAAATGAAATTATGTTAAACAAATTTTCCTTTATACACATTCCCATAGGAATGCATTGAAAATGGAGTAATCCCATTTTATGTTGTACAGATTTTCCCCATAGGCAATTATGTTAAGCAAATTTCCCCTATCTCCAGAATTTTTATGTTGTACAAATTTCTGTTATACAGGCTGTTTGTTATACAAGGGACCACTGTATATCGCCCCATATCACTTCAAGTAGTCTCTGGGCGATTTACAGTTCAATTACAGTATGCAGGCTATGTATCCCCCCCCCGCAAGCTGTGTACTCATTTTACTGACCCCGGAAGGATGGAAGGTCCCATGGCTTGGGACCGGACTACCTGACAGAGCGTATCGTCCAGCGATCCACCTCGGCCCGACCTGTTCGGCAGGTGCGAGCGCACTCGCTGCGGGTTGCCACTCCACGAGAGGCCCGGAAGACGGTTACCCAGAACCGGGCCTTCTCTGTGGCAGCCCCATCTTTATGGAATTCCATCCCCAGCGAAGTGCGCTCTGCAGAGTCCCTGCAGGCCTTTCGGAAAGCTTTAAAAACATTTTTATTTCGAGAGGCCTTTGGCGAGCCATAAACTTTTTTAAAATTTTTAAATTTTTTTTATTTATTTTTCCCGCCGTCTTTACTGATCATTGGTGCTCAGTAATGTTCATTTGATAGTTACTGCTGAGGGATCATGCCGGTTGGCGATCTGGGATGCAATAAGGTTTTAATATATTAATATGTATTCTTTCATTGTGTTTATTGTTTTGCTTAATTGTTTTGTATTGTAAACCTATTATTTGTCTTGTTGGTGCTTGTTCGCCGTATGTAAGCTGCTTAGAGTTCTGCCAGAAGATAAGCGGGATATAAATACAACAATAAATAAATAAATAAATAAATAAGTCAACCATAAGGCTACTACCTGGGATTGAACCCCAGGTTGTGAGCACAGTTTTAGCTGCAGTACAGGCATTTAACTACTGTGCCATGCCTCTTAATTTATCTACTGTATCAACATATCTGATCACCCAGATAAACATATTTTTCAGCTGTTAATGGCTTAATGAAAATATCTGACAGATTATTTCACTTGGATACTACTATAAGTCAATTAACTTTTGATTTACAACCTCCTTCACACTGCAAAACCTTCTGCAAATGTGTTTCCTTCTATTTTTCATTCTATGATCAGTTGCTAACTGAAAACATGCTTCATTATCACTATACACTGTGATATGCCTGTGAAGATTCCCAGTCATCCATGTGACTTTATTTGGAAGTTGAGTCATGGCTACTGGACTTTTTTTTTCCAAAAAAGAAGTCCAGTAGCCATGACTCAACTTCCAGATATACACTGTGATAGGTAAATTAACTTTACTATTCCCATCCTTTAGTGATTGTATGAACCATAGCAACCAGTTGGCCCTCCAGATGGTGAAGGAGGTAAAGGGGAGGTAGAGGACTTGAAAATTGCAGAGAAATTAAATGAGTTCATTGCATCTGTCTCCACAACAGAAGACCTTGGGCAGATTCTGCTGCCCGAACCGTCCCTCTTCACTCAAGAATTAAATTAAATACAGGATAAAAGAGAGGATATTTTAGGGTTAATTGATAAATTGAAGATTCACAAGTCACCGGGCCCAGATGGCATCCACCCAAGGGTTATTAAGGAACTGAGAAATGAAATTGCGGATCTCTTAACGGTAATATGCAACTTGTCTCTTAAAATGTCCACAGTGCCGGAGGACTGGAGGATAGCAGATGTCACACCAATTTTTTTTAAAAGGAAGGAGGGGGGACCTGGGAAACTACAGGCTGGTTAGCCTTACGTTTATCCCAGGGAAGATGGTGTAAAGCCTCATCCAAGAAAAAATCTTAAAACACATAGAAGAACAAACCTTGCTGAGGGAAAATCAGCATGGCTCCTGTAAGGGTAAGTCTTGCCCAACAAATAGAATTCTTTGAAAAGGTCAACAGGCATGTGGATTTGGGTGTCTATCTGGATTTTTAGAATGCTTTTGACATAGTCAGTCCCTGTATGGAAAATCGCAACCTTCCTCCAAAGGCTTCCTTAGAACACCTCTGGAAAACCAGTAAAAATGTTAGCAAGCTGTGTATTTTAAAATACACCAGCCCAATTCCAACTTCAGTGGAAGTCCTCTCTTAGCCCAGCTCTTACTTCAAGGCAAGGATTTAGCCTCACTCATACTTTGGGCAATAACCACATCAGTTGTAAAAAATATTATTTTATTATAAAAATGGAAAAATAGAAAATTACAGGAATAAGCCAGCCAAAGTTCAGTACATGGTTCAAGATTGGCAATCAGGAAAATAAAGAAATTCTATTTAACTGGGAGTTGAGTCATGGCTGCTGGACTTCTTTTTGTTTTTTGTTTGAGAGATAGAAACGTTTCGCTGTTCATCCAAACAGCTTCATCGGTCTGAATACAGCTAGTGCGAGAGACCTTCTTATAGTCAGCTTGACCTCTTGTCCCCTGGTCTGATTGGCTCATAAGATGAACAATAGCCTGAATAGGCTCGTTAGGGAGACATTAGTGTCCATGGCCTTAAGGTAAACAATGGCCTAAGGTGCTGAAACCCATCAAGAATGGGTCCTTAGCTGTGACCTGGTGGTGAAGGCTCCTTGATTTGCCTGGGTACTTTGGAAAGTATAGTCTGATAAGTAGCAGATAGACTATGCCAGAGCCCACCACCTCTAACGACCCATTCTTGATGGGTTTCAGCACCTTAGGCCATTGTTTACCTTAAGGCCATGGACACTAATGTCTCCCTAACGAGCCTATTCAGGCTATTGTTCATCTTATGAGCCAATCAGACCAGGGGACAAGAGGTCAAGCTGACTATAAGAAGGTCTCTCGCACTAGCTGTATTCAGACCGATGAAGCTGTTTGGATGAACAGCAAAACGTTTCTATCTCTCAAAAAAAGAAGTCCAGTAGCCATGACTCAACTCCCAGTTAAACGAACCTGGATGACTGAGAATCTTCACTGACGAAATTCTATTTAACTACATCTTTCTAAGTAACACTAGGCATCCTGACTATAACAGGCATGATGTGAATAAAATAGCTTCTAAGCGTTAAGCCAGCATTTTTAGAACAAAAGTTAACAATTCCTACAGTCCCTCTAATTTAAAAGCATTGTTTTCTCCACACGCAGGCTATGCCCCCTCCTTCCGAGCAGTCCATCTTATGGTCCAATCATAAAGCTAATTTTAATTAAAACAATTATTTTCTGTGTCTCTGCTAATTTTTCATGCGTTCATTTCCAAAGTATGCTTTAATTGGAGTTGGTGAAGACGTTATGGCTCCGTGATGGCTCCGTGACTGGCACAGCGCAGCTTTCTTCTCCTGGTTCCCAGCTGATAATGATAAGAGAGCTCTTGCACCTGTAGATCTAATTACAGAGCATGGTACAGCACAGAAAAATACACAGCCTGTCTTTCTCAGACAGACACAGAAATCCCTTGCTCCTTTCTTACTGAACCTAACCTGACAGACTCCATCTTGGTGTTACAATTCCTTTACAGTCCCTCACCAAAGGCTGCTGAGAAAATTACACAGGAGATAAGAGGGCAGGTCCTCTAATAGATTGATAACTGGTTGAGATCCAGGAAACTAAGAGTAGGTGTCAATGGGCAATATAGCGAGACCGCAGTATATGAACCGCAAAAGGTCAAGGGACCACTGTATTACATATTACACACAGATAAGTTACATGGAGACAAATCAACAGCATAACATTATTTCATCATACATAGCATACATAATTAGTACATAGTGTAGAAAGATGAGAATGGGTGCCTTCCTCACAAAAGGCCCATTGAACAATGATTAACAGAACACTTAGATACATTTCATAGAATCATAGAGTTGGAAGAGACCTCATGGGCCATCTAGTCCAACTCCCTGCCATGCAGGAACCCCTTCACAATATTTCCGACAGATGGCCATCCAGCCTCTGCTTAAAAACCACCAAAGAAGGAGAATCCACCACCCTCTGTGGCAGCATATTCCACTGCCGAACAGCTCTAACTGTCATGAAGTTCTTCCTAAAGTTCAAATGGAATCTCTTTTCCTGTAGTTTGAAACCATTGCCCCGAGTCCTAGTCTCTGAAGCCATGGAAAACAAACCTGTTCCCTCTTCAATATGTCATCCTTTCAAATATTTAAACATAGCTATCATATCCCCTCTCAGCCTTCTTTTTGAAAGGCTAAACATTCCCAGTTCCCTAGGCCGTTCCTCATAAGACATTTCCTCCAGATCCTCAACCATCCTGGTTGCCCTCCTCTGCACCCGCTTGAGGTTGTCCACATCCTTTTTAGATTGAGGCGCACAGAACTGAACACAGTACTCCAGGTGGGGTCTGACCAGAGCAGAATAGAGTGGTACTATCACTTCCCTTGATCTAGACACTATGCTTCTGTTGATGCAACCAAGAATCTCATTGGCTTTCCTGGCTGCCGCATCACACTGCTGACTCATGTTCAATTTGTGGTCCACCAAGACCCCCAAATCCCTTTCACAGGTACTATTCTCTAGCCAAGTGTCCCCCATCCTGTATCTGTGCAATTCATTCTTTTTACCTAGATGTAGCACCCTACATTTCCCTCTGTTGAAATCCATTCTATTAGCTTTGGCCCAGCATTCTAATCTGTCAAGGTCCTTTTGGATTTTCATCTGATCCTCTAGGGAATTAGCAACCCCTCCCAATTTGGTATCATCTGCAAATTTAATTAGCATACTCTCTATTCCTTCCTCCAAGTCATTAATAAAGATATTGAACAGCACTGGACCCAGAACAGAACCCTGGGGCACCCCACTGGTCACGTCTCTCCAAGCTGATGAGAGGCCATTTATGATCACCCTTTGGGTGCGATCAGTCAACCAATTACAAATCCACTTAACAGTAGCACTATCTATCCCACTTCCTACTAACTTCTTAGCAAGAATGCCAATGGGGAACCTTATCGAATGACCTTGCTAAAGTCCAGATAAGCAATATCCACAGCATTCCCCTCATCCACCAGGCCTGGAATTCTATCAAAGAAAGAGATCAAATTAGTCTGGCATGACTTGTTTTTAAGAAACCCGTGTTGACTTCTTGTAATGACAGCATTGTTTGTTAGATAATTGCAGACTGACTGCTTAATAATCTGCTCTAGGATCTTTCCGGGAATTGAAGTCAAGCTGACTGGGCGGTAATTATTTGGGTCCACTTTTCCCCCCTTTTTGAAGATGGGGACATTAGCCCTCCTCCAATCGATGGGGACTTCTCCTGTCTTCCAGGACTTCTCAAAGATTATTGCCAATGGTTCTGAAATTATTTCTGCCAGTTCTTTTAATATCCTTGGGTGTAATTCATCTGGCCTAGGAGACTTAAATTCATTTAATGTATCCAGATGTTCTTGTACTACCTCCCTATCTATTCTATGTTGCAATTCCCATCCAACCTCATCTACTCTTTGTCCCAGCCGGTCTCTTTCTTCCTTTTTGGAGAAGAAAACAGAGGCAAAAAAACAGTGTTGAGTAGTTCTGCCTTTTCCTTGTCTCCTGTTAGTAACTGGTTATCATTGCCACACAGAGAGCCTATCATTTCCTTATTTTTCCTTTTGCTACAGACATAACTAAAGAAACCCTTTTTACTATCTTTAATCTTCCTGGCAAGTCTAAGTTCGTTTTGCGCTTTAGCTTTTTTTACCATCCCCTGCATATATTAGCTGTTTGCTTATATTCCTCTTTGGTGCATTTCCCATTTTTCCATTCCTTGTACTTGTTTTTCTTTATAGTTAGCTGAGTTGAAAGTTCTTTAGTAAACCACTGTGGTTTCTTTAGACCTCTCCCATTTTTTCTTCTTGTTGGAACAATTTTAAATTGTGCCTTTAATATCTCACTTTTCAGGAACTCCCATCCATCTTGGACTCCCTTCTCTTTCAGTGTTTCAGTCCATGGAATCACAGCCAATAATTCCCTAAGTTTACAAAAAATGACTTTATTAAAGTCCAGGATTCTTGTCTGACTATGCTTAGCTTCACCTTCCAACTGCATAACAAATTCCAAGAGGGCACTTTTACCTAATGATCCCACCACTTCGACCCCATTTACAAGGTCCTCCTTATTGGGTAAGACCAGATCAAAAATGGTTTTGCCTCTGGTTGCCTCCTCTACCTTCTGGAGCATAAAATTGTCTGCAAGGGCAGTAAGGAATTTGTTAGACCTTGCATTCCTAGCTGAGTAGGACTGCCAGCATATATCAGGATAGTTAAAATTCCCCATTACTACTACATCTCTCCCTTCTGACTGTGTGGCCATCTGCTCACAGAAGGCATCATCCCACTCCTCTAGCTGGCTTGGGGGTCTAAAATATACTCCTACAGTGACATCCCTCCTAGTTTTTTCACCCCTGATTTTAACCCAAATACTCTCAACATGCTTCCCCTGCTGTTTATCTTGTATTACTTCAGCAGTGTAAATGTCCTTAATATATAAAGCTACACCTCCTCCGTTCTTACTCAGCCTGTTCCTTTGAAACAAGTTATACCCACCAATGACTACATTCCAATCATACGTCTCATCCCACCATGTTTCAATGATGCCAATTATGTCATATTTATTGTGCTGTATTAGGAGTTCCAGCTCTTCTTGTTTGTTCCCCATGCTCTGTGTCTTGGTGTAGAGACATTTTAGGCTGCGTGCACTTCTTATATGTCCTTTGCTTAACCTGTTTTTCCTTGGACTTATGGTCTGCACTACTTTTTGTCCTGCTCCTATTTCAATATTTGGGCTAGTCTCCACAACCCCTTCTGGATCTCTACCGTTAAGAGAATTTTCTCCCTTCCCCTGCAAACTCAGTTTAAAGCTCTCCTTATTAAATCTGCAATCCTCTTGGCAAAAAGATTCCTACCAGCAGTGGTGAGGTGCCCCCATCCTGGCCCAATATCCCGTCTGAATGAAAAAGCAAACCATGGTCCAAGAATCTGAATCGTTCCTGCCGGCACCATCTCCGAAGCCAATCGTTCACCTCCACTATTGTTCTTTCCCTTCGTGGACCACGTCCTTCTACAGGGAGGAGAAATGATATTACCACCTGTCCACCCAGGTCCTTCAGCTTCCTATCCATCTCTTCATAGGCCTTTGTGATATCTTGAAATCTGCACTTTGAAGTATTGTTAGTTCCTACATGGACCAAAAGAAATGGGTAATCTATCCAATCAGGTAAATCATGGCTATTGCAGCACCTTGCATCAGCCAAACCCACTTAAGCTCATTCTTTTCACCTGCAGTCTAATAGGAAAAAACCTTCAGACTGAATCACTGTGACTTTGCACATTTGCAGACTCCATCTTAGAAATCAATTAAATACACACAGACAATTTATTTATACACCTAATACATAGTTTTCACTAGCTAATAACTGACAATTCCTTTGTTGCACGGACATTCGGTCAGGGAATAGGAAACTACTCCCAACCCTAGAAAGACCACCGTGACCGCCGCCACCACCAGGGCTGCTGGAGGACACTTAAGCAAACAAATATACGTGTTACCACTTCTAACAAAACTCAGGGGTAGGAGCGTCTCTGGCCGAGAATCACCTGAATTCCTGTGGGTTCTTTTAAAGAAAACAAATGGCCTGAGAGCATCAAATCAATGAAAATCAATAGAAAATATAAAAATGCTTATCAGATACAATCATATAATATTGCCTGAAAAATAATGAAGCTTATGATATTCTCACTATCTTAATACTATGAAAATTACAATGCCTAGGCTAGCTAGTTCTAACTCTAGCTGACTACATCTTGAAGCCGGATTCTTAGCAAATCTCCCTCTCATAGCCTTAAGTATAAACTTTTCTTTTTCCCAGCTTTGAGAATCTTCAGGATGTCACGTGAAACAATTATCCAATGGTAGCTGTCCAGTCTCTCTAACTTGGCTTATTATGGCTAGGCTGTTGTATTCCTTAGATAAGTGTTTGGCAAAAAGCTGAAAATGTGCAGTTAATATTGAGTCTTATAAATCACACTATGTCCCACTGCTTAAGATGAAATTCATTCATTCTATAGGTCCTTTTGTTTTATGAAAATCTTGTCTTGAGAAGCACAGTTTCCCATAGGAATGCACTGAAAACCAATTAATCTGCTCCGGAAGTCAGAAAAGTTTTTAAAAGGGGGAGGAATTGTATCAATTTTCAATGCAGTCCAATGGGAAGGCTGTCCCAAACCACTGTCAATCAAAAGGCAGCCAAAAAAGGCTCAAAGGTGTCAAAATCAGCTCCATCAGGGGATGTGTGGGGCGGCCTTCAGTTGCAGGTTGATTTCAGGGGGTTTACTCCCAACCCAGAAAAAGGGGGAAGCTTTTCTCCTTTGCTGGGTTAGGGCAGGGAAAATGCTTTCCCCTCTTTTGCTGGCTGCCCCAACCCAGTGGAGAGGAGGGAGCAGCAAGGAGTTACTCAACCACTTTTCCCCTTCTTGCATCGGGGACCAGGGAAAGTCTGGTCCCCGATCCAGGCTGCCCCAACCCCACAGGGGCTGCATGGCTGAGTCACCTCTTGCCTGATCATCCCCCTCAGTCAGGGAAGCCCAGGCTTCCCTGATCCAGAGGGGTGATGGGTAAAGGATGACCTGCCTCTTCACCCCTTTCCTGTGTCAAGGCAGCCACCTCCCCTTTGCCCGAGTCTCCATGCCCAGCCGTCTCAGTACTGAGGCATGGGTGAAGTGGGGGAAAGAGGTATGTTGGCTTGCTTGTAGCCATTTCTGCCTTATATCTCCGTACCCCACCTCCACTGCTGTGGGTGGGTCTTCCTTTCCCACCTTTTCTGCCCCACCAATCCTTAAGAGACCTCTCGAACATCCTCTTCATTTCTTCACGCTCCTTTTCTTCCCTCAGCTGGCATTCCTTGCCTCCTCCTGCCTTCTCTGTTTCTCCCACCACTCAACCCAGTCATCCTTCCCAGGTGTAGGTGGCACTCCAGTCGGGTGGATCCCTTGATCCTTCCCTGCTCCACAGTAAGTATAGACTCATCAGACCCATGTTCTCGTAGACCAGGATGCCCCCATCTTTCGGTTTACAAGGCCTCCACCTAAGACTTCTGGGCAGAAATCACAAAGGTCGTCACAAACAAAAAGTTGTCACAAAGTGGATGGATCAAGTAGCAACGTCTGAAGTGAGATGTGATTGAGGGCCAGCATAGAAGGGCCCCCATTGTTTGCAACTTTCTCCTGCCACCCCTACAACCAGAGAATCCACCTGGATGCCCCAATCCCCTTTGTCTTAACAGAAGAGTTTCCAGACAGAGTTTCCTTGGGAGGAGACCTGGAACATCTCTTGTTCAGTGAGTCCCAAAAGTGAGGAGGCGTAAGGAGGTAAACCCCCTTCTGACTGCCCACAAAAACAGGAGGGCAGGTTTCTTTTCAGCTCAACAACAGTCCAAGGGAAAAATAGAACCATATTCTCCCCACTATACAATATGTCTTCCTAATGAATGTCCTTTTGCTAGGCTGCCATATAGCCTTAGAGGAGAGAGGACGAAGATGGGAGATTCTTAGGATACTGTCATTGGGGAGGCAATTTCTACTATGCATTTTTTAATCACACGAGATGCAGAGGTGTTGCCTTAAAATAATGAAGACTGCTTTTAAAAAGATGCTTCAAAAGTGTAATGTGACATGATAGTACTTGGAGCAGGTATTGCCTTTAGTAAGGTCGTGCGCGTTGAGTAAGGCCACTGCATTCCCTGATGATTTTTCAACCTTTTATTTGTCATAGGATTTCTCCCCATTGTGAGTTCTTTGATGTGAAATTAGGCCCCGTTTGCGACCGAAGATCTTTCCACATTCCATGCATTTATACGGTTTCTCTCCTGTATGAGTTCTTTGATGTCTACTGAGAGTTGTGGTTTGGCTAAAGCTCTTTCCACATTCCATGCATTTATATGGTCTATCCCCCGTGTGAGTCCTTTGATGTGAAGCAAGGGCAGAACTGGAACTTAAGCTCTTTCCACATTCCATGCATTCATATGGTTTTTGCCCTGTGTGAGTCCTCTGATGTGAGGTAAGGGTAGAACTGCAACCAAAGCTCTTTCCACATGCCATGCATTCATATGGTTTCTGCCCTGTGTGAGTCCTTTGATGGGAAGTAATGGCAGAACTGCAAGTGAAGGTCTTCCCACATTCCATGCATTCATATGGTTTCTCCCCTGTATGAATTCTTTCATGGTAACTAAGGGTACCGCGTTGCCTAAAGCTGTTTCCACATATCATACATTTATATGGTTTCTCCCCAGTATGAATTCTTTGATGTGAATTAAGGACATGCCTGCGACTGAAGGACCTCCCACATTCCATGCATTTATATGGTTTCTCCCCTGTGTGGGTTCTATGATGTTTAGTATATGATCCACTGTCAGTAAAGGTCTTCCCGCATGCGAGACATTCATATGGTTTCTCCCCTATGTGAGTTCTTTGATGTATACTAAGGCCACTACTCTGGCGGAAACTCTTTCCACATTCCATGCATTCATATGGTTTCTCCCCTGTATGTGTTCTTTGATGGGAAGCAAGGCTAGAGCTGCAACGGAAGCTCTTTCCACATTCCATGCATTCAAATGGTTTCTCCCCTGTATGGGCTCTTTGATGTGAAGCAAGGCTCGTCCTGTAACCAAAGCTCTTTCCACATTCCAAGCATTCAAAGGGTTTCTCTCCACTGTGTGTTAGTTTATGTCTACTGAGAATACCGCTTTGGCTAAAGGTCTTTCCACATTCCACACATTTATGTGGTTTCTGCCCCGTGTGGGTTCTTTGGTGTACATGAAGGCCGGTACGTTGAGTAAAGCTTTTCCCACATTCCATGCATTCAAATGGTTTCTCCCCTGTGTGAGTCCTTTGATGTTTACTAAGGCCACTGCTCTGGTGAAAGCTCTTTCCACATTCCAGACATTCATATGGTTTCTCCCCAGTGTGAGTTAGTTGATGTCTTCCAAGGATACTGGTTTGGCTAAAGCTCTTTCCGCATTCCATGCACTTATATGGCTTCTCCCCTGTGTGAGTCCTTTGATGTGAATTAAGAATATAACTGTTACTGAAGCTTTTTCCACATTCCATGCATTTATATGGTTTCTCCCCTGTGTGAGCCCTTTGATGTCTCCTTAGGGTAATGCTATGACTGAAACTCTTCCCACATTCCATGCATTCATGCATTTTCTGCTCCATGTCAATGCTCTGATGTGAATTAAGGTGACTCAAGCTCTTTCCATGTTGTTGACGCTCGTATGTTTTCTTCATTGGGGATTTTTCATGTTAATTACAAGTATTACCCAGAGTTACACCGTTTTGTTTTGTTTTAACTTATGGCTTTCCTTTCACTGCAAGTGTCCTTGGCTATATTTCTTTCCATATGAGAAAGTATTTCTGCTAATGAGAAACTCACTCCTCCCTTTGTGGGCTTTTTATAATATGGAATTCATAAACATCAGCTCCCCGAGAGGTAGGAGATGTATTTTGCTCTGTCTTGTTTTCTTTCTGCGTCTTTCCTTCTTTTGGGTGTCTAATTTTGTTTCCTGCTTCACTCTCGGTCCTTTTCAGCAGCCGGACAGGCACCTCCATATAATCTCAATTCTCCTGTTTGTAACCTGATGGAGGAAAGAGAGAAGATGGAGTAGAGCACAGAAAGCAATCTCACTGGAGAGCAAGCCAAGGTATTTGATTTGTCCTTGACTGGTATAAGCAAAGGAGGAACCACACCAGCACACCAGTCCAACAGAAAAAAAATGGAAAAAAGAGACCTCAAGAGCCATCCAGTCCAACATCCTGCCATGCAGGAACCCCCATCACAGTATTCCCGACAGATGGCCATCCAGCCTCTGCTTTAAAACCTCCAAAGGAGAAGACTGTATCACCCTCCATGGCAGCATATTCCCCTGCTGAACAGCTCTAACTTTCATGAAGTTCTTCCTTATGTTTAAATTGAATCTCTTTTCCAGTAGTTTGAAACCATCGCCCCTAGTCCTAGTCTCTGAAGCCATGGAAAACAAATCTGTTCTCTCTTCAATATGACATCGATTCAAATATTGAAATACAGCTATCACATCCCCTCTCAGACTTCTTTTTGAAGGGCTAAACATTCCCAGCTCCCTAAGCTGTTCTTTGTAAGACATTTCTTCCAGACCTTCAACCATCCTGGTCACCCTCCTCTGTACCTGCTCAAGCTTATCAATATCCTTCTTAAATTGAGGTGGGCAGAACTGGACACAGTACTCCAGGTGGGGTCTGACCAGAGCAAATAGAGTGGTACTATCACTTCCCTTGAACTAGATAACAATCACATTGGCTTTCTTGGCTGCCATGTCACACTGCTGACTCATGTTCAATTTATGGTCCACCAAGACTCCCAGATCCCTTTCACATGTACTATTTTCCAGCCAGGTATCTCCCATTCTATATCTGTACAATTCATTCTTTTTACCTAGATGCAGTACCCTGCATTTCTCTCTTTTGAATCCAATTCCATTAGCTTTGGCCCTACATTCTGATCTGTCAAGTTCATTTTGGATTTTCATCTTATCTTCTAGGGAATTAGCAACCCCTCCCAATTTGGTATCAGCTGCAAATTTATTTAGTATACACTCTATTCCTTTAAGTCATTAGTAAAGATATTGAATAGCACTGGACCCAGAACAAAACCCTGGGGAACCCCACTGGTTATGTCTCTCCAATCTGAAGAGAAGCTGCTTATAGTTCTATTCCTTTTCACTTGCATGTGGGGCCCAAAGGTTGGTTCCTTTCCCACTTTAATAAAATAGATGAGGCAGAAAAGCCTTCAGAATGACTTCCCCCACCCAATGGGGTCCTAAAATAGCAAAGGAAGTGAAAAGTGAAAGCTAGGGTATTTCCTGAGAAACTCCAGGAGGCAGTGGAAGACAGAAGGGCTTGGCGTGCTCTGGCTCATGGGGTCACAAAGAGTCAGACACAACTGAACAACAAGAACAGCAGCAGCAGCAGCAGCAGCAGCAGCAGCAGCAGCAACAACAACTGTGGCAAGGGTGAAAGGTTATCATGTTTATCATTTTGATGTTGACACTGCATACCTTCTGCAGATCTTACAGAAAATATCTTTATGAAACAAATTCCAGGTTTTGAAAATTCCCACCCAAATATGGTATTAAAGTTGCATAAAGCATTATATGGCTTGAGCCAGTCAGGGAAAAATTGGAATATGCTGCTAGACAAAAAAAAATTTAAAAGTTAGGATTTGTGAGTAGCATTGCAGACCCATGTGTTTACTGCAAGAGTGAAGGGAAACAAACAATTTATTTACTAGCTTTTGTTGATGATTTGTGTAAACATTTCCACTTAAAATATCTAGGTGAAATTAAAATTTACCTAGGGGTAACTGTTAGTAAATATGAGGAAGGACATTTTGGTACCAAAACCTAGGGAAAGAGGACGTGGTAGCGCTTTGATTCTGCCTTTCCTGCATGTATAGCACCTGCAAATCTGTGCTACATCATCAGGAAAGCCAGGGAGGCTTTGAATTTCACACTCCCATAATCCCAAAAGCCTGCTCTGCAAGACAGATTTTTTTGCAAGACATCAGGCCTTCTGTATTGCTGGAAACAGGATGGATAAAAACCAATGATTTAAAAAAACAACCCAAAACTGATTTTTTAAATTTAAATCAGATTTTTTTATTTAAATTAATTTTTAAAATTTAAATCAGTTTTTAAAAAATTAAATGTTTTTGGAGGAAAAATCTCTCTAAAGATCATGTTCTAGTTAAGATATATGATAATCCAAAGGTTATTCATCATTAAATTAGTTTTTAATTATGTAGCATAAGGCTGTAATTAATCCATTCACAATGCCATACTCTCCCAGAGGTTTCTGACTATTTGGGGCATTTTTTCTATCTAGAACATATTATCAAAGATGCTTGGTTTTGTTGTTTTCAAAACCGCATTTGGGTCTGCAATGATAACATGCCTCCTTTGTAGCAAAAATGCTATAAAATTAACATCAGAATTGAGGAAAAGACCTTAATCTCATTGTTCCTCTGCAAATCTTTGTACACATAACCAACCCCCTTACCTCTTAAGTGCTACTTTTCAACAAGTTCAATGAATAGAAGGTTGTTTGGAATGGAATAGGTCTACACAAGGAGTAAATTTTGAGGAGAGAGGGGCAAGCAGTAAAATAAAATGAAAATAAAACTTTTTGAGCACAGTATTCCACATCTTGAGATCTTTGTGTGTAAGCGGCCTGAGGGTTATCATTCTCATTCTCTTCCTTGAGGAGAAAAATCTGTAATGGCAGCAGGCCATAAAAGAGACCCAGTTTAAAAATGTCGACTGTCAGTCTAAGTTTTTTAAAAGATATTTTAGCCACATCAGTTAACAAACACAGATGTTTAAGCAAATAACAGTATGCATAATGCTATATAATATTATTGTTTTGGTTAAATTCCAGTAAAGTACAACAGAACAGTTGCCCAAATATGAATGATTAACCTATTAAACTGGAGATAGTTCACCTTGCAATAATTTCACAATCATCTATGTATTTGTAATGGCATATAACCAGCAAATCAGTAATTTTCTGATGTAACTGTAAAACTAATCTGAAAGATTATTATTTTAAAAAAGGAACCTCCATCTAGTTGTAAATATTAATATTAAAACAACTCCAGCAAAAATGAGTCTTTATGTAGAAAATCATGATTTAAATTGAGCCTTACTGACTAGAGATGGGCACGACTTAGCAGAATTCCTGTTTCCGTTTCCGTTACTCGTTTCCGTTACGCAACGGAAACGGTAACGGGAATTACTCCGCCAGAACTCGAACTCGAACCGATGAACGAATAAATGGGTCTGATTTGTCGTGGTCGTTCCTGGCATCGCGGCCATCCCGCGATGCCAAGCGGCACAGAAAAAAAGTTTTTAAAAGTTAAAAAAAAAAACCGATTCCTGGCCAAAAAGCAGGCGGAAATATGCCTGCCTGAGGGCACCTACCAGAGAGAGGGGTGGTTTCTGGGGGTCCCCGGCCTCCTCCTCCTGTCCCTCCTGGCCCTGGGCTGCGCTGGGGGCGGGCATCCTCGTCATCCCGCCAAAGTCGCAGCCTCGCCGGCTTGCTTGCCGCAATTAAAGCGGAAGCGGCACAGGAAAAAAGTTTTAAAACTCCCCCCCCCATCCCGGGCCAAAAAGCCAGCGAAAATATGCCTGCCTGAGTGAGGGCTCAGGGCACCTACTGGAGGGGTGGTTTCTGGAGGGGGGTCCCCGCGGCCTCCCCCCCTCTCCTCCTGTCCCTCCTGGCCCTGGGCTGCACTGGGGGCGGGCCGGGCAATGCATCCTCGTCGTCCTGCCAAAGTCGCCGCCGGCCGCCGGCTGCCGCAATTAAAGCGGAAGTGGCACAGAAAAAAAGTTTTAAAACTCTCCCCCATCCCGGGCCAAAAAGCCGGCGAAAATATGCCTGCCTGAGTGAGGGCTCAGGGCACCTACCGGAGGGGTGGTTTCTGGAGGGGGGATCCCCGGCCTCCCCCTCTCCTGTCCTGGGCAGCCGGACTCGAGTCGCCATGCCATGCGGTGCAGGCGGGGGATCCAAAATGGGGCGGCGACCGCAATATTTTTTTTAAAATCATGGTCCAAAAACACACAACAAGCACCACAGAAACATGCGAAAACTGCTATTATAAAACTGCCAGAATTTTTACAGTAGCAGTGGGTTTTTCTTGCAACAAAATGTCTCTCCTCTCCTCCTCTGTCCTCCATTGATTTTATTTTATTTTATTTTATTTACACCTGCGCAATGATGGGCTGGCCGAGTGGCCATGTGGGAGTGACCATGCAAATTTTTGGAGCCATCATGGCCACTTGGCCACTGAGACTTCTGGGATGTGCCAAAAAGCCCACTAAACCCTGCCCTAGCCCCCTAACCCTAACCCTAATCCTTGATTCCTTACCCATACGCCACAGTACACTGTCCTCTTAGTGGGTCAGAGAGGCACCCAGAGGTGCAACCCACTACCCCACCCTAACCTCACCAGTAACTAGCCTAACCCTAGCCCTTGCGCTAAGCTGCTGTCCCCTAAGCCAGATCTACTTGCATTGCACTACACGCAAGTATGATTCCCTTCTTAGTGAGACACAGCGGGTGCGACCCAGTCTTGACTCAGGGTTCTCCTGGATGGACGGTCATGCACCAGTGCACTGGTCTCACTAGTCTGCAACTGGTATGCATATCCGTATGGCTATGCATGCCTTTTTGCAGCAGGTGAGGAGAGGAGACCCCCATGCATGAGGGGTCTCCAGGAGCCTGCTTTCCCTAGCGGGTGAGGATAGGAGGCACCCACCCCCCAAAAAAGAGGTGCCTCCAGGAGCCCGCAACCCCCCCTAAACCAGTATAACGACAAACGGAAAAATGAAAAACGAAATGACTATTTTTGCGAAGTTTCGCGAAAAACGGAAACGAGCCGACACGGGCCGCCTCCGACACACGACAACTTGAAAACGTCATTTTCCCTAGTCGTGCCCATCTCTATTACTGACTAGTGATTTAAATTGTGATGTAAATAAAATCCACCCTGGGTGGAAACCACTTCTGGGGCCTCTGACAGGCCCAGGAAGCCCATCAAAGGCCCATTTGGGGCAGTGCCAGGCCTAAGGTAAGTGTAGGAGGCCCCAGAGAGGCCCCCAGTCTTGACGCAACCCGGCATCCGTATATTGTGGATTTTCTATTATTGTGGTTCAGGTCGGGGCTGGGACACCTCCCTTATGAGGAAAGGCTAAAACATTTGGGGCTCTTTAGTCTGGAAAAAAAGCACCTGGGGGATATGATTGAGACATACAGAACAATGCAGGGCAAGAATAAAGTGGATTTTGAGCCTGGTGTGAGATACCAAACAGACCTACTCTTGAGAGAGCAAAAGAGAAAGAAGTGAGCAGAGAAAGAGAAAGGAGTCAGCACTGGTAAATTTCTGGGTTGGAGCAGTTCACCTAGGGCTGTTTTACCTCTGCCTCTGCTAACTTTAACTGCTCATTTAAATGCAAAGAGGCATTAGTAGCTAGGAAGCAGGGGTGGGTCCAGACTAAGCCTTCCCTTGAGCTTGGGGCTGGAGTTACGCTAAGTGTATTCCTCTGGGGGAGAAGGTCAGCCTCAGCATTTGAGCAGTTCAACTAGGGCTGTTTTACCTCTGCCTCTGCTAACTTTAACTGCTCATTTAAATATAAAGAGCCATTAGTAGCTAGGAAGCAGGGGTGGGGCCAGACTAAGCCTTCCTTTGAGCTTGGGGGTGGGGTTATGCTAAGTATATTCCTCTGGGGGAGATAGTCTATCTGGATTTTCAAAAGGCTTTTGACACAGTCCCTCACCAAAGGCTGCTGAGAAAATTGCACAATCAGGGGATAAGAGGGCAGGTCCTCTTATGGATTGAGAACTGGTTGAGATCCAGGAAACAAAGAGTAGGTGTCAATGGGAAATTTTCACAATGGAGAGAAGTGAAAAGCGGTGTGCCCCAGGGCTCTGTCCTGGGACCGGTGCTTTTCAATCTGTGCATACATGGCCTGGAGACAGGGATAAACAGTGAGGTGGCCAAGTTTGCAGATGTTTGCACAAGTCTGCACAAGTTTTACATTATAAGGCCATTATACAAAACAATAGTAAGGCCGCACCTGGAGTATTGTGTACAATTCTGGTCACCGCATCTCAAGAAAGACATATTGGAACTGGAAAAGGTGCAGAAGAGAGTGACTAAAATGATTACTGGGCTGGGGCACCTCCCTTATGAGGAAAGGCTAAAACATTTGGGCCTCTTTAGTCTGGAAAAAAGGTGCCTGAGGGGGGATATGATTGAGACATACAAAATAATGCAGAGCATGAGTAAAGTGGATAGAGGGAAGCTCTTCTCCCTCTACCAAAATACCAGAACTAGGGGACATCCACTCAAATTGAGGCCTGGGAGAGTAAGAACTGACAAAAGAAAATATTTTTTCACCCAGCGTGTTGTTAGTGTATAGAACTCCCTGCCACAGGATGTGGTGATGGCATATGACCTGGAAGCCTTCAAAAGGGGATTGGACAGATTCCTGGTGGAAAACTCCATCACAGGTTACAAACCATGATGGAGATTGGTGGGGCCGCTGTGAGATACAGGAAGCTGGACTAGATGGGCCTTTGGCCTGATCCAGCATGGCTCTTATTATGTTCTTAAGGTCAGCCTCAGCATTTGAGCAGTTCAACTAGGGCTGTTTTACCTCTGCCTCTGCTAACTTAAACTGCTCATTTACATACAAAGAGCCATTAGTAGCTCGAAAGCAGGGGTGGGGCCAGACTAAGCCTTCCCTTGAGCTTGGGGGTGGAGTTACGCTAACTGTATTCCTCTGGGGGAGAAGGTCAGCCTCAGCATTTGAGCAGTTCAAAAAAGGGCTGTTTTACCTCTGCCTCTGCTAACTTTAACTGCTCATTTAAATACAAAGAGCCTTTAGTAGCTAGGAAGCAGGGGTGGGGCCAGAATAAGCCTTCCCTTGAGCTTGGGGGTGGAGTTACGCTAAGTGTATTCCTCTGGGAGAGAAGGTCATCCTCAGCATTTGAGCAGTTCAACTAGGGCTGTTTTACTTTAACATAAAAGAAGGATCAATTGTACTAGATTTTATTTTAACATAAAAGGAGGAACATTTGTAGTAGATTATTATTTCTAATTAGTAGCTAGTAACACTGTAAAATTTACTGCACTCATTAAAATGGAGTCTGAGGGAGCAGCTGTAGTTACCTGTAACACCTGTGCCATGTTTTTCATCTTGACAAAACACACGGAGAACTACACTTGCTGCAAGTGCAAGCTGGTTACACTATTGGAAGAGAAGGTCCAGCAGCTAGAGGCCCGCATATCGGACCAGCAACATATTAAGGAGCTTGAGCTGTTCTTGGACAGAGCAGAACAGACTATCCAGGTCCAAGAAGAGACAGGGCACACTTCTGAGGAAATCACTTCCCCAACCCAGGAGGTAGATGTGTGAAGGAATGCGACTCAAAGGAGTAGAAGGCCAAGGGATCGCTCTGAGAGTCTCATATTGCACAATCAATTTGAGGCTCTTTCCCTCATCACACATCATGAGGCACACACAGAGGAACAACTGGTTCCACCTGAGGATTTCTCCCTCATCACAATTGATGAGATACAGGATCAGGTACATGTAGATTAACAGGCTGCAGGAGAGAAGCTCCTTCTGCTAGGGGATTCTATAATTAGAAATACAGAGGGATGGATTTGTGATGAGCATGATAACTGTATGGTCACTTGCCTGCCAAGTGCAAAGGTTGCAGACATCATGAGAAATCTAGATTGCTTGTTAGAGAGAGCTGGGAAGGAGCCAGTGGTCATGGTACACGTTGGTACCAATGATGTCGGGAAGGCCAAGCGGTCAGTCTTGGAAGCCAAGTTCAGGTTGTTAAGAAGATTGAAGTCCCGGACTTCCAAAGTAGCATTTTAAGAAGTGCTACCTGTTCCTCGTGCAGGACCCGCCAGGCAGGCAGAGCTCAGAAGCCTCAATGCATGGATGAGGCAATGGTGTCGAGAGGAGGGCTTTAGATTTGTCAGGAACTGGAGAACATTTTGGGACAAGCCAAACCTGTTCAGGAGGGATGGGTTGCACTTGAATCATGATGGGACCATATTGCTGGCACTCAACCTGAAAAAGTCTGCAGAGCAGCTTTTAAACTGATAACTGGGGGAAAGCCGTCAGGAGCTGAGTGGCATCCGGTTCAGAACACCTCATCCGCAGGGAATGAGGTTGGAGAGGGGAGAGAATCACATAGTGATGACATAGCAGGTATTAGCACTGGGAGAATAATGGAATGTGATAGTTTGTCTACTGAAAATAATAGCTGTGGGGGGGGGATAACAAAGCAGCAGCTGTTGTTACAGGACCCACTGTACAGGTGCTTCTACGCCAGTGCTCAAAAGCCTCCGGCCAAAAATTGGAGAACTTGAACATTTGGCAGCTAGGGATATAATAGCCATAACAGAAACCTGGTGGAATGTAGAGAACCAGTGGGATACAGCAATCCCAGGCTATAAACTCTATAGAAGGGATAGAGAGGGGTGAGTTGGAGGGGGAGTGGCCATCTATGTCAAAGAAGGGGTAAAATCTAGCAGAATGGAGATTGACAGAGGGTCTGATTCCACCATAGAATCACTGTGGGTTAAACTACCAGGTCCAAGGAGTGATGTGATAGTTGAGGTATTCTGTCGTCCACCAGATCAAAAACTTGAGGGGGACGTTGAAATGAGGAGAGAAATGATGGAGGTGGCTAAGAGGGATAGGATAGTAATCATGGGGGACTCCAATTATCCCCACATTGACTGGGCCAATGCGAGCTTGGGGCAAGAGAAAGAGAAACTGGGTTTCTCGACTTGCTGAATGACTGTGCCTTAGAGCAACTTGTCATGGAGCACACCCGAGAACAGGCAACTCTGGATCTAATACTGTGTGATACTCAGGACCTGGTCAGGGATGTGAATGTCACTGAGCCTCTGGGGAACAGTGACCATGCTGCAATCTCCTTTGACATGCATGTTGGAGGAAGAGTGTCAAGCAAATCAGACATAAAAACCCTTGATTTTCGAAGGGCAAACTTCCCTCAGATGAGGAAACTAGTTAGAAAGAAATTGAAGGGGAAAGTTGGAAGAATCCAATCTCTTCAGAGTGCATGGAGCCTGATTAAAACAATGGTAATAGAGGACCAGCACAAGTGTATACCACAAAGAAAGAAGAGCTCATTTAAGTCCAAGAGGGCAACGGCATGGTTAACGAGTGGAGTAAGAGAGGCTCTAAACGCAAGGAGAGGTCTTTCTGTAAATGGAAATCCTCCCCAAATGAGGAAAATAAAAAGGAACACAAACTCTGGCAAAAGAAATGTAAGAAGATGATAAGAGAGGCAAAGAAAGATTTTGAGGAACGCATGGCTAGCAATATAAAGGGTAATAATAAAAGCTTCTTTAAATATGTTATAAGTAGAAAACCTGCCAGAGAACCAGTTGGCCCTCTTGATAGTGAGGGAGGAAAAGTGGAGATTAAGGAGGACTTGAAAATTGCAGAGAAATTAAATGAGTTATTTGCATCTGTCTTCATGACAGAAGACCTTGAGCAGATTCTGCTGCCTGAATGGTCCCTCTTGACTAAATAATTAAATGAAATACAGGTTAAAAGAGAGGATGTTTTAGGACTAATTGATAAATTGAAGATTAACAAGTCACTGGACCCAGATGGCATCCACCAAGGGTTATTAGGGAACTGAGAAATGAAATTGCAGATCTCTTAACGGTTAGATGCAACTTATCTCTTCATACGGCCAAAGTGCTGGAGGACTGGAGGATAGCAGATAATCACACCAAGGAGGGGGACCCGGGAAACTACAGGCCAGTTTGCCCTTATGAGGAAAGGCTAAAACATTTGGGGCTCTTTAGTCTCGAAAAAAGGTGCCTGAGGGGGGATATGATTGAGATGTACAAAATAATGCAGGGCATGAGTCAAGTGGATAGAGGGAAGTGTAATATCCAGGCTTAAAACTGGGGTACTTGAAGGGCCAGATAAAAGGATAGAACCAAAATTATTGGAACATTTTAACACACTGGACTCAAATTAAATTACCTAAAATCTCAATTGTTGTATAGAAATACTTATTTAGCGGAAGGAAGAGAAATCAAGGGTATGTAAGAGGATGGTGGTGCAAGGGTTCCACTGCTGTTCTGCAGCCGTAACTATGCTCAAAACATGAAGGTTCAATCCCATGCACCCGGCTCAAGGTTGATGTCTATCCTTCTGAGGTTGGTATTGGACACATATCGGGGATATGATAGCTATGTTTGAATATTTGAAAGGATGTCACATTGATGGAGGGACTGGTTTGTTTTCCATGGCTTCAGAGACTAGGACGCGGGGCAGTGGTCTCAAACTACAGGAAAAGAAAGCCTTTATCTTCAAAGCTCCTAGCCCAGTTCACTTCTGAATCGGCTCACCCTGTGTGACCTCCCACTGCAGTCATATTATTTCCTGAGAATAAAACAATGGCTCTCGACCAGCCTGTGAAGTAAGAGCGAGAGATGTAGCCACAAAGCATGAGTGGGGAGCGCTTTTGGATGATTCAAGTGGCTGTCCTGGGCAAAACACAGCTTCTCCAGCAGCCCAGCTCAAATCTACTCAAACCTCAAACCTCACAGGTGGAAGTCAAGAGTAGAGAAGCCAATTTTAAAAATGGCATTTCGTTTGTCAGGTTTTGTTTGACTCAATTTTTTTGAATTTTTGCAAAAAAAGTGTTACCAGTTACCATTTATTTCAATTTTTTGTGATTTTTAAAAAGGATTTAAAGCAATTCACTCATATTGCAAGCGAAAATGAAATGGAGGCCCCAGAAATGAAAAAACAAAAACAGTGGCCCATCTCTTGACTTCAACTCTGAGGCCCCAGATTGGAAATCTCATTTCTGGAGGTTTAGACATAAGTCAAACATGCCTTAAGTCAAACGAACTTTTCCCATAGAAAGTAATGGGAAAGTGGATTAATCCGTTCCAGACTATGAAAAGGACCCCCCGAAAACAGCAATTTAACACAAATTTGACTGGGATAGGAGATTCCTTCCGGGGATGTAAATGAAATGTCTCTTCAAAGAGAGGAGGAGGCAGTGGAATTATAGCCCACAACTTAATACGCCTCCACTTTTTAATGTTCATAGCAACAATGTCTATCATTTAAGTTTTACTGATTTTTATCCTGACTTTCCAAGTTCTCAACAACCCTATGCTTACCATTAGAGTCCCACAACTGTACAGCTCCCCAACTAAAATGCTTCCATTGTGGACCAGACTTCTGCAGCCAGATATTTTACAAGACTGAGCCAACTGTCTAACCAGCGAAGCCAGCCACGAGCTCCTGGCCCTTCTTCTCCTCCGGTGGCAGCGGCGGCTTCGGCGAGGCCAAGGACCAGCTCCAGGTGCTCGGAGCTGGCCTCGCCGAAGCAGCCGCTGCTGGAAGAGAGGAAGAAGGCAGGAGCAGTTTGGAGGCAGCAGCCGCGATGCTGGTGTCATGGCTGCCGCCTGATTCCGGGGCCTTGCGCTGGGGATCCGAGCTGTAAGTCAAAGTCAAGTCAAACAGGCCCCTTCTTGCTGTAAGTCAAATATGCCGCAAGTCAAACAGCATGTAAGTCAAGGTTCCACTGTACTCTTGAAATAAAACTCCCAGAAACCTTTGCCACTAGCTGTGCTGGCCAAGAGTTCTGGGAGTTGTAGTCCAAGAACTACTGGATAAAATAGTGACCAAACTCTAGATCCTGGAAAAAAACTGGAAATTTTCAGGGAAAAAACAGGGTTGTTTTTTTTTTGTTTGGTTTTTCCTGAAGCCTTTTTGGGTTTTTGTTTTTTTGTTTTGTTTTTCTTTTTGTTTTCTGAAAAATTTGAAAAATCAAAAACAGAAAAAAATGATTATGGAATGTTTTATTTTAATATAATGAATATAGTATTTTAAGACAGGGCATTCAAATATTTTCCAAATCATTTCTTTAAAATATCATTGAAACTTAGTCCCACTCCCTTCTATACATTTCCCCCTCTTCAATTCTTTTTAGGAGAATGAGGTTTTTATTTTATTTTTTATTTAATACTGATTTAATACTCGCAGACAAGGATACGCCACCACTGCCCAAAAAATGCATCCTTCAAACCTTAGGAAGAACTTCATGACACTTGGAGCTGTTCAGCAGTGGAAGATGCTGCCACAAAGGAGGGTGGTGGAGTCTCCTTCTTTGGGAGTTTTTCAGCAGAGGTTGGATGGCCATCTGTTGGAGATATTGTGATGGGGGTTCCTGCATGGCAGGGGTTGGACTGGATGCCCCTTGAGGACTCTTCCAACTCTATGATTTTATGATCTAAGCTGTACAACATTTTGTCTTGACTTGCAATTAAATACTGTACATACAGTGGTGCTGAAGATCTGCTCTTTGCTTTGGTACTGAGAACAGCCAGGTGAGATCAGCTCTGTCCAGCATCCTTCCTGGGGGAGAGAGAGAGAGAGAGAGAGAGAGATCACTCTGGTAGTTTCTTGGAACAAGGCAATGGAAAAGTTTTCCCTGTGAGACAAGGAACTTTCATGGCTTCTGGCACAGAAAGGGGAAAGGCCGCTGGGAAATAAATGGAAGGAAGGAGAGAATGATGGAAGGAAAAAAATGAAGGAGCTGATGATGGATGAATGGGAGGAAGGAGCTGAGGAGGAAGGAAAGAAGTAAGTAAGGAGCTGAGGAAGGCAGGAAGGATGGATCTGATGATGGAAGGAAGGAAAGAACAAAGGAGCAGATGATGGATGGAGGGAGGGAGGGGGAGGAAGGAAGGAAGGATGGCATTGGAGTTCTTTCTGGCTCAGAGCCTCCCTTTCCTTAACATAAGAACAGAAGAAGAGCCATGCTGGATCAGGAAGGCCCGTCTAGTCCAGCTTCCTGTATCTCACACTGGGACCAGATGCATCTGGGAGCACACGAGACTTTCTGTCTCCTGATACCACTCCCAGCATCTTGCCTTGAAGTACCCTGGTTTTTAAGCCTGGGGATGAACATCTCTATCATGGTTTGTAACAGATGGAACAGGAATCTGCAGCCATGCTGGCATCCCAGGCCAGATGCCATCACCACATCCTGGCAGGGAGTTCCACAGCTTCACTGGGTGAAAAAAATATTTTCTTTTGTCTGTTCGGCTCCAGCCCTCAGTGGATGTCCCCCTAGTTCTGGTATTTTGTGAGAAGGAGAAGAGCGTCTCTCTATCCACCTAGATCTCTGTCTCCTTATACCATCTTCCCCGGGAACTCTGGGCATCAAAAAGCTAAAAGCTAAAAAGGCTAAGAAGCTACCCTAACCAGGCCACCAAGCCTGGAGGACAAGATGGCGGCAAACGAGGCAAAGGCAAAAACAAAACAAAACAAAAAAAAAACACTAATAATAAGGTTCCATCAGGTCTTCAAAGCCCTCTTGGAACCTGTGATGGAGATTTCCAGAGCGAGGGGGCCCCTCCAGGAATCTGTCCAATCCCCTTTTGAAGGCATCCAGGCCAGATGCCCCAGGGAGATCTCCGCCATCCTGTCCCAAGCAGTGGAGTTCCACAGACTAACCTGATCCGGAAGACTGGGGTGAAAAAAATATTTTCTTTGGTCTGTTCTTACTAACCTCCCCAGGGCCCTCAATTTTGAGTGGATGTCCCCCTGCACGACTGTCCTCAGTTCTGGTATTTTGCGGAGATGGAGGGAGAAGAGCCATCACCTGTCCCTCTATCCCACTGTCTTAACTCATGCCCTGCAATATTTTGTACGTCTCAATTCTCCAAGGTACTCCCTCCAAGCAGGGAGGAACCCTATGAGAAAGAGGCCTCCCCTGCCTTCCAGGGATGTGGTGGGGAGATGATCCCAGGAGGGGCTCTGGGGGAGGGAAAGGGGGCCTCGAGGCCATCCAGCTGAACCCCAAACCCCTTTGCTCAGGGGACAAGAAGAGCCTCAAACATCTGAAAACGATATGTTTAAATGGGAAAATTTTCAGGCTAGGTTTTCAACAGGCCTCCCTTCCCCTTCTCCCCCTCCCCCCCAGGAAAGTGGGCTGCCCCCTCTCTCAAAATGGGGCTGAGAGATTTCACAGCTTCTTTCATCTTCCCCCATGAAGGCATTGCTAAGAAGGGAGGGGGCATTTTCCCCTTCTCCGCCATTGCAAAAAAGAGACCCCTGATTTTTAAGGGTGGCTGAGCCTCTTTTCTTCTCCTCCATAAAGGCTTTCCCTCCTTCCCCCCACCCAATCTCAATGCACAGAAGGAAACAGTGGAAGGAAACTTGAATCGATAGGAGGAGTGTCCTGTGAGTCCAAAATGCAGAAGCCAGAGTGGTAACCGAGGTGGCCAGAGGGATCACAGAACACTCTCCTCTCTCCTACACTCAGGATTCAGAACTGTATTTTTGGTGGTGGTGGTGGGGTGGTGGAATATATCAGGCACATTTATCTAAGCTGTGCAACATTTTGCCTTGCCTTGCAATTCAATACATACAATGGTGCTTCTAACCCCACAAACGGGGAAGACCTCACCTGCCTTGTCCTGAGAACAACCAGGTGAGATCAGCTCCATCCAGCATCCTTCCTGCATTTTTTTCTCTCTCCCCTCACCGCAGACAGAAGCAATAGAATCAGAGTGCGGGAGGTGGGAACACAGGAAGCAGAACAAAAACCACATTAGGGGGATCTGCATTTAAGTTGCCAGCAGATTTTAGGAGTTGTGTAAAAGCAGCCAGAGAGAGAAAGAGAGAGAGAGAGAGAGAGAGAGAGAGAGAGAGAGAGAGTCTGGAGGATTCTTGGATTAAGACAACGGAAAGGTTTTCCCTGTGACACAAGGACCTTTCATGGCTCCTGAGGATGAAAAGGGGAAAGGCGGCTAATAAATAAATGGAAGGAAGGAGAAGATGATGGAAGGAATGAAGGAAGGAGCTGATGATGTATGGATAGAAGGAAGGAGGTGCTAATGGATGAATGGTAGGACAGTGCTGTCGATGAAAGAAAAGAATGAAGGAGCTGATGATGGAAGGAAAGTGGGAAGGAGCTGATGATGAATAGAAGGAAGGAAGGAAGGAAGGATGGATGGATGGATGGAGCTGATGATCCCAGAGTCATAGAAGAGTGAAGTGGGATGGGGCCTCTAAAGCCATGAATTCCAAACCCTTGTTCAATACAGGAGTCTGAATCAAATGATAGCGGCCAGGCGTTTGGCCACATGATGGAAGGAAAGAAAGGGAAGGAGTTGGAGGTATTTCTGGCACAGGAAAAAGCCAGGGGGGTCCAAAGATTTCTCAGCTTTCTGAATGTAGTCCTTGATTGCCAGTTTCACCTTAAAATCCCACCACTCTTGTGCCTGTGGAGGTGTTCTGAGGCCTTTCAGGTTACTAGACTCCATAGGCTTACTTCTGGTTGTGTACTCTCAAAGATACACCAACCCTTCCAGGTAGGACATAAAGACAAAATGTCCCAAGTTCCAAAGTTACTCCTCTGGCTGAGACACTGGGCTTTGGCCACACTCACTCATGGGCAAAAACCATGCTTTGGTAGATTATTATTATTTTTATTAAAAATTAGAAAAGAAAAGGGCAAAAATCAAAATCATTTAAAATCTCAATAAAAAAGGCAAATGCAAAGCAAAATGAATATAGCATTAACCAGTAGCATGGTTTTAGAATATACAGTCCAAGAAAATAAGAAAACTATTTAACTAATACTACAACACAGAACTACAAAACCCATCTTGAATTACTAAAAGCTAAAAATCCTAAAATGTAGCCATAGGCAGAATCTAAAGCTCTAGTTCAGTGGTTCTCAACCTGTGGGTCCCCAGATGTTCCTGGACTGCAACTCCCAGAAGGCTCCACCACTCGCTGTGCTGGAAGGGGTTTCTGGGAGTTGCAGTCCAGGAACATCTGGGGACCCACAGATTGAAAACCACTGCTCTAGATTCTAAGGCTCTAACACGGTGGTCCCCAACCCCCGGTCCGCGGACCGGGAAAGTCTCGCGGACCGGTTGGCAACTGGCCGCCTGGGGAGGCCGGGCAGGCTCCTCCCCTTTTCCTTTTCCTCCTCCTCCTCTTCTCTGGTCAACCGGTGGAAGGAAGGCTGGAGGAGCACAGGAGGAGCCACCGCCGCCGCCTTTGCCTCCCTCCTCTCCCCGCCGGTGGCAGCGCATCCTCCTCCTCCTCCGCCCTCCTCCTCTTCGCCCTCCACCAGCAGCAGCAGCAGCAGCAGCCACGGCGGTGGCGGCGCGTCCTCCTCCTCCTCCTCCTCCCTCCTCCTCCTCCTCCTCCCTCCTCCTCCTCCTCCTCTTCTCTCCCACGGGCAGCCAATGGAAGAAGGCTGGAGGAGTGCAGGAAGCCGCCCGCTGCCTGAGGGACAGAGAGCGTGATCATGGGGCTGCTGCCCGGGCACCTCCGCCGCCTTCGCCTCGCCCCGCTGCCGCCGGCTTTGGCCGCCCTGGCCTCCTCTTCGTCCCCGTCGTCATGCTCCCTGGTGGCCTTTGCGCGCCCGGTTCTTAGAGCAGGACGGGGGGTTTAAAGGAGGCGAGGAAAAAGGCCAATGCGGGGTTTGGAAAAGGAGAGCCCCCTCCCCCTTCCCCCTTCTTGGCTGGGCATGGTCTTAGGCGCCTCCTTCCGTCTCGCGAGAAACCGGGACGATACTTAAGTGGGTGTTGGGGGGAAGGAAAGGAGCCGCGGGCTGGGAGGGGAGGGGGAGAGGGAGGGGGCAAAGGGAGGGGGTACCTCATAAGAGGGGAGGGGGCGGCGGAGCATCTTCCACACACGCGCGCGCGTGCACGCCCCCTCCCCTCCAGACCCCCGTTCCACCCCCCCGGGGGCGCCTCCTCCTCCTCCTCAGCCCTCTTCAGCCCTGCTGAAGGAAGGGGGCGCGCGCGCACACGGGCAGAGGTTTCGCTGGCTCTGCCTTCTCGCCTCGCCCGGCCCGGCAGCGCTTGACAGGCGGCGGACAGAGGGAAAACGGAGGGGGGGCGGCGGCGACTGACGCTGGTGGTGCTGGTGGTGCGCGCCAGGGCATCCTCCTCCACCTCCTCTTCCTCCTCCTCAGCGCCGGTCGCCCTTTCTCCTGAGGGGGAGGCAGAAGTAAGCGGGTGGGCGCGTGTGCGTGTTTGTGTGTGTGGGGAGCTTCTGAGGCGCGCGCAGGGGGTGCGGGGGTGGGACTGCACAGCGGTGGGCGAAGGTTCGGCCGCGTCCAGGCGGAGGAGGTGGAGGAGGAGGATGTGCCTGGCCGGCTCACAGTCCCCTTTAGCTCCCTCGCTCTCTCCCCCCCCCGCTCACGCCTCCCCCCACCCGCCCCTCCCTCGACCCGCCTCCTCCTCCTCCTCCCCCCCTCAGCCAGGCTCTTCTCCACCCGCTGCCTCCTGCCCGCCGCCTTCTTCTCCTTCGCCTTCCCTCTCTCGCGTCCTCCAGCGGCGCCCAGCCCCGACGACCTGCGAGCCCGCGGCCGGAGAGGGCGGCCCGAGTCCCCCAGCAGCCCGTGGCCAGCCGGCCGGGTGCCTCCTCCTCCTCCTCCTCCTCCTCCTTCTCGGCCGCCCGAGGGACAGAGAGCGCGGTCATGCGGCTGCTGCCCCAGGCGCCTCCGGATCACCGCCTTCACCCGCGCCGCCGCCGCCGCCGCGCCGCCCTGGCCAACAGGAGGAGGAGGCGGGGTCCCACCCGCCCAGGAGCCCCGGGCTCCCCACCCCGCCCGTGCGCTGGGGAGCGGCATGCCCACGCCCCCAGCCGGCGAGCCCCGCCGCCGCCGCTCCCATGCCCCCCGCTGCACACACGCCAAGCCCCCCCGCACCCCCTCCTCCTCCCGCCCATCCCCGCCCCCCATACCCTCCCCCCCTGCCCCCGCCCGCCCCCCATCTCCCCCCCTCCCCACCCCCAGCCCCGGGCCACGGAAAAATCATCAAATATTTTCCGGTCCGTGGGGACAAAAAGGTTGGGGAGCACTGCTCTAACATGAAGCAACATTTCATTAGTAGCATCTCCTCCCATCTTTTACAGTCACTCTCGTGGTCAACCAATCACAGGGTAATAATCAGCATATTCATAGATATAGAATCATAGAATTGGAAGAGACCTCAAGGGCCATCTAGTCCAACCTCCTGCCATGCAAGAACCCCCATCACAGGACTCTCAACAGATGGCTCTACTTAAAAATCTCCAAAGAAGGAGACTCCACCACCCTCCATGTCAGCATATTCCATTGCTGAATTTTCTGTCTTTCTCCCCACTTCCAGAAATCATGGGTCTGACCATCAGCACATTGCTGTGCAGTGATGTTAAAACATAGGACCAACCAATGGATCTACCTGGTGCTTCTCCAAGATCACCTTCAAACCATGGCCCATTGTCAACACCATCTGTGTCCACAAAGTAGACCACAGAAACCTTGGATCCATCAGCACATTGCTCTGCGGTTGTGCAAAAACATGGGTCCAATGCACAGACCGTCATGCTGACAATGGGACATTGGTTTGGGGATGATCCTGAGGAAACATCAGGTGGATCCATGAGGATCCATGGATTGGGCCCATGTTTTTGTTCCACCACACAACCGTGGGCTAGAGGAGCCATAATTTCTGTGGCATACTTTGTAGGTCATAAGAACATAAGAAGAGCCATGCTGGATCAGGCCAAAGGCCCATCTAGTCCAGCTTCCTGTATCTCTCAGTGGCCCTACCACATGCCTCTGGGAGCACACGAGACTAGATATCTGTTTCCTGATACCACTCCCCTGCATCTGACCCTTGAAGTACCCTGGTTTTAAGCCTGGAGATTAAACATCTCTATCATGGTTTGTAACCTGTGATGGACTTTTCCTCCAGGAATCTGCCATCGCCACCTCCTGTGGCAGGGAGTTCCACAGACTAACAACACATTCGGTGAAAAAATATTTTACTGTGTCTGTTCTCACTCTCCCAACCGTCATTTTGAGTGTATGTCCCCTAGTTCGGATATTTTGTGAGAGGGAGAAGAGCATCCCTCTATCCACTTTACTCATGCCCTGCATTGGATCTATGAAATATAAGTGGTTGAGAGATGATTCCATTTAAAAACCCATATGAAATCATGTGGCTCCCTGGCTGGGAATCCATGCTTTTGTACCATGCGCTGAAGGAGACAAGATGTGTGTTATTTTGACTGTGGGTATAGATGTGATACGTGGTTTGGCAATGAGCTGGGAAGGATCACATCTAAAAACATGAAAGCAGAAAGATCTTTTTTTTTTTTATTTCATGGATCCATCTTTTTTCCCCAGACCTCTCCCTGGACACCCCATTTCCACTTTTGCGAAATCACAGAGAAGGAGGCGGGTAAGGTTGTGAGAAAGGGAAATATGTTATTTCCACATTTCACAATGGACTCTGATCATAAACAGAACACTTATGTTTGATGCAGAGAGAAAATCTTGTTTAACAAAGGAGCTGCCTTGCAGACCTGGACTTTTGACCTTGAGGCAGATCCTGGCACAACCAACTGCCAGTAACCAACAAAAGAATTCCTGGAATGAGTACATAATGTTTTAAACAAGGACCAATAGGTGGGGAATAAAGACAGGGGAAATGCAGTTTGAATGCTTAAAAATGCTTTTCTTTATGCTTAAAAAAATTGGAAAGTCTGTAAAAAAAATCTCTGCTCCTATCCAATGAGAGTTCAGTTTGAATGCTTAAAAATGGAAAAAATTAGAATAAATGAATTGGATAGTCTGTAAAAACCTCTGCTCCTATCCAATGGGAGATGGGGGACTTTTGCAGTAGGGGGCAAGATTAGGGAATAAAATGGTGTTTATGCTTTGCTAGACACCCATTATGAGTGTGGTGGATCAGTGGACTAAGGCTCCGGAAACTGTCAGCTGCAAGTCGGCAGCTTGGCGGTTCGAATACCGGGTGCCATGCAGTGAAGCGAGCATCCGCTGATAATCGCTGTTCAAAAGCATGTAAATGCAAGTCGATAAATAGGTACCGCTGTAAAAAGCGGGAAGGTAAAACATTGTTTCCTTGCAGCCATGCTGGACAAGTGGCCATGGACTTGCACAACACTGGCTCTTCAGCTTGAATACAGAGATGAGCACTGCCCCTAAAGTCAGACACGACTAGCACGCATGTGCAGGGGGAACCTTTACCTTTAATAAAATTGCTGCGTCACTAACTTTCTGATCCGTTTTCTTTAATTACAGTAGTAACTACAAAACCCATCATTCACAGCATGGGTTCAAGCCCCCTCCTTTTGATCCTCCCAACCTTCTGAGGGCAGAGTTAGAAATCCTCACCCTAATTTATAAGGTAAAAAGGTAAAGGTTCCCCCTCCCCCTGCACATGCCTGTTAGTCATGTCGGACTCTAGGGGGCGGTGCTCATCTCTGTTTCTCAAGCCACAGAGCCAGTGTTGTGCAAGTCTGTGGCCATGTGGCCGGCATGGCTGCAGGGAAACAGTTTTACCTTCCTGCTTTTTGAAGTACAGTGGACCCTTGTATAACAAATGGTTTGTATAACATAAAATGTGTACAACATAAAATGTTCGGGAGGTAGGGGAAATTTGCTTAACATAATCACCTCCTGTGGGGTAAATCTGTACAGCATAAAAATGGGATCACTCTGTTTTCAATGCATTCCTATGGGAAATTTGTATAAAGAAAATTTTGCTTAACATAATTTCATTGGGAACAAATTAATTCCTTTATACAAGGTACCACTGTAACTATTTATCTCCTTGCATTGACATGCTTTCCAACTGCCAGGCTGGCCAGCAGGCAGGAGCTGCTGGCTTTGCAGCCAACCCTCTCAGTGTTTTAGTCCGCTGAGCCACTATGCCCTGAATTATACTCCCCTATTAAAATGCTACATCTGGGTTGGGGTCTCTATCTATCTCATGGAGTGTGTGTGGGGGGTGGTGGTGGTCCTTTTGTTGCCCAAACCATCCCCAGCTGTCCTTGAAGATTCAGTTACAGCGAGATGCTTAAGTCTTTTTCTTCCTCCTCCCCCTTTTTACCCTGAGCCCCCCCTCCTCCTTCTCAGCGGAAGGGAGAACGTGGGACAGGGCTTTTATTTATTTTTATTTCATTTTTATTTCATTTTTTTCATTTTTGCTTTAGCAGGCTTCCAGCCCCAAAAGAAAATAGCCCCCCCCCTTTAAGTTTTCTCTAAAGTCTACTCTAAAAGTTCCCTTCCCATCCGGATCTCCGGGAATGGCAAGGCTTGTCCCGGAGGTCATGCCTTCCCTCCCCCCCCACCTCATTTCTGGGACCTCTCCAGACCCCCCCCTCTCCCCGCCGTGCAATAGTTGGGGGGACGAGGGCTGATCCGCGGACACCCCCGCCCCCAGCAAGCGCCCCTCGCCTTCCTTCCTCCCTGCCTCTCGGGCATGGGAGCTCCGGCCATGCCTCCTGCCTTCAGGAGGAGGAAGAGGTGGGTTTTTTTTTTGTGTGTGTGTGTGTGGGGGGGGTTCTTCCCGCTCTCTCCGATCCCCACCACCACCACAACACACACACACCCCATTGCACCCGCCACCCCATTGCAGCCCAGCCTGGGGAAAGACCCCCCACACCATGCAGCCACAGGCACACACACACACACACACACACACACACACACACACACACACACACACACACACACACGAGAGTATGCCTTCCTTTCCCTCTTCTCCACGACCACCTTCAATCCCGTCCCTCTCCCCCTTTTCTAAGCCCGGTCTGGGACGGAACTCCTTACCTCCAGCTGGAAAATGGGCAAAGATGAAGTGTGATCCTCACCGGTCCTCCTCGCGACTTGAACCACCACCACCCCATTGCAAAAACAACAACAACCACAAACCGATTCCCCTCCCTCTTCTGCACCTGCCTCTTGCAGCTCTTGGATTTGCTCCACCTCTCTCTCTCTCTCTCTCTCTCTCTCTCTCTCTCTCTCTCTCTCTCTGTGTGTCTCTCTGAGAGAGTGTGTGTGGGCTCTTTAAGTCTGTGAATATGTGTGAGATGTGTGAGTAAAGTGGATGTGTGTGTGTGTGTGTGTTTTTGTGTTGTTGTGTGTGAACTGTGCCACAGGATGGGGTGATGGCACCTGGCCTGGATGCCTTCAAAAGGGGATTGGACATATTCCTGGAGAGAAGCCCATCACAGGAGAGAGAGGGAGGGAGATGCAGAGGGAGTGGGAGAGGAGACAGATAGAGAGTTTGGGCTCCCAGATTTTAAGTCTGGAAAAAAAGGGCCTGAGCAGGGAATATGTTCTTTGAGATGGTACCAAATCACACAGGTCATGAGTAAAGTGGATAGAGGGAAGCTCTTCTCCCTCTCACCAAATACCAGAACTAGGGGACATCCTGAGGTCTCGGAGAGTGAGAACAGACAAAAGAAAATATTGTTTTTAGGGCCAGCTTGGCTCCTCCCGAGGCCGCGGCGCTGGCGTACCAGCGGACCTGGCCCCGCTCATTCTCTTAGTGTTTAGTCTGTGGAACTCCCTGCCACAGGATGTGGGTGATGGCAGAACACTTTCTGGCCTGGATGTCTTCATCCTCCTCCCCTCCTGTCGCTGGAAAGAGGCCACATTGGAGAGCAAGACAGATTCCTGGAGGAAAAGTCCATCACAGGCAGGGCAAAATGTCTTTAAAAAAAAAACACAGGTAAGTGGGAACTTCACGGGCCAGATCTGTGGCCCCTCTGTCCTGCTTCTCAGGAGAGACAGATATCAGAGTCTCCTGCATTTTCCCAGAGGCATTTTTTTTGGCCTTTGCCCAAAAAGGGCCACTGTCCTAGAGGATGTGGTGGGGTCACAGGAAGCTGGACTAGATGGGCCTTTGGCCTGATCCAGCATGGCTCTTCTTATGTATATGTTATGTGTGTGTCTGTGTTATCTGGGGCTCTTTAAGTCTGGAAAACAGGTGACTGAGGGGGGATATGACACCTTTTAGACACCTCCATGATTTGTCTCCTCATTTCAAGGTCCCCCTCAAGTTTTTGGTCTGGGATATGATTGAGATGTACAAAGTTATGCAGGGCATGAGTCAAGTGGATAGAAGGACACTCTTCTCCCTCTCATAAAATACCAAACCCAGGGACATCCACTCAAACTGAGGGCTGGGAGAGTAAGAACAGACAAAACCATTTTTTTTAAACGCAGCATGTTCTTATGTTCTTGTGTGTGCGTGCGTGCGTGCATCTGTCTGTCTGTCTGTCTGTCTGTCTGTCTGTCTGTAGTCGAGGATGAAATAAACACATTTGTCCCATCAACTTCAAAGGGATCATTCATCCAACGATTCTAAACAACGCAACATCCCCCGAGTGTTATAACTAGAAAATGTCCCCTTGTGTTCTGGATCGAGCTTCTGTCTCTTCTTGGTTTCGCTGTTGTTGTTGTTTTGTTTGTTTGTTTTTTGGCTCATTTCTGGGCCAGTGGTAGATTTCTTTTATCATTTATTTCTTAGATTTTTCCCCCTACCGCCCATCTGGCTGTGGGGCCACTCGGGGTGGTTAACAGAAATGGATCCAAATGCAAAACCATTTGTTTATCTCTTTGCTTGTTTATGTTTCTATACCACCACCACCCTTTGTGCAAACTGCATAATCACATGCAATTAATACGATGCAATAAAGATAGAAATCTTGATAACTAAAATTAAGGATGACAGATTAACCGACACAGGGACCTCCCAAACCATTGGACATATTATAAGACACCAAAATATAAAGGGTCAAACTGTAGACAGGCAGAAGCACATAAATTTTGCTCAACATTGGATTTATTTTAATGGGTGAATGCTGGGTTAGCCAGAAAACAGCTTCAAAGGCGAGAGACGATTTGGCTGAGTTTTGCTAAATTTTACTCGACTTTCAAATGGAACATGGGGCTTTTCGCATCACCCCCCCCCACTTCCTCGGGCCAACAGGGACCATGGTCTTGAGGGAGCCACATTGAGGGTAGGGAGGGGGTGGGCAGAGATTATGCTGATCTGTTTTGTTTACTGGGTGTGAAAGGACTTTGAAGCAGTTTTAACATCAGCCCTGCCTCCTGATACCATCATCTGGTGGATTCCATCTCACCACAAAGATTCTCAGCGCCTGATCTACATCCCGATAGATTACCCCGAGGGTCACTGGCCTGTGGAACTCCCTGCCAGAAGAAGTGGTAACAGCTTTCAGCCTTGACAGCTTTAAGAAAGGATTGGACAAGTTCATGGAGAACAAGGGTCTGGCTATCATGATGGCTAAGGACAACCTCTGGGTTGGAGAGATAGGGAGGAGATCTCTCAATGCCATTTGGAGGGGATCATAAGCAGCTGAAGACATCTGCTTGGGAAGACCCTGAAGCAAATGGTGAGCTGCTGTGTGAGACAGAATGCTGGACTGGATGGGCTGGGGCCTGTTCCAGCAAGGCTGTTCTTATGTTCTTAAGAATGCATTTTGGTAGAGTGCTTTGATAAAGATGGCTTGCTATCGAAAGCTCAGCTTGCATTATGTTATTATTTTATTTTTTTAGTGACCAATAAAGGTATCACCGAGCCGAGCCTTCTCTGGGACGCAGGGCTCAGACCCTTTTTAATTCTAGCTATTTGCAGGCGGTGGTTAATTCGGAGAGAAGGAACCAGGTTATGAAGTGACATGGCCCCTTTTCTACCAAGGCCTAGGCAAGCCAATGGAAAAACACCCTAGGCACCTGTCATCTATGCCTTTGTGGTCACACATCCTGTTTTTGACAGGAAGCCACCATTTGTTGCAAGGTCTCTGGGGTTAAATTAAGTCTGCAGTGCATCAGGGAGGAAAGAAAAGGGGAGGGGAGGAGGGGAAGAGAGAGAAGCATTGAATCCTAGAGTTGGAAGAGACCTCCAAGGGCCATCCAGTCCAACCCCCTGCCATGCAGGAACCCCCATCACAGTATTTCCGACAGATGTCCATCCAGCCTCTGCTTAAAAACCTCCAAAGAAGGAGACACCACCACCTTCCTTTGTGGCAGCTAATTCCACTGGTGAACAGCTCTGTCATGAAGTTCTTCCTAATGTTTAGACTGAAACTCTTTTCCTGTAGTTTGAAACCATTGCCTCGAGTCCTAGTCTCTGAATCCATGGAAAACAAACCTTTTCCCTCTTCAATATGACGTCCTTTCAAATACCGTATACTGGTGTCCTACTGTAGTAGATCCAGACCCTACTGATACTATTGAGGGTGGGAATACCTTATAGCTAAAAATCAGAATGATGCAGAGTTGGCAGAAGTTCAATACAAAGATGAATATGATTTGCAGCACCTACATAAGAACATAAGAGCCATGCTGGATCAGGCCAAAAGCCCATATAGTCCAGCTTCCTGTATCTCACAGTGGCCCCACCAAATGCATCTGGGAGCACACGAGACTAGATCTCTGTCTCCTGATACCACTCCCCTGCATCTGGCCCTTGAAGTACCCCGGTTTTAAGCCTGGAGATCACACATCTCCATCATGGTTTGTAACCTGTGATGGACTTTTCCTCCAGGAATCTGTCCAATCCCCTTTTGAAGGCATCCAGGCCAGATGCCATCACTACATCCTCTGGCAGGGAGTTCCACAGATTAACGTGCTGAGTGAAAAAATATTTTCTTTTGTCTGTTCTCACTCTCCCAACCGTCATTTTGAGTGTATGTCCCCTAGTTCTGGTATTTTGAGAGAGGGAGAAGAGCGTTCCTCTATCCACTTTACTCATGCCCTGCAGTATTTTGTACATCTCAGTCATATCCCCCCTCAGGCGCCTTTTTTCCAGACTAAAGAGACCCAAATATTTTAGCCTTTCCTCATAAGGGAGGTGCCCCAGCCCAGTAATCATTTTATGCAGTGACCAGAATTGTACACAATACTCCAGGTGAGGCCTTACTATCGTTTTGTATTGATAGTGAAGGCAATGGAACATCTAGAACAGGAAGAAGAACCTCTTAGACTCTTTCTGTGTGCTCCCTTGTGAAGCACAAAATGGAACAACTGGCAGATTTGAGGTTTTAAAGTTCTATCTGATAGAAAGAAGAGGGCAATGAAAAGGAGAACTAAAACAGCCATACGAAAGCTTGCAGGAGCTTTGAAATCCCCGAAGTTACATCAGTTGAACACTAATAGGAATGGGGAAGATGTTGAACTAGAGCAGTAGTGATTTCCCTCCGGATCCACAAGCATCGGCTTCTAAAACACCCCTGCAGGCCTTTTAAAAGTAGGTTCTTGATGTCAGAGTCGGGATCTCCCCATGCATGGGATTTTTCCAGGGAAACACCCCTGCAGGCCTTTTGCTTGCCAAAGTAGATTCTGATGTCAGAGTCAGGCCCCCCTCACCCCATGCTGTGGTGGTGACCAGGAGGGAATCCAGGGGCTTCAGCGGACAACCCAGTAAAAAAGGGAAAACTCTTCCCCTGCTTTGCTGGGTAGGGTTTTCAATGCCTTCCTATGGGGAAATGCGTTTTTAATTTACGAACACTTTGAATTACGAAGGAGCCATTGGAACAGATTAATTTCATAATTCAAGGAACAGGTGTATTCTGTTCTAATAATGATTGCTATTATATATTTATTTGCCTTTATCTGTAGCCCATCTTGCTCCTGTTCTATGCTGTTGTTATATATTGTTTACTAGTTATAGTGTTTTTATTTATATACTGTTATCTGTTATCTGTTATCTGTTATATTGTATTTTACTGTTTATGGTTTGATTTCTGTTCAGTTTGTAAACCGCCCAGAGTAACCATGTAGCTAGATGGATCGGTATATAAATAAATAAGTAAATAGATAGATAGATAGATAGATAGATAGATAGATAGATAGATAGATAGATAGATAGATAGATAGATAGATAGATAGATAGATATACAAGTACAGTGGTGCCTCATATAACAAATGGTTTGTATAACATAAAATCTGTACAACATAAAAGGTTCCAGAGATAGACGGGATATTTGCTCAACAGAATTGCCTATGAGGCGAATCTGTACAACATAAAAATGGTTGCGATTAGGGATTACTCCGTTTTCAATGCATTCCTAAGGGAAATGTGTATAAAGGAAAAAATGTTTTAACATAATTTCATTTGGAATGAATTGATTCCTTTATACAAGGTACCATGGTATAACTAAACACTTGGCATTACTAAAACAGAGTAAGAAACCACACATAGCAACTATTCAGCACTGGTTAGTCCTCACCTTGAGGATTGAGCCCAGTTCTGTCCATAATAAATATACAGTACAGTAATGCCTTTTAAGAAGAATGCCCCTTAAGACAAAAAAAATGTAAGATGAATGAAATGTTTGGGAATAGGAAAATCTTGTAAGATGAATTTTCCTATGGGGTGCTTTGCAAGACAAATTCAACGCATTCCTATGGGAAATTGCATGAAACCGTGTTTTGTAGGACAAATTTTTTTGTAGGACAAATTGACCCGTAGAACGAATTAAATTCATCTTATGACATATTACTGTATTACTGTACATATTACTTGGTGCTCGGGAGAGGGGAAACTTCCAATAGAAGTTAGTGATCTGGAGGCCCCTAGATTTAAAGGCCCTAGGCTTCGGCCTAAATATAAATCTGGGGCTGTAGAGAGACGTGGCTACCGATTTGGGATTGGCACAAGGCTGTGGAGGCATTCTACATTTTAGAGGCCCCAAGCGTCAGCCTACCTAATCTGTTCCTAAATCTGGCAATCAGGAGAGGGATGTGAGCAGATAGATAAGGTTCTAAGTTTTTAAAGTTTATCCTTAATGCTTTATTATCTGACACTTTGCTTTATTATCTGACATACTGTACTGTATGTCTGAAAGATAATTATATGCCTTATAGCTGCCTGTTTGAAACCATCATCATCATCATCTCTCTCTCTCTCTGCATTTCTATAAAGCACACCCCCCCCCCCCGGTTTCCATGGCCGTTGAAATAAAACTTGTAGAACTAGTTTCCTAGGCGAAAACTATCATGCTGAATGTTAACAGGAAGTGCTTGACCGCAAACACCACATGAGATACACTCTGTAAATAAGAATAAGCTTTTTTGTGCACTTTGGTAACCAGTTTCTGATAACACGCTAGCAAGGTAAATATCAGTAGCTGGCAATTAACATTTAATCTTGCTTGCGCAGATGGGGAAGCACAGTTGACCTTTAAGTTTGCTTGTGTAGAAGGGAAAGTTAAACATATTGCATATGTAATGGAGTCACATGCTTGCCACGGCAGCGAAAGGTAACCAGTCGTTATTTTTCTTCTGGTCTGTTTTGATGAACAAAATAACATACACTAATCACACCCAAAGGGTGACCATAAATGGCCTCTCTGCAGCTTGGAGAGACGTGACCAGTGGGGTGCCCCACGGTTCTGTTCTGGGTCCAGTGCTGTTCAATATCTTTATTAATGAGTCGGAGGAAGGAATAGGGAGCATGCTAATTCAATTTGCAGATGATACCAAATTGTGAGGGGTTGCTAATTCCCTAGAGGATAGGATAAAAATCCAAAAGGACCTTAACAGATTAGAGTGCTGGGCCAAAGCTAACGGAATGGATTTCAACAGAGGGAAATATAGGGTGCTACATTTAGGTAAAAAAAAAATGAATTGCACAAATATAGGATGGGAGATACTTGGCTGGAGAATAGTACCTGTGAAAGGGATCTGGGAGTCACGGTGGACGATAAATTGAACATGAGTCAGCAGTGTGATGCAGCGGCCAGGAAAGCCAATGCGATTCTTGGTTGCATCAACAGAACCATCGTGTCTAGATCAAGGGAAGTGATAGGACCACTCTATTCTGCTCTTGTCAGACCCTACCTGGAGTACTGTGTTCAGTTCTGTGCGCCTCAATTTAAAAAGGATGTTGACAACCTCGAGCGGGTGCAGAGGAGGGCGACCAGGATGGTTGAGGGTCTGGAGGAAATGTCCTGTGAGGAACGGCTTAGGGAACTGGGAATGTTTATCCTTTCAAAAAGAAGACTGAGAGCGGATATGATAGCTATGTTTAAATATTTGAAAGGATGTCACATTGAATAGGGGACTGGTTTGTTTTCCATAGTTTTAGAGACTAGGACTCAGGGCACTCCATGATTCTATGATTCTATAAGACTTGGAATTTTCCAACGGGCGGGGTCCCTGCTTAGGCAGGCAACCTTTTATGTATAAAGAAATAAAGCCTTTTCCCAGGAGTCTGGTTGTCTGAATGTCTTTAGAATCATAGAATCATAGAGATTTCAAGGGGCATCCAGTCCAACCCCCTGCTATGCAGGAACCCCATCACAATATTTCTGACAGATGGCCATCCAGCCTCTGCTTTAAAACCTCCAAAGAAGGAGACTCAATCACCCTCCGTGGCAGCATATTCCACTGCTGAATAGCTCTAACTGTCATGAAGTTCTTCCTAATGTTCAAATGGAATCTCTTTTCCTGTAGTTTGAAACCATTGCCCCGAGTCCTAGTCTCTGAAGCCATGGAAAACAAACCTGTTCCCTCTTCAATATGACATCCTTTCAAACATTTAAACATAGCTATCATATCCCCCCAGCCTTTTTTAGAGAGGCTAAACATTCCTAGTTCCCTAAGCCATTCCTCATAAGACATATCCTCCAGACCCTCAACCATCCTGGTCGCCCTCCTCTGTACCTGCTCGAGGTTGTCAGCTTCCTTTTTAAGCTGAGGTGCACAGAACTGGACCCAGTACTCCAGGTGGGGTCTGACCAGAGCAGAATAGAGTGGTACTATCCCTTCCCATGATCTAGACACTATGGTTCTGTTGATGCAACCAAGAATCGCATTGGCTTTCCTGGCCACCGCATCACAGTCTCATTTCCACCTGAGGTCACAGGGGAGACTGTCCAATGGGAGGGCAGGGCTGTGGAGACCCGTAGATTCAGAGGCCCTAGGTTTTGGCCTACTTGGCCTTTATACAAATAATAATAAGCCTATGATGTGAAAGTAGCTGCCTAGATGCCCTAAGTACATTTGATCTCACCTGTTTTCGGAAGCTAAGGAGGGTCAGGCCTGGTTAGTGCTTGGATGGGAGACCACCAGGAAATACCAGGTGCTGTGGGCTCCTGGAGTAGGAACTGGCAAACCATTCCAGTCTTCCTGCCATGAAAACTCCATGGACATGGGGTCACGGAGAGCCGGTCACAACTGTAATGAAACAACACACACACATGATGTGAGAGTAGTTTGGAAGCAATCCTGGATAAAAATCAAGTAGATCCATTTGGATCCGTGGCTTGGATCCATGTTTTTGCACCACTATGGAGCCATGCCCTGGTGGACCTACAATTTTTGGTGTGTAATCTGTGGGCAGAGATGGGGCCTTTGATGTGACAGTGGTTTTAGTAAGATCCAATGTAAAAATCATATGAAATAAAGTAGCTCTGTGAGTAGGATCCACGTTTTTGCACCACTCTGGGGCCATGCACTGATGGATCCCTGATTTTTGGTGTACAATCTGTATGCAGAGATGGGGCCTTGGATGGAAGAGTGGTTTGGAGTTGATCCTGGATAAAAATCAGCTACATCATTGAGGATCCATGCCTTGGAACCATGTTTTTGTGCAACTGTGGAGCGGTATATAAATACAAATAATAATAATAATAATAATAATAATAATAATAATAATAATAATAATAATAATAATAAGAATAATAATAATAATAATAATAATGTACAGTTGGACCCATGATTTTTGGTATGCAGTCTGTGGGCAGAGATAGGTCCAGTCATGGGACAGTGGTTTTAGTATGATCCAGTGTAAAAAAACCAAATGAGGCTCATGGGCTCTGAGTTATCCGTGACGGATCAGGAAAGAGATCTTGGTGTGTTGTTGGACAGCTCCATGAAGGTGTCTCCCCAATGTGTGGCAGCAGTGAAGAAGGCCAATTCCATGCTAGGGATTATCAAAAAGGGGATTGAAAATAAAACAGCCAACATTATAATGCCGTTATACAAAACAATAGTAAGGCCCCACCTGGAGTATTGTGTACAATTCTGGTCACCGCATCTCAAGAAAGACATAGTGGAACTGGAAAAGGTGCAGAAGAGAGTGACTAAAATGATTACTGGGCTGGGGCTGATGAAGAAAGGCTAAAACAATTGGGCCTCTTTAGTCTGGAAAAAAGGCGCTTGAGGGGGGGTATGATTGAGACATACAAAATAATGCAGGGTATGAGTAAAGTGGATAGAGGGAAGCTCTTCTCCCTCTCTCAAAATACCAGAACTAGGGGACATACACTCAAATTGAGTGCTGGGAGAGTAAGAACTGACAAAAGAAAATATTTTTTCACCCAGCGCGTTGTAAGTCTATGGAACTCCCTGCCACAGGATGTGGTGATGGCATCTGGCCTGGATGCCTTCAAAAGGGGATTGGACAGATTCCTAGAGGAAAAGTCCATCACGGGTTACAAACCATGATGGAGATGTGTAATCTCTAGGCTTTAAACCAGGGTACTTCAAGGGCCAGATGCAGGGGAGTGGTATCAGGAGACAGATATCTAGTCTCATGCGCTCCCAAACGCATCTGGTGGGGGCGCTGTGAGATACAGGAAGCTGGACTAGATGGGCCTTTGGCCTGATCCAGCATGGCTCTTCTTATGTTCTTATGAAATCAAGTGGATCCTTTCCACGTATCCATGTTTTTGCCCCATTGCAAAGCCATGCGCAGGTGGAGCAATGATTATTATTGTGTAGTGTTTACACATTAATGAGATGTATCAACTCATGGTGATTTGGGAAGGCTCTCATGCAAAAATCATACGAAATCAAGAAGATCCATTCTTGATTTCAAAGATTCATCTTTTACCCAGACCGTTTTTAGAGAGAGAGTAACTACCTGGATCCATTTCAATCTGGCTTCAGGTCTGGCTATGGGACTGAGACGGCACTGGTTGCATTGGTACATGACTTATGCAGGGAAATGGATAGGGGATCTATGTCCCTTTTGGTTTTGCTAGACATCTCAGCTGCTTTTGACACTATAGACCAGTGGTGGTGAACCTTTGGCACTCCCGATGTTTTAGACTACAACTTCCAGAATTCCAAGCCTAGATTGCCAATGAGAAAGGACTGTGAGAATTGTGGTCCAAAACATCTGGAGTTCCAAAGGTTTGCCACCACTGCTATAGACCATGGCATCCTCCTGACTCGTCTCTCTGAAATGGGAATCGGGGGTACTGTATTAAAGTGGCTTCGATCCTTCCTGCAGGATAGAACGCAGAAAGTATTGTTAGGTGATTCATGCTTGACACCATGGTCGCTGACCTGTGGAGTCCCCCCAGGGTTCTGTTCTTCTCCTATGTTATTTAACATCTATATGAAACCACTGGGGGAGATTATCAGGTCTTTTGGGGTTATGTGCCACCAGCATGCCAATGATACCCAGCTGTACCTCTCATCACCTCCATACTCTAAGGGAGCTACTACCGTGACTTTACTAACCCCAGACAAGACAGAGATGCTTCTGGTCAGTCAAAAAGGAGATCAAGGGATAGGAATGCAACTTGTACTGGTTGGGGGTCACCCTCCAGTTGAAAAATCAGGTATGCAGCTTGGGGGTGCTCTTGGACTCATCCTTGAGCTTGGATGCCCAGGTCACAGCTGTGGCCAGGAGCGCATTTGCACAAGGCTAGCATGTAAGTTACACCCCTTTCTTGACAGTTAGAGCTGTTCAGCAGTGGAATATGCTGCATTAGCACAATTAAGGCTAGCATGCAATTTACGCCCCTCTGGTCATGGTGACACATGCTCTAGTGACGTCCTGGCTGGACTATTGTAATGCGCTGTATGTGGGGCTACCAATGAAAAGTCTCAGGAAACTTCAACGGGTCCAAAATGCAGCAGCCAGACTGCTGACTGGGGTGGGGTACAGAGATCACATTACATCCCTATTAAAACAGCTCCACTGGCTGCCAATCAGCTATGGCGCACAATTCAAGGTGCTGACCTTGACCTACAAAGCACTATATGACCTGGGTCCCAGTTCCCTCAAAAATCGAATCTCACAGTATGAACCGTCTTGGGATGTTAAGGTCATCAGAAAAGGCCCTTCTCTCCATCCTGCCACACTCACAGGTACTTCTTGTGAGAACCCTTGAAAGGGCCTTCTTGGCTACTGCGCCCAGACTCTGCAACTCCCTCCCACTAGAGGCCAGGACTGTCTGATCTCTGTTGTCCTTCAGGAAACAGGCAAAGATCTTTCTCTTCAGGCAAGCTTTCCCTGAATTATGGACTACCATGTGTATTTTATATGAACCTACAGGTTCACATAGACTTTGTGTTTATAACTACAGTACTTATAACCTAGTAGCTTTAATGTAATGTCTATTAATGCTGTAAGATGTCCCTCCATTCCTTGTTCTCAAATGCTAGAACATGTCTTAATTGTACTGGACTATATATTATCCCTCATTACTGTAAGCTGCCTTGAGTGCTTTTCCGAGGAGACAGGCGGTGCAAAAATACTCTAAAATAAATAGCTAAATAAATAAATAAATAAATATTACAGGTGGGAATTTAGATTCCCGAAAATGCCTTTTTGATGACCAAGAAGCAACATTACAGCTTGCTCTCATTTACTCATTACAGAGGTACTTCTACTTATGAGCAGCTCTACTTACGAGCAGAAAACTGGTGGCATTTTAAACTGCTGACTTACAGATTTTAGATGTGTTTACTTCTACTAACAATTTTTAAAAAATTAACCTTTTTTAAAAAACTTTTTTTTTTGAAAAATGGTTCTCCTAGGGTCCTTCACATCTGGGAGGTTTTAAGACATTCCAGACCTCTGGGAGTTACACCCGGGGTGGAGGAGGTGCACACCCCAATGAGTGGCAGCGGTGAAGAAGGCCAATTCCATGCTAGGGATTATCAAAAAGGGGATTGAAAATAAAACAGCCAACATTATAATGCCATTATACAAAACAATAGTAAGGCCCCACCTGGAGTATTGTGTACCATTCTGGTCACCGCATCTCAAGAAAGACATAGTGGAACTGGAAAAGGTGCAGAAGAGAGAGACTAAAATGATTACTGGGCTGGGGCACCTCCCTTATGAAGAAAGGCTAAAACATTTGGGCCTCTTTAGGCTGGAAAAAAGGCACCTGAGGGGGGATATGATTGAGTCATACAAAATAATGCAGGGTATGAGTAAAGTGGATAGAGGGAAGCTCTTTTCCCTCTCCCAAAATACCAGAACTAGGGGACACACACTCAAATTGAGGGCTGGGAGAGTAAGAACTGACAAAAGAAAATATTTTTTCACCCAGCGCGTTGTAAGTCTATGGAACTCCCTGCCACAGGATGTGGTGATGGCATCTGGCCTGGATGCCTTCAAAAGGGGTTTGGACAGATTCCTGGAGGAAAAGTCCATCACAAGTTACAAACCATGATGGAGATGTGTAATCTCCAGGCTTTAAACCAGGGTACTTTGAGGGCCAGATGTAAGGGAGTGGTATCAGGAGACAGATATCTAGTCTCATGCGTTCCCAAACGCATCTGGTGGGGCCGCTGTGAGATACAGGAAGCTGGACTAGATGGGCCTTTGGCCTGATCCAGCATGGCTCTTCTTATGTTCTGAAATTACTTCCGCCAGTCCTTTTAATATCCTTGGGTGTAATTCATCTGGCCCAGGAGAGTAATGTAATTCATTACATTCATGTAATGTTTCCAGGTGTTTCTGTACTACCTCTCTATCTATTCTATGTTGCAATTCCTATCCTACTGAAGAGTCATAACGGGCATGTAAAATTTGCAAAATGATCGAAGAGGGCCCAATTTGGAAAGAGCATTCCATTCCTCAGATGTCAGGAAAATACTTTCGTGGCCATTCAGGGGCAAGGAAGCGTCACCGCCAAGGGTCCAGGCCTCGGCGGATGGGAAAAGGTTACTTTGTTCAAAATTGCCGGATCAGGATAGAATAAATCTATTTCCCGGACATTCACCAGGACAGGTTCAACCCCCCCCCCCAGGTTTACAGTTTATATCTACTGTGGTCCTTGGCTCCTGAAGGAGACGGTCACAGATGATTGTCTCCACACCTCAGGACTCCCCTCACACCCCAAAAATGACCTCAACTCTCTTATCTGTCGGGACATCTCAGGCCTTAGCTTTTTTTCTAGCTCCCCCTTTCTCTCCTTCCCTCCCTCTCCCCCTTTTGGTCTGCCTGCTTCTGGGGACCCCCCCCCCTCTCTCACTCACTCTTCCTCCCAAACCACTCTCCCTGTGTCTGCTTGAAAACGTGTTCCTACACTGCTTTCTACCTCCCCCCCCCTCTCTTGGCTCACCATCTCTGGCACAGGATGGCATAAGAAGAAGGAGAACATGGCAATTCCAGAGGATAGTCATGCCTTCCAGAAAGGACTCCCACAATTGATGGTCATGGATTCTTGCACATACACAGATAATCTCCAGCCAGAAGGCTTCTATTGTCTCAACTCCACATCTACCAGGAAGATCCATCTAGAAATGGAGATTCCTTTGTTGACCCAGCCGGCCACCTATTGAGTTGATAATAACACAAATCCCTGGACAATGCCCACTCTTTTCCTCCTATTTTGTCACCTCTAATAGCCCATTAAAAGACTCAGAAGGCCAGGCCACGCCTGGCAGGGACAGGTTAATCTGGTATCCTGTTTCAGGACTTGGGAATGCCTCGAGACCTCCCCCAGGAGACCCTCTGGACTGCCCCCATTGGATGTCCCCTGAGGACCACTCTTTGCCCAATCCAGGGTTGCGCACCTTGTGGGAGGGAAGGAGGGGGGTATAAAAGTTTGGAACTATCTTGTCTCAGGGCGGAACACTCTCGCACGGCCTTGTTGTGGGTTTGTTCACCTACCGTTTTATTGGGCCTAACAAACCGGTACTTTTCCTGGATCTCTCTCTTGTTGGATCGTTCTTATTGGCGTCGGAGAATCCAGCAGCTATCAGCTGGGATTAGCCTTTACTTGGAAAACTCAACACTACCTCATCTACTCTTTGTCCCAGTGGATCTCTTTCTTCCTTTTTGGAGAAAACGGAGGCAAAGATGTTGAGTAGTTCTGCCTTTTCCTTGTCTCCTGTTAGTAACTGGTTATCATCGCCACACAGAGAGCCTATCATTTCCTTATTTTTCCTTTTGCTGTAGACATACCTAAAGAAACCCTTTTTACTATCTTTAAACTGTCCAGCAAGTCCAAGTTCATTTTGCGCTTTAGCTTTTTAACCACCCCTTTCATATATTAGTGGTACCTGCCTTGTATAAAGGAATTAATTTGTTCCAAATGAAATTATGTTAAGCAAATTTTCCTTTATACAAATTCCCATAGGAATGCATTGAAAATGGAGTAATGCCATTTTTATGTTGTACGGATTTCCCGCATAGACGATTCTGTTAAGCAAATTTCCCCTATCTCCGGGATATTTTATGTTGTAGAGATTTTATGTTATACAAACCGTTTGTTATACAAGGGTCCACTGTATTTATATTTCTCTAACCACTCAACAGAGGCTCTCCCTGTGCATTGTGAAGATGTGATGCATTCAATTATATACAGTGCTGTATAATAAAAATGTATCCATTGAAATGGATTAACACAGAGCAGGAGGGAGGTGACTGATAGTAAAGGTCAGCTTCTGCTTTCTGGAAGGTCATCTGGGGCGCTAGCGCTTCCTTAGTCTGTGGAACTCCCTGCCACAGGATGTGGTGATGGCATCTGGCCTGGATGCCTTCAAAAGGGGGTTGGACAGATTCCTGGAGGAAAAGTCCATCATCACAGGTGACAAACCATGATGGAGATGTGTCATCTCCAGGCTTAAAAACAGGGTACTTCGAGGGCCAGATGCAGGGGAGTGGTATCAGGAGACAGAGATCTAGTCTCGTGTGCTCCCAGATGCATCTGGTGGGGCCGCTGTGAGATACAGGAAGCTGGACTAGATGGGCCTTTGGCCTGATCCAGCATGATGGCTCTTCTTATGTCCTTATGTTCTTAGGATAAGCCAAGCAGGGTCACAATGACCTGTTGCTGAGCATCTTCAAAATGTGACTAGATAAAAAATAGGCTAACGCCAGCAATAATGAAGAAAGGGGAAGTAAAAATAGAATTTTACAGCAACGTCCCTTCAGGAATGAGAGAGGACACCTGAACGCATTAAAAGATCATGCAGAGGTATGTAGGGGGTCCCAGACTATGGAGAACGTCTAGCCTTGTGTCTCCATTGGCCTGGGTACCCCGGTCGGCTGGTGTGTGTGTGTATCTTGCTTTATATTTTGTCTTGCTTTCTATTTTACATCTTATTTGCTTAATAAAGATGCTGCTTGCTTTAATATTAACCCTATTTTCAGCATTCACCCCAAAAAGAAAATATTTTTTCATGATATGTATGGGGAGCATGGAGGGCGGCACAGAATAACATCCTCCCTGGATAATTGACCCATCACATTGATTATTGTTTTATTTTTAGGCCACTATTTATAACTGCCATTCCCGAATTGGTCTATTTAGTCACACTAGGTGCTGTTTTTAGGATCTCTACTCCAGGCATGATACCATAGTCTTTCGAGACTGAAGGATGCCAATGATGATTTATGACTGGGTGGGGTGAGGTGCTTTCACTCCTGGAAATGACCCAGAGCAGCCACATTGTATGAATGCATATAATAAATTAAGTAATAAAGAAGCCTTCTTGATGACACATGCTGGGGACCCTTCTTTCAACGGGGGCAAATCCCAGCGGGGCAATCAAAAATACCCTTCACTCCCTATGCCCAGGAGGCAAAGGGATCCTTACCTGGACAGACTTTGTTCCCAGAATCTCAAAGGGATCTCCTCACATAGATCTCCCCAGCCTGGACCCAGAAGAACCCACTCTCTTTTGGGGGAATGTGACAGCACGTCCTCAGAGGACACCGACAGCTGAAAACAGAAATCAAATTTAAGATGAAATGCACTGTTCATGTCTCAGGACTTTTCTAACTGCAGGGACATCGTCACCTACTCTCTTCCAAACTTCACCCTGCTTAGGTTTCCTTCTCCACAAACAAGAGAGCTGAAAATGGGGGCAGAAAATTGAGTTTCTAAGAACTTGCATGGAGCCAGACTTTTTGTAAAGTACATGGCCCTGAATTGTGCATCCTGGATCGAACCGCCAGAAAACGGCCTGGCCTTGCAGCTGGGAGAACTTGCAAGGAGATCCTGTCTCTTTTGGGATCTATTTCCACCTCTGCTGGAAAACATCAGCTGCTTGGACCTTCCTCCCTTTCAGAACACACCATGTTTGAACGGAACACAATATTTTCCTTAGAGAGGCAGGGAGGAAATTGACTCACCTCCTCCAGTTCATCCTTGCCCCTGAAACCATTTCTTTCGTTCAAATGTCGTTACCCCACTTTTCTCCTTAATAGAGACCCAGGGTGGCTCAGCTCTGCTTCGTGGTTTGGGTCTCACTTATCTAGGAGGCATAAAAATATGGTACTATAGAACTGCTTTCAGGTTTTGTGTGGTGTGTGTGCGTGTGTGTTGTGTCGTTACAGTTGTGACCGACTCTTCATGACCCCATGTCCATGGAGTTTTCTTGGCAGGAATACTGGAGTGGCTTGCCAGTTCCTGCTCCAGGCGCCTCCAGCACCTGGCATTCCCTGGAGGTCTCCCATCCAAGTACTAACCAGGGTAACTGACTGTAACTGTGTGGTAACTGACTGTAATTCCATCGGGGCTCATCTTTAAAGCCTCCCCGGCCTCCTCCTTCATTGCTTCATCTCCCTTGAGTTCTCGGATGGGGCAGGAGGGGGTATTTGGGTGCCATCACATCAACTGCCCACAGTGCTTCTGACAGAATGGAGGCTGGCATGGAAAAGGCTGGGTGTGGTGTGTGTGTTGGGGGGGACACACACTCTGCACATGTGCAGAGAAGCAGGGGATAATCCCATTCTTTACCATCTCACCTACAGGGGGGGGATTCCTTTGAAATCCTGACCCAAAGGAGGGAATACGTTCCCCTCTCCCTCAAGATCTCCCCCCCACACACACACATGAGTGCTAGTTGTGTCGGACTCTAGTGGCGGTGCTCGCCTCCGTATTCAAGCCGAAGAGCCAGTGTTGTGCAAGTCCGTGGCCCTCAGGCTGGCATGGTTGCACGGAAACACTGTTTTACTGTCTCACCTTTTTTATTTATTTATTTATTTATTTATTTATTTATTTATTTATTTATTTATTTATAAATATTTTTACCCCACCCTTCTCCCTCGAAAAGGACCCAAGGTGGCTTACAATAATGAGGGGCAATAATGCAACCTATTTATATTTATTTATTTATTTTCACACTTATATACCCCACCTATTCACCACAAGTGGGACTCAGGGCGGTTCCAGTTTTGGATACAATGTCCTAACTAGAATGTTAGGTGTGTTCCCAACACCTTTCATGCTTGTATCCCAAAAACAACCACACAGATATAAGCTGGAACGTAGCTATGAAGACAGCACTATCCGGAGCCAGACTGGAGGGGGGGGCACAAAACATTGCCCCCAACTCACTCAACTTAACCGGGTACCCATTTATCTACTTGTAATTTTAGATGATTTTGAAACTGCTAAGTTGGCAGGAGCTGGGGTGGTGAACAGCGGGAGCTCACTCCACTGGGGTGGCACCCGGGGTTCCTGCCTCCCCACCACCCCCATCCTTATAAACAGCTTCATTTTCCTGCCCCTCTCTAGACAGCCTCATTGCCTGCCTTTTCCTCAGGGGGCCCCCCACCCCTCAATCATCCAAAATCATCCTCAGTGGGAGGGAGATGTGCATCTGCAGAAGGCCTGATTCTTGGGGGGGGGTTGCCTTCTTCCCTTCCCCCCCCCCGCCTGTTGTCCTAATTCTGCCTTAAAAGCTGCTTCCTCCGTCCCATTTCTTTGGGGGGGGGTGACGAGAAGGAGGGGGTTGCCTGGATCAGCCCTGGTTCCTCCAAAGGGGTGGGTGGGTGTCCGTGTGTTCCCCCATCCGTTTCCTCCTCCTTCTTCCAAATCAAGGGGGGGAGAGAGAGAGAAAAGGAAGGAGGGGGATAATGGGATTGGGAGGGGGGAGAGGAAACTTTACGCCTCCTTCTGCTTCCCTCCTCCTATTTATCCCCCCGCCTCCATTTCCCTCCATTCCCCTAAATCTCCAACGCCCCCTCCTCCTCCCCACTTGCATCCTCCCTCCCCATTATACCCCCATAGCATCCCCCCCCAAATTGCACGCACCTCCGCCTTCTTTCCTCCCTTTCCAGCGAACATAGAGCTTTTCTTGGGGGGGGGGGGACCAGAAAGACAGGTGGAGAGCCGCCCCTCCTTGAGAAGGACGATCATTTCCTGCCCTTCGAGGAAGCGAAACGTGTCCTTGGAGGACTGGATGCTTGTTCCCCTTTCTCTGCCTCCCTCTAGACATGTCCAAACTTTGGCCTTCCTCATGTTTTAGACCACAAGACCCAGCATTCCAAGCCTGTATTCCCAATGGCAAAGGGTGCCAAAACATCTGGAGGGCCAAAGTTTGGACGTGCCTGCCCTGGCCCTCCAAGGGAGGAGCCCACCCCAAAGACACAGGCAGGGATGGGTGGAGGGGGGGGGTCCGTCTTCCTCCTCCTCCTCCTCCTCCTCCTCCTCCTCCTTTTGGGCTGGGCAGGATCCGGCCCTGCCCCGATTCAGAGCAACAGAGGAGACCCCCCTTCTTTCTGAGTCCCTAAAAAGGGGTTTGGGGTGGGATGGAAGAGGGTGGAGGGAAGAATCCCTCTCCTCCTTCCCAGGACCTCAAAGGTAAAAAGGTCAAGGTCCCCCCCCCGCACATGTGTGCTAGTTGTGTCCGACTCTATGGGGCGGTGCTCGTCTCCCTTATTGAAGCCGAGGAGCCGGTGGTGTGCAAGTCGGCGGCCACGTGTGGCCGGTATGGCAGCAAGGAAACACTATTTTCACTTACCACTTTTTTAACGGTGGTCCCTATGTATCTCCTTGCATTTTTAAAAAAATATATATATTATTGAATTTTCTAAACATAACAAGTTAAAATCGATAAATTGGTTATGTGTTGCAGTGTTACATAGTTCCAAGACAAGTATTTTCCCAATATTTCAGCCGACGTGCTTGAACTATTCCACATTTACATGCTTATTTTCCATCATTGTAATTTTCATTGCATTTTTACCTGCTTTCGAATTTCTCGGTTGACAAGAGCTGGGGTGGTTACCAGGGGGAGGTCCCTCCCTGCAGTCGCACCCGGGATTCGAACCTGCCAAGCTGTCGACTTTTCAGTGGCAGAAGGAAAAAAGAAGGGACAAATCGAAAGAGACCGGAGGGATATGAAGGCAGATTCCTCCCCCTTTTGGTCCTCTTTGGGCAGTGGTATCCAAACTTCAGCCCTCCAGATGTTTTGGACCACAACTCCCACAGTCCTTTGTCATTGGCAATACATGCTTGGAATTCTGGGACTTGTGGTCCAAAATATATGGAGGACCGAAGTTTGGACCCTCTGTCTTTGGGCAACCGCGGGTTCTCTTCGGAGAACGCCGGGAGGGAGAGAGGGGGCCCCTCTACAACCTTCCTAGCTCTATGTTTCCCTTGCCGCCAGAGCCCCTTTTGAGCAGGAACAGGAAGCGGATTCAGGGCGCCTTTCCCTCCGCCTACTTCTATGGTCTCCGATGGACGCATGCGCAAACGGGGGGGCTCTCCTCTGGAGTTTTCCGCGTCAGGAGGACCTGGGAGGAGGTGAGCCACCGGGGTGGGGGATAGGGCTAGGAGTGGGGTTATGGGGGGGAAGGGGTTTAATATTGGGGGGGGCAGGGAAGGGGTAGTTCAAAGGGAGGGGGCTCCTCCTTTGTGTGCAGGATGAATTGCAGACGACCCCCACCTTCATCCCTGCCCTTGGCCTGCGTTGCACGAACGCCCCCCTGCAAGCCTGGCCTCCCCCCCCCCGGAGTCCCCTCTTGGGGGGAATTGGGGGGCTGGAGATGGGGGGATGCCAGGACCCCACCCCTGGAGGCATTATTCCCTGGAGGCATCCTATTCCTATTAGTCCCCCCCCATGCGCTTTGTCCTGGGTTGAAGTATGAGACACCCCCCCCCAATCTTTTCCCCACTGAACCCTGCAGGCACCAAAAGGGGGTGGGGAAGTGGGGTGGGGGAAAAACAACCATGGATCTTTCCCCCCTCCCAATTGCCCCTTTTAATGCCTTCCTAAAAACCTGAGTTGGGGAGCAACCCACCCGCTTCCCCACAGCAACCCTAGCCCCTCTCACCCTCTCTGCCTAAAGACCCCCAAAGAGGTAGGCTCCACCACCCTCCTTTTGTGGCAGCATCTTCCACTGCACGACAGGTCCTAATAGAAACGGCAGAGGGGACACTGGAACCACAAACCCTTTATTAGGGCAATGGTGGCGGACCTTCAGCACTCCAGATGTTTTGGATCACACAACTCCCAAGATTCCAAGCCTGTATTGCCGGTGATTAAGGACATCTGGAGTGCCAAAGGTTCACCAGCACTGCTTTAGGGTCTCCATTTTGGTCCTTTCTACCTGCCCTCAGAGCCAACTCATTCTGGTTGTTCCCCCACCACCCCCTCCCATGCACACACACACACACTCTCCTATAGAAGAGGCTCAACATGGAATCTGTGGGATGAACCCATATGAACCAGTGGGCCTTTTGTGAAGTTGGTTTTTGGTAAACAAGCAGAGGGATGGAGAGATCCTAGGTCATTCTGCTCCTTTTTATACCCAATGGAAAAGAGCCCCCCCCTTCAATCTGTTTCTCTGCCACCTTCCTAGCTCTACCCTCCTCTGCCTCCAGAGGCCCAAGAGGTCACAGAGGGTGACCCTGGAGGGAGGGGGAAATTCCTCAATGGGGTGTAATAAGACAATGATAATAAAGTTCTATCTATCTATCTATCTATCTATCTATCTATCTATCTATCTATCTATCTATCTATCTATCTATCCACAGTGGTACCTCTACTTACAAGTTTAATCTGTCCCAATTGCATGCTCTTAAGTCAGGCTTGTCCAAAGTCTGGCCCGGGGGCCAAATCCGGCCCGTCAGGCCATTCTGAGTGGCCCGCAGCTGGCTGCCCTGCCCCTCCCTCCTCCTCCTTCACCCCATGTTTTTTAAACAGGCTCCCGGTGCTTCCTTTGGTCCCCACCCCCCTCCCTCCCTCCCTCCCTTGGTCCCCACCTCCCTCCCTCCCTTCCTTCTTCCCCACCTCCCTTCCTTCCTCTCTTGGTTTCCACCTTCCTCCCTCCCTCCCTTGGCCCCCGCCTTCCTTCCTGCGGGTGGGATTGCAAGGGGTCAGTGAGTGGGGCTTGCAGTGGGGGGGACAGGGTCGGGGAGGACCAGCCCCTGACACATTCTCAGCCACCAAATCTGGCCCTCCTTACAAAAAGTTTGGGCACCCTTGTCTTAAGTCAAACAACTCTTAAGTAGAGCAGACTAGCAATCAATGAATCAATCAATCAATCAATCAATCAATCAATCAATCAATCAATCAATAAATGCAAGTATTGCAGACCGCATCTAAAATTTGTAAGCGCCAACATAAAAACATAAGAAGAGCCATGCTGGATCAGGCCAAGGGCCCATCGAATCCAGCTTCCTGTATCTCACAGTGGCCCCACCAGATGTGTCAGTCTTAAGTCGAATTGCTCTTAAGTGGAGTTGCTCTTAAGTAGAGGTACCAGTGTGTATGTACATGTGTGTATGTGTGCGTGTGCGCGCGCGTGCACACACACACACGTGCACACACACACACACATACAGAGGTACTTTGTCTTGTATAAAGGAATTAATTCGTTCCAAATGAAATTATGTTAAGCAAATTTTTCTTTATACAAATTTCCCATAGGGATGCATTGAAAACAGAGTAATTCCCTAATCGCGATCATTTTTATGTTGTACAGATTCGCCCCATAGGCGATTCTGTTGAGCAAATTTCCCCTATCCGGAATGTTAGCTTTGAGCGGCTGTTGAGCAAAAAAAATTCTCCCCAGCATACAGCTGGGAGAGAATCTTAGCTGGTCCAGCACACTTCCCTTGCGTGTCTTTGCTTATCTTACAATCTTCAGACACAGGGGTCAGCAGAGTAGCTCTCTCTTCTGGAGATTTAGCACAGCGGACTGTCTTCTACCAGTGTACAAGAATAAATTAGTCTGACAGTCTGAGATAAGTTACTGCCTAGTTTATTTACACTTAACTCATATATTTACACCCGGACTACAAGCCGGCATTTCAGCGTCTTGCAACACACACGCTAGCAAAGAAAAAACACAGCTGAAATCACTAACTATCACTCTCTTTGAAACTCCCTCTAACTAACTGAAAGAACCTGGAGTTTTTATCTCCTCTCCAACATTTCACTGCGCATGACAACAGATTTGACTTTAACCCTGTAAGCACCAAATCTGATACTCCAACACCCCCTCTCGCAGTGAATGTTGGGAAAAAACATTGTTAGTTTTTTACTCATTCCATACCCAAACCTTCACGGAACTCTCCATGCTTCTGGAAGCTTAATGGTTTGGTGAACCCATCAGCAAGATTCTTCTGACTTGGACAATACTTCAGTTTCACCAAGTCATTCTGTATACTCTGACATACATTGTGGTAACGGATGTCCAGATGTTTAGTTCTGGATTTAAACTGACCAGATTCTGCCAATTTCAAACACGGTTGATTGTCTTCCCATACCGTAATAGGTAGACAGCAATTTCCATTGATTTCTTGGACCAAACATCTGTAGTACTCTAGTTCCCTACAGAGATCTGACAGAGCACTGTACTCAGATTCTGTAGAGGAAAGTGTAACCAGACTTTGCTTTCGGGACTTCCACCCAACTAGAGACTTTCCAAATTTCACTACTATTCCTGACACTGATTTTCTGTCATCAGCATTTGCCCAATCGCTGTCTGACCAACACTGTAACTGCGATTCACCTTCTGCTGACAACTTGAGACAGAAATCCTTAGTGTCTTTCAAATATCTCAGTATTCTCTTGATACCATTCCAGGCAATTTTACTGGGATTTGAGGCCTCTCTACTTAGCAAATTCACAGCAAAAGCAATATCTGGTCTGCTCCACTGAGATAGATACAATAAACTTCCAATAGCTGACTGAAACAATTCTGGCCTCTCAAATTTCTCATCATTACTAGTTTGACTATCCTTCTCAAAATTTGTCTCCATTGGTGTTTTAGCACCATTACAGTCAGACATTCTGAACTTCTGTAACAACTGTTCAATCTTGCTTTTCTGGCAAAGTAAAAAACTTCCATCTTCAGTTCTATTAATCTGAACTCCTAGATACATCTTTACATCACCTAGATTCTTAAGCTGAAACTTCTTTCCAAGCTTTGTTGCAAACTTCTTTACCTGATTCTGTGTTTTACTAACAAACAAAATATCATCAACAAAAATCAGGACTATCTCCTGCTCGTCTCCTGATCCTTTCAGATACAGGCAGTTATCAGCTAGACTCTTGTGGAAACCCATATTCTCCAAAACATCATTTAGGCACTTGTTCCAATTTCTTGCTGACTGTCTGAGTCCATAGATCGATTTGTGCAATTTCCACACCTGGTTTGGTTTCTTGACCTCAAAACCTGGTGGTGGTAACATGTACAAATCTTCTTCTAGATCTGAGTTTAGATAAGCAACATTTATATCAAAATGAGCTACTTGAAAACCTCTCTGTGCTGCTACAGTCAACAACATACGAAATGTCTCACTTCTAGAAGTTGGTGCATACACCTCAGTGTAATGCAACCCTTTCTTCTGAGTAAATCCTCTAGCGACAAGTCTTGCCTTACACTGTGTCTGACCTGTTGCTGTAGTCTTAATTCTATACACCCAACGACAACTTACTGCCTGTTTGCCCTCTGGCAGTGTTGTTGGTGTAAATACTTTCATAGTCTTCATGGATTCCATCTCTTTCTCCATTGCTGCATGCCATTTACTAGCTTCTTCATTAGGCAATTGCAAAACCTCCTCATAACTGTCTGGTTCACACTGAGCTAAACCTATCCAAACACTCACGGCTGAGTAGTTTGAAGAAGAAAATCTCTCTGGCGGTTTACCTTTTGTTGTGCGAGCTGAACGTCTAGGACCAACCTCAGACGCCCCCTCTGACCCAGTTGGACTGCTGGGCACAATTCTGGAATCACTAGCGTCAGAACTACTAGGACTACCTGAACCTTCTAACTTGACACGCCTTCTCTGTCCCACTGGACTAGACTGTGGTGATGTTGGCTCAGACTTCACACCTCTTGGAGATACACTTTCTTGTTGATCAGTGTCATCTACCTGTGCATCTGGTTCAGGACCTGCACCTGCTTCATCCTGTCCTACTACATTGTCAAAATTTTCACTTAACACCTCAGGATTAGCGTGAACCCTAGTCCATCCTTTCTGCTCACAAAACTCTGCACATCTACTGACTAGTATTTTGGATCCATCAGGATAGGCAAATCTCCAACCTTTTGTCAATGGTTCATATCCACAAAAAATCATTTTTCTGGATCTTGGCCCTCCTTTCCTACGTAGTGGCTTTGGAATCAAAACATGGGCCTCAGAGCCAAACACTCTGAAATATCCTATCTTTGGCTTCTTGCCATGTAGCAACGTGTAAGGAGCTTGACCTACAACAGAATTGTAAGCTCTGTTAAATACATGTGACGCAGTCTGCCATGCTTCAGCCCAATAACCTTTTGGTAAACCCGAATCCCTCAACATAGCGTCAACAGCTTCCTGTAGAGTTCGGTTTCTCCTTTCCGCAACGCCATTCTCCTCGGGAGAATAAGGATTTGTCAATCTATGTGCTATGCCCTTATGTCTTAGAAAATTCTGAAATGTTGTATTTGTAAATTCAGCTCCCCTGTCTGATTGAATTTGTCTAACCTTTGTGGAAAAATCACACTCCACTGCCACTATCCAATCCTTCAGCTTCTGAGCTGCTTCTCCCTTGGTTTTCAGAGGAAATACCCAACCATTTCTGGAAAAATCATCAACTACTGAAAGAATAAACTTAGCATTTCCCAAAGAAACAGTTGGCATTGGTCCACAAATATCAACATGTACAAGTTGAAAAGGTTCTGTAGATACCCTGGTTGACTTAGGATAACTACATCTCTTGACCTTTGCAGCTTTGCATGGCCTACAATCCAAAAATCTAGAACATGGTTTCACATTGCACCCTTCAACACATTCAGGCATTTTCTTTAAATACCCCCAGTTTAAATGACACATTCTACGATGAAGTAAATGGGCACAGCTGTTGTGTTTGGGAATGTTAGCACATTGCGCCTGCACTGCATTTGCATTGCTGTATCCCTCTGGAACTGCTTTTGCATTCACTGCATACAAACCATCCTTACAGTGCACTTGTATCAGCAGCTTCCCATTCCTGGAAACAGAACATATGTTATTTTCAAACAATACAGAAAAACCATCTCTAACTAGAGCTGATACAGACAAAATACCACGTGTCATGCCATTTAGAACAAAAACATCAACAGTAGTATCCAAACATTCAATATACACTGTTGCAGCAGTGTTCAAAGACTCTTTCTGCCCATTAGCCATTGTAATGTTCTTTGGTTGAGAAAGTTTCCTGCAATTCTCATTCTGAACACCAGGTGGCGCTAGATGATGCGAGGCTCCACTATCTAAAATGAAAACACAGTTGCTTGAAGATTGTTTCTTGAACATTGCCATAGACACCGACATGTTTTCTCTTCTTCTTCTATATCCGCGCTTGCCTCTCTCAGCTGCAGCTTGCCTCGGCATCCCACGCTGTGGACTGTCTCTTATCTGGTTGCTATGGGAGTTAACCTTGGAGTTTGGAGACTGCGGGCAATTTTTCAAAACATGGCTTGGTGATTGACACCTGAAACATTTCCTTGCAGCTGCGTAGACTCTCACTTCCCCCTCTCTTGGGGATAAGCAGCCTGCATTCCCTTTGTTTTGCCCACCTTCATTGGCTCTCAGTTGCTGTTCATGGACAAGACGTCCCGACACATAGGACATATTGAAATTGTCCTGAGGTAAAGCCTCCATAGTTAAACACAGCGTGTTATAACTTTTGTCTAAAGAGCTCAGAAGAACACAAACTTGTTGGTCTTCTGTGAAAGCCATATCCAGAGAACGTAACTGGTTGAAAATAGACACCATTGCAGCAATATGTTCTCTGATATCTCCCCCGAGCTTTAGTTTCATCTCAAATAGCTGTCTGTACAAATGGACCTTTGCACCTGGGGTCGTTCTGCGATGTACTCTCTCAAGACTGTCCCATATATCTTTAGCATTTCTCAGACTTTGTACATAAACTAACTGATTAGAGTCTAAACTCATAATCAACATAGCCCTAGCTTTTGCATTTCTTCGCACTGAGGTTAGTGCCTCATCTCTCTGTTCAGCTGTGGCTGATTGGGGCAGCTGAGCTGGATCGGTAGGTAAATTACTTAAACAGTCCAGCAAATTTCTGGCTTCCAGCCAAGCCTGAATTCGGACACTCCAGTCCAGATAGTTCTCAGAATTGAGATGTTGGAATGGCACAGTAAAACTTTCCTGTCCTGCCTCCATCTTGGGCTTCAATCCCCCCTTCTGCTATTCACCAACAGCAATGGGTTCTCTGGGACTGCTACTCACGTCTCCTTCTAGCAAGACAGCCTCGAAGCTCCAAGTGTAGACTTCCAGTTGAGGCGACCTCTTATTTGCCTTGGTACCGACTGTACCCCGAAGCAAAGAGATCCCAACCTCTTTTTCTCTGTCTCCAGACAAAGACTTAAGCTCAGCAAAAACTGCTTGCAGTCAGGTTTCCTGCGTTACTTGGCTTCCAGGCTTCCATTCTCTGCCTTAGCCCTCTTCTCACCACGCACATATAACTCCTGTACTGCTTTCTTGACACTGGCAAATTATCTATACTGTCCTTATCTCTGGGCCATAACCCTTGTTAGCTTTGAGCGGCTGTTGAGCAAAAAAAATTCTCCCCAGCATACAGCTGGGAGAGAATCTTAGCTGGTCCAGCACACTTCCCTTGCGTGTCTCTGCTTATCTTACAATCTTCAGACACAGGGGTCAGCAGAGTAGCTCTCTCTTCTGGAGATTTAGCACAGCGGACTGTCTTCTACCAGTGTACAAGAATAAATTAGTCTGACAGTCTGAGATAAGTTACTGCCTAGTTTATTTACACTTAACTCATATATTTACACCCGGACTACAAGCCGGCATTTCAGCGTCTTGCAACACACACGCTAGCAAAGAAAAAACACAGCTGAAATCACTAACTATCACTCTCTTTGAAACTCCCTCTAACTAACTGAAAGAACCTGGAGTTTTTATCTCCTCTCCAACATTTCACTGCGCATGACAACAGATTTGACTTTAACCCTGTAAGCACCAAATCTGATACTCCAACACGGAATGTTTTTATGTTGTACAGATTTTATGTCATACAAACCATTTGTTATAGAAGGCTCCTCTCTCTCTCTCTCTCTCTCTGTATGTGTATGTGTGTGTGTGTGTGATATATAAATATATATATATAAATCTGGACTGTACATTATCCCTCATTATTGTAAGCCGCCTTGGCTCCTTTTCCAAGGAGAAAAGCGGGGTAAAAATACTCTTCAATAACAATAAAAAAATGAATATAGTGTCAAAAGCAGCTGAGAGGTCTAGTAAAACCAAAAGGGACACAGATCCCCTATGTACATTTCTCTGCGTAAGTAATTTACCAATGCAGCCAATGCATTCCCCAGTTATGCTTCTCCTACTTATACACTAAGGGCCCGTCTCCTGATTGGAAATTGGTCTTTTGTCATTTCCAGGTCATATCCTGGCTCTGGTGGTTGCCCACCAGTTCACTCTCCTGTCCGTCTCAGTGTCCTTTGATTTGAACATGGGGTTGGACTTTGATGGCCTTATAGGCCTCTTCCAACTCCACAGTTCTGTCATTTTATGACTCCATGATTTTAATTGCTTCGGCGTTAAAGATGTCCCAGACATTCATTTCTTGTCATAAAGAGATTGCAAAATGAACCATTTCTGGTATGTCTGGAGGTGTCTCAGGCAATATCAAGTACATTTGGGGCCGCTACCACCACTCTTTCAGCAGGCATGTAGAGTGTTAGAGAGGAGGCTGAGGTGGATTGACATCTTTTCTTCTCTTCAAAGGACTGGGTTTGGGCAAAATCCTGATATTCCTAGGTTCACTTTGATCCAATCTGCTATAATGAGTAGCCTCTAGAGCAGGGGTACTCAAACTACGGCCTGGGGGCTGTATCCGGCACCTCAGGGTCCTGAATCTGGCCCGCGGGACCAATTCCAAACCTCCCACTCACCTCCCCCAATTTGAGAGCAAGCCAGTGAGCCGGCCTCCATGGCTGCTTCTATTGCTGATGTGGGCTGTGTGGCTTCCCCACTCCCAACGCTCAGATGATGGGGTGGGCTGGCTAGTGTGGCAGTTCAAAGCGGGAGGGCCACAGCAAGGTCCCCTGCTCCTCCTGCTACCCAGATAGTTGGGGCGCCTGCTGCAGCCAAGTGGGGCACTTTAAAATGGGAGGGCCGTGGCAAAGTCCCCCATTTCCTCCATGGCCCAGAGCCCCACCCCTGCTCCTCTACCCTGCCCACTTGCCTTCCTTGTGTGGCCACCGCTGTTGTGTTAGTATGGTTGTGAGGAAGGAAGTGGATCCAATTTAGTGCTACTACCTAATAGCACTAAATTGGATCCACAGAGACCATTTCCTTCTCTTTCTGCTGGTCTTGGTGCCACTATGGGGTTCTTTCCTTTCCATGACAATTCAAGACATAGCAAATACTGTGGGTAGATGCTCAATTAGTATGTTCACTCTTAATCCCTCTCTTTTTTTCTCCATCAGGTAAAATACTGGAATATCAGAATTAGGAAAATCTGCTACGTCTGCCACTGGAAAAAAACAAGCAAGAAACTGGAAATGGAAATATAGACATTCAAAAAGGAGAGAAAGGCAGGAAGGATGCCAGCTATGGAGAAAGGAAAATTCACCTCAGGGTACCCATATTTATGAACCGCTGATGATTAGGGTGGCAAACAAAATCTGGAGCAAGGAAGGAGATGGTGTCCCATTAGCTTAAGTATATTGAAATGTACCTTTGTTCTCATCTAAAAATTCACACAGGATAAATCTTTGAAAAGCATACAAAATAGAAAGAGACGCCAGAAAAGTCACCTTGATTCTTATAAAAAATGGGCAGAATGGAGAAAACCTATGAGTGCAAAGAATGTGGAAAGAGCTTCAGTTATAACAGTGTCCTTAGTGTTCATCAAAGGACTCACACAGGGGAGAAACCATTTAAATGCATGGAATGTGGAAAGAACTTCAGTCAGAGCACTGGTCTTAGTTACCATGAAAGAATACATACAGGAGAGAAACCATATGAATGCATGGAATGTGGAAAGAGCTTCAGTAATAGCAGTGCCCTTATTGTTCATAAAAGGACTCACACTGGCGAGAAACCATTTAAATGCATGGAATGTGGAAAGACCTTCACTCAGAGCAGTGGCCTTAATTACCATGAAAAAACTCATACAGGAGAGAAACCATTTAAATGCATGGAATGTGGAAAGAGCTTCATTTATAGCAGTGTCCTTAGTTCTCATCAAAGAACACATACAGGGGAGAAACTACATAGATGCATGGCATGTGGAAAGAGCTTCAGTAAGAGCAGTGCCCTTAGTGTTCATAAAAGGACTCACACAGGTGAGAAACCATTTAAATGCTTGGAATGTGGAAAGAGCTTCAGTCAGAGCAGTGGTCTTAGTTCTCATGAAAGAACACATACAGGGGAGAAACCATATGAATGCATAGAATGTGGAAAGAGCTTCAGTCATAGAAGTTGTCTTAATTCCCATCAAAAAACTCACACTGGGGAGAAACTATAAACATATGAGGAATTTAGAGTAAGTTTCCCTTGGAGTTGTCACTTAATTTACCTTAAGGGACTCAGATGGGAGATTCCATCAAGTGCCTGGAAATACAGTATGATCCCCTTATCCCGCTGGACCATTATACGCTGATTCACTTATCTGTGGATTGGGAGGAAATTAAAAAAACATTCAGTAGATGCAAAGCAGTCTACTGCTGCAAAACAGCTCCACGCCGGCGGCAGAAGATGTGTCTGTCTACAATATTAGTGGTGGTGGAAAAGGCACCTGCAGGCGCCCATCTGCAACATTGGTGGCAGCAGAGGTGGTGGCAGAAGTTGTTCCCATAGGCTGCCATCGGCAACATCAGTGGCAGTGGACGTGACAGCAGCTCCCTGCTGCAACATCGGTGGTTCTGGCGGTGGAAGAGGTGATGGCACGGCCCACAGGCACCCACCCGCAGCATCAGTGGTGGTGCTGATGGAAGAGGCTCCCGCATCGCCTGCAGGTGCCTATCCACAACATCAGTGGTAGGTGAGTTGACGGAAGAGGCTCGCATGGCCTGCAGGTGCCCATCTGCAACATTGGTGCCGGTGGAGGCGCCTGCATAGCTTTTCTGCTGTTACCACCATGACAACTGCTGAGGAGACTCTGCTAGCCTCGCATTCAGGGCAGGAGTGCCTGGGGCTTGCGGTGCAGGAAGGAGATGGTCCTTCACTGCTCTTTCCCACCCTCCCAGTAGTTGGTTATTTGGACATTGGAGTCAGTGGCTATGCACCATCATCACTTTTGCCCCTGGCACTCCACCACCACTGCAGCCTCCTCGCCACCACTGCCACTTCTGGATTAAGATCATTCGTTCTTATCCACATATTTTGATATCTGTAGGGGTTCCCAGAACCAATCCCCCATGGATACAGCAGTCCTATTGTAGCTTCATCAAGGTCAGTTGACTGGACCAGACTGAACTTGACCTGAAAACCCTTCCAGCAGCAAACCTGTAGGAGGCAAACATGGAATGCAGAATGAAACACAAGATGTGAAATCCTGATGAACTATCAATGGTGTACTGGTTTAATTCTGGTTTTAGACAATGTAGGTGCATTTATCTGTGCAAGCATATCAGGCAAAATCCAAACAAAACTAAAGATAAATATGTGAGATGATAAGTTTATTATATGTCAATGTAAGCTTTTGTGTACATGTCCACTTTTTCAGACATATTTTAACAGAATGAAAGGATGGATGAAACATCTGTTTCACAAGTACAACATTCTGAATATTCTTTGGCTGTAGGTGTCTGGGGTATGTGGTATATTTTGCATGCAGAAATTTATGGTCTTAAGTTTCGTTTTGGGTTCTCTTGTAAACATTCTTCCAGGAGACAGAAGACATATCCCAGACCTTAGAAAAGATAAGGTGAGGAAGGAGAAAAGAGAAAAGGAATGTGAGGGCTGAAGACTGAGGAGACAGTTAAAAACTCAAGGGGGGGGAAGATATATAAAAGGAAATATAAATTGAAAGATGATAGCATAGGAACGGTGTGTGTTAGCTTAGGGAATAGTGACAGTTTTTACCTTTAAGATGTGAGATGGACTTGGCAATTGTGAAGAAAATAATAGTGGCAGGAGGTAAAAGCATATGCATTATGTTTAGTAATGACTTAGGAAACGTAGGCTGGTATCCAATCCATTTTTATGGGTGTCCATCATGTATAAATTTCCTGAACTGTTTCCTTCTATATTCTTGATGTGTGATGATTCTGTTCTAAAATGCAGGCAAAAATCAAATCAAAACAAATAAAAGACAAAAACATGCAGCTTAAAGACTATCATATTTTAATATAAGCTTTTGTAGATCTATCCACTTCTTCAGAAATAAAGTTCCAGAATGAGGTGTACAATTAATATACAATGGAATATATGTTACATAGGCTGCCTACATCCCCTAAGCACATCCAATCTTGCCTGATTTCAGAAGCTAAGCAGGGTCGGCCCTGGTTAGTACTTGGATGAGAGACCACCAGGGAATACCAGATGCTGCAGGCGCCTGGAGTAGGAACTGGCAAATCACTCCAGTATTCCTGCCAAGGAAACTCCATGGACATGGAGTCACGAAGAGTCGGTCACGACTATAACAACATAATACATATGTTACATATCAAATGTTCATTTACGGTTGGATGAGTCACTGAATTTGATGCAGTGATTAGGCTTTACTGTTTAGGTCTCTGTTGTGAAAATTCCTCAAGAGAAAGAATTTGGAAGCAACGATTTGACTATTGTTTAGGTCTTTGTTGTGAAGATTCCACAAGAGACTGAAAACAAGCCAGGGAGGAGGAGGAGGTGAGGGAAAGGGGAAGACTAGGGTCTTGAGGTGAGAGAATAAGTTTTAAAATATTGACTTTCAAATCTACAGAGTGCCCTGCTGGACTGAAATTGTTAGAGACAGGTTTCTGTGTTACAATGGTTAAACTGCTGTATTGCAGCCATAGCTGTGCTCAAGACCTGAGGGTTCACTCAGTTTTCTATCCTACCAAAATCAGTACCCAGCTTGCTGGGGGGAGGGGCAACGTGTATCCTGCATAATTAAATTGTAAGCCACCCAGAGAATGCTTTAAGCACTTGATTGTGGTTTCTGGTGTCTCATTTGTGAATCAGAAACCACCTATTGTGTTTCTGGAGAGACTGTTCTCTTTGTCTTTTCCAAAGTACAGAGGGACACTGTTGGCAAAAGTTGTCATAGATAAGGAGCAAGAGAAGGAGCCTTTGATATTTTTGGTGGTAGTTTTAAGTCCTGTATCTGTCAGAGTGCCTTCTCCTGTCAAGACCAGCCCGAATCACTCACTCTTTCCAGGCTAGCGACTGAGGAATCCAACCTTGAAAGAAGACAACAGAGAAGCCAGAGAATTAAAAACTTTTGCAACATCATATTCAATTTTTCCCGGTTTTTCTCACCTTATGATGAATTTTTGAAGAGAAATGAAAGAAGTAACATCAATCTTGAGGTCCAAGAATATCTGTTATCATTGGGGATATCCAGTTTTTTTGAAAATAGTCTATAAGGGTAAGACATACAAAGCAAAAACAATTCAAGAGGCTTGGAACATAGAGACCAGGGGATTGTCACGAAGAAAGAGTGGGAGTCATTTATGGAGAAGATGAGTGGAGAAGAGTCATCAGAGGGTGAACGGGAAGAATTACAGGTGCTGGATGAAGGAACTGAACTGGCAGGGGCAAGACCCAAACAGCAGAGAGCTGGGAAAGCATCAAAGAAGACAAAATAAGAGTTCAAGGGTCTCTGGGGTATTTTTCTTTTTTCCCCTCCCCTGAGGGGGTAAGTAGATTTTTATACATTCATGTGAGTATACATAAGTGAAAATGTGGGCCCACATTGATGGGTAGTATGGGGGGAGGATAAGAATATAGGGAGTCAAGTTGAAAAAATACTGGATACAGTGAATGAATTTAAGGGGTAAAGATTCAAGTAATTCAGCATTTGTGAGTATATCCCTCCTCATGGAGGTATTAGATGAGTGGGTGAGGTAGTGGGTATATATATATATATATATATATATATATGTTTTTGTAGATTTTCACGGGTATAGGTATGCATGTTAGGGTGGATTCGGGTTTCTTCCCGTGTAGAAATCTGGTTGTTTTGGCGACGTTTCGACGAGGTCTCACTCGTCATCTTCAGGCTGGTGTTCTGGCTTCTTTCTTCTTGAAGCAAAGCGTGATCTCAGTTGAAGTCCTTCTATAAATACTGCTGGGGGTGTGTGGTTTGCTTGCTCTGTTGCTGATTGTAGGTTCCTTTGTTCTTTTGTGATCTGCTGTGTGGCTGAGGCGATCGTTAAGGGATTAACTGCTGGTGGGTTAGATGGCTGTTTAGAGACATCCTGTGTGGGTGAGGTGCTGGATGTGTGTCTATCAGCCTTTTGTTTCTTCACGACCTTGGTGGTGGGCGTTCTGGCAGCATCCTGGGCTTTGGTGGAGTGGGGTCCTGTGTCTTGTGAATTCATTTTGGTCTGGCTACGTGTCTGTGGTCTCCCAATGTTTTTTTGGCGTGTGTAAGTGTGCTCCATGTGGTGACTGGAGTGGGGTGCCGCAGTAGATGGTGCAGTCGTGGTTTTGTTATTGGATGGTGGTTTCGTTTCATCTGTGGGAAGGGTCTGGGTTTGTGTTTGGTGTGGATGGAAGGTGGTGGCCTCTTGTGTCCTTTTGGACCTGGTGTCAGTCTTTGTGGCAGAGGCTCGTCTGTTGACCAGGGCTAGTTTCCAGATGTCAGGCAAGCGGGAGGTGTCATCACGTTTATTCATGTTGTTTGGGTGTTTCTCTATTTCAATGGCTTCCATGATTATTCGACTGTTGAAGTGTTCAGTTTTGGAGATGAGTTTGGTTCTTTCAAAATCAATTTCATGACCTGTTGTTTTTATGTGCTGGAAGAGAGAGGAAGATTTTTCTTCTTTTTTGACTGCGTTCTTGTGTTCTGCGATGCGTGCGCTTATTCTCCTGTTTGTCTGTCCGATGTATGTGGCTGGGCAGACTTTGCATGGTATTTCGTAGACTCCTTGGTTTTCTAGCTCAATCTTGTCTTTGGGGTTTCTTAAAATGTTGGCTATTTTTTGGTCGGTGCAAAAGGCTGTCTTGATATTGTGTTTGTGGAGAATTTTGCTGATTTTGTCTGTGGTGCCTTTGATGTAAGGGAGGAGGGCGGTGCCGTTGTTCTCTTCTGTTTCTTGGTTCTTGGGGGGTGTTTCCTTTTGGATTAGTTTGGTGATGGTGTTTTTTTGGAATCCGTTCGCAATTAAAACATTTGAGAGAGTGTGTAATTCAGTTTTTAGGTGGTCTTTGTCAGCGAGGCGTTTGGTTCTGGAGATGAGGGTTTTGCTACGGAGTTGATCTGTGCAGGGTGGTGGTGTGATTGTGCATTTAAGTAGCGGTTTGTATGTGTTTTTTTCTGGTAGATGGTATGTCCTAAGGAGCCATCGGGTTTTTTTGTAGATTAGGACGTCCAGGAAGGGAAGTTGGTTGTTGGCTTCTATTTCCATAGTGAATTGTATTTTGGGGTGTAGGCTGTTGAGATGTGTGAGGAAGTTGTTCAGTTTATCTTTCCCGTGTGGCCAGATAACAAAGGTGTCATCAACATATCTGAGCCAGAGTTTGGGTTTATGTTCGGACTTCTGTAACGCGTTGGTTTCAAAGTGTTCCATATATAGGTTTGCGATGACCGGTGAGAGGGGTGATCCCATGGGTGCTCCTTCTATCTGTTTGTATCTTTGTCCATTGTGGATGAAGTATGTGTTGGTTAGGCAGTGGTTGGTCAGATCTAGGATGTGCTTGGGGGTTGTATTTGTTGTGGATAGCTGTCAAGGCTTCTTGAATGGGCACTTGTGTGAAGAGCGAAACAACATCGAAGCTCACGAGTAGGTCATTGGGTTGTAGGTCTTGTTTCTTTATAATTTCTATGAAGTGGAACGAGTTTTGTACGTATGAAGTGATGGATTCTGCATAGGGCTGGAGTTGTTTGGCAAGAAATTTGGCGAGGTTTTGTAGAGGTGAGCCTATGGAGCTGACTATGGGTCTGAGAGGTGTTCCTTCTTTGTGAATCTTGGGGAGGCCGTAGAGCTTGGGGCATCTGGATGATTTCTCTCTGGGGATGATGCTTGGCTTGATTTCTTCACTTAAGGGAGAGGCTTTTATATTTTGGCTTTGGTGGTTTTTTCCAGGTAGGTGGTGGGGTCTGTGTTCAAAGGTATGTAAGCAGGGTCTTGTAGTAGGTTGGATAGTTTGGCTTGGTAGTCGGATGTGTTCATCACCACTGTGGCATTGCCTTTGTCTGCTGGGAGAATGATTATGTTGTTGTCTTTCCTCAGGTTGGTGAGGGCTTTTTGTTCTTCTTTGTGTAAATTGCTTCTGGGTGGTTTGCTGGAGCAGAGGACATTGGTGACTTCGAGTCTGATTTTGTTGGCTTCATCTGGGTTGATTTTGGTTAGGCTGGCTTCCACTCCGCATATGATGTTTTCAGTGGGGATGTGTCTGGGGGCGACTGCAAAGTTGAATCCTTTGGAAAGGACTTTGGTCTCTGCGATGGTGAGTGTCCTGTCTGATATGTTGTGAACTGTTTGTTTCATGGGCTGTTGTGGGGGGGGGGGGTTGGGCTTCTGGCGTTTTTCCAGTTTGTGGAAAAGTAGCAAAAACCCTCATCTCCAGAACCAAACGCCTCGCTGACAAAGACCACCTAAAAACTGAATTACACACTCTCTCGAATGTTTTAATTGCGAACGGATTCCAAAAAAACACCATCACCAAACTAATCCAAAAGGAAACACCCCCCAAGAACCAAGAAACAGAAGAGAACAACGGCACCGCCCTCCTCCCTTACATCAAAGGCACCACAGACAAAATCAGCAAAATTCTCCACAAACACAATATCAAGACAGCCTTTTGCACCGACCAAAAAATAGCCAACATTTTAAGAAACCCCAAAGACAAGATTGAGCTAGAAAACCAAGGAGTCTACGAAATACCATGCAAAGTCTGCCCAGCCACATACATCGGACAGACAAACAGGAGAATAAGCGCACGCATCGCAGAACACAAGAACGCAGTCAAAAAAGAAGAAAAATCTTCCTCTCTCTTCCAGCACATAAAAACAACAGGTCATGAAATTGATTTTGAAAGAACCAAACTCATCTCCAAAACTGAACACTTCAACAGTCGAATAATCATGGAAGCCATTGAAATAGAGAAACACCCAAACAACATGAATAAACGTGATGACACCTCCCGCTTGCCTGACATCTGGAAACTAGCCCTGGTCAACAGACGAGCCTCTGTCACATGTGGTGACTGGAGTGGGGTGCCGCAGTAGATGGTGCAGTCGTGGTTTTGTTATTGGATGGTGGTTTCGTTTCATCTGTGGGAAGGGTCTGGGTTTGTGTTTGGTGTGGATGGAAGGTGGTGGCCTCTTGTGTCCTTTTGGACCTGGTGTCAGTCTTTGTGGCAGAGGCTCGTCTGTTGACCAGGGCTAGTTTCCAGATGTCAGGCAAGCGGGAAGAAAGAAGCCAGAACACCAGCCTGAAGATGACGAGTGAGACCTCGTCGAAACGTCGCCAAAACAGCCAGATTTCTACACGGGAAGAAACCCGAACCCACCCTAACATGCATACCTATACCCGTGAAAATCACGAATCCACCTTAACATGCTCCTAGGCCAAAACAAATATCCGACCTCTACGGGAGGAAACCTTCCAGCTGACCAGAACCTACGAGAAACTAGAAGTCCGAAGAGCCACCATCTTATGTGACATTGCATTCCTACGCAACTGCCGAGACAAAAATGTGATCCCCACAAGCTTCCAACTGAAATTCCACTCAAAAACCCCATCCAGCGAAAGGATCCTGAAAAGAACAGAACTAGCCCTAATCAGAAGCGAACTACACAGGAAAAGATACCTACTAGATCAAACCAACAGAGACCTACTCACTCTCCACCTCAAACTCAGCAACAAAATCCACCCAACACTCTGGAACAAATCCAAGCAACTTGCCGCCTGGAGAGCTGAAACAGAGACCTCCCACAAGACAGACACACACACCAACAAACTCCACAAACTGGAAAAACGCCAGAAGCCCAACCCCCACAACAGCCCATGAAACAAACAGTTCACAACATATCAGACAGGACACTCACCATCGCAGAGACCAAAGTCCTTTCCAAAGGATTCAACTTTGCAATCCCCCCAGACACATCCCCACCGAAAAAACATCATATGCGGAGTGGAAGCCAGCCTAACCAAAATCAACCCAGATGAAGCCAACAAAATCAGACTCGAAGTCACCAATGTCCTCTGCTCCAGCAAACCACCCAGAAGCAATTTACACAAAGAAGAACAAAAAGCCCTCTCCAACCAGAGGAAAGACAACAACATAATCATTCTCCCAGCAGACAAAGGCAATGCCACAGTGGTGATGAACACATCCGACTACCAAGCCAAACTATCCAACCTACTACAAGACCCTGCTTACATACCTTTGAACACAGACCCCACCACCTACCTGGAAAAAACCACCAAAGCCAAAATAAAAGCCTCTCCCTTAAGTGAAGAAATCAAGCCAAGCATCATCCCCAGAGAGAAATCATCCAGATGCCCCAAGCTCTACGGCCTCCCCAAGATTCACAAAGAAGGAACACCTCTCAGACCCATAGTCAGCTCCATAGGCTCACCTCTACAAAACCTCGCCAAATTTCTTGCCAAACAACTCCAGCCCTATGCAGAATCCATCACTTCATACGTACAAAACTCGTTCCACTTCATAGAAATTATAAAGAAACAAGACCTACAACCCAATGACCTACTCGTGAGCTTCGATGTTGTTTCGCTCTTCACACAAGTGCCCATTCAAGAAGCCTTGACAGCTATCCACAACAAATACAACCCCCAAGCACATCCTAGATCTGACCAACCACTGCCTAACCAACACATACTTCATCCACAATGGACAAAGATACAAACAGATAGAAGGAGCACCCATGGGATCACCCCTCTCACCGGTCATCGCAAACCTATATATGGAACACTTTGAAACCAACGCGTTACAGAAGTCCGAACATAAACCCAAACTCTGGCTCAGATATGTTGACGACACCTTTGTTATCTGGCCACACGGGAAAGATAAACTGAACAACTTCCTCACACATCTCAACAGCCTACACCCCAAAATACAATTCACTATGGAAATAGAAGCCAACAACCAACTTCCCTTCCTGGACGTCCTAATCTACAAAAAACCCGACGGCTCCTTAGGACATACCATCTACCAGAAAAAAACACATACAAACCGCTACTTAAATGCACAATCACACCACCACCCTGCACAGATCAACTCCGTAGCAAAAACCCTCATCTCCAGAACCAAACGCCTCGCTGACAAAGACCACCTAAAAACTGAATTACACACTCTCTCGAATGTTTTAATTGCGAACGGATTCCAAAAAAAACACCATCACCAAACTAATCCAAAAGGAAACACCCCCCAAGAACCAAGAAACAGAAGAGAACAACGGCACCGCCCTCCTCCCTTACATCAAAGGCACCACAGACAAAATCAGCAAAATTCTCCACAAACACAATATCAAGACAGCCTTTTGCACCGACCAAAAAATAGCCAACATTTTAAGAAACCCCAAAGACAAGATTGAGCTAGAAAACCAAGGAGTCTACGAAATACCATGCAAAGTCTGTCCAGCCACATACATCGGACAAACAAACAGGAGAATAAGCGCACACATCGCAGAACACAAGAACGCAGTCAAAAAAGAAGAAAAATCTTCCTCTCTCTTCCAGCACATAAAAACAACAGGTCATGAAATTGACTTTGAAAGAACCAAACTCATCTCCAAAACTGAACACTTCAACAGTCGAATAATCATGGAAGCCATTGAAATAGAGAAACACCCAAACAACATGAATAAACGTGATGACACCTCCCGCTTGCCTGACATCTGGAAACTAGCCCTGGTCAACAGACGAGCCTCTGTCACAAAGACTGACACCAGGTCCAAAAGGACACAAGATGCCACCACCTTCCATCCACACCAAACACAAACCCAGACCCTTCCCACAGATGAAACGAAACCACCATCCAATAACAAAACCACGACTGCACCATCTACTGCGGCACCCCACTCCAGTCACCACATGGAACACACTCACACACCCCAAAAAAACATTGGGAGACCACAGACACGTAGCCAGACCAAAATGAATTCACAAGACACAGGACCCCACTCCACCAAAGCCCAGGATACTGCCAGAACCCACCAGCCATCTAACCCACCAGCATGTAAACAGCCATCTAAACAGCCATCAGCAGTTAATCCCTTAACGATCGCCTCAGCCACACAGCAGATCACAAAAGAACAAAGGAACAAAGGAACCTGCAATCAGCAACAAAGCAAGCAAACCACACACCCCCAGCAGTATTTATAGAAGGACTTCAACTGAGACCACGCTTTGCTTCAAGAAGAAAGAAGCCAGAACACCAGCCTGAAGATGACGAGTGAGACCTCGTCGAAACGTCGCCAAAACAGCCAGATTTCTACACGGGAAGAAACCCGAATCCACCTAACATGCATATATATATATATATATATATATATATATATATATATATATATATATATATATATATATATATATATATATATATATATATATATATATATATATATATATATATATATATATATATATATATATATATATATATATATGATGCAGTATTAGAGTTACATTTCACAATAATAAAGTATCCGACCGACAACATTATTAAGATCATATCCAGGATACTGGACCATGCCTTCCTCCCCCCCCCTCCCCCGGGAGTCAGCGGACACATCGACCGAAGAAGACATCGGAGCGAAGAGGGGGAGATTAAAACATAAATGTGTTGGGACTTTGTTGGGGATGTGGGGAAGAAGGGATAGAGGGAAGGGGGTGATGGTATGTTTTTGTTTTTTTATTTGTTTTCATTATTTGTTTCTATGCCCCTAACTCGGGATTGCTAATTTTTAAATTAACTCTATATAATGGTTAAAAAACTTAAGATAACATCTTGGAATGTGAAAGGCCTAGGTTCTAATATAAAGAGGGCTAAAGTTCAAGCTAAATTGAACAAAACCCAGGCTGATATATTTTTTTTTACAAGAAACTCATCAGAATAAGGATGGGATGAATGAACTTAAATGTAAATGGGTTGATGTGTATGAAAAATCATTTGGCACGTCTAAGTCAAGAGGGGTAGCTATATTGATTTCCAAAATAACATAATTTGAAAATTTTAAAGTGGATAGAGATGACCAAGGCAGGATGTTGATAATTCAAGGGAAATTAAAAGGAGAAAATTGCACCCTTGTGAATTTGTATGTGCCAAATGACAATCAAGAAATTTTTCTGAGGAATGTCTTGGAGAAACTAGATAAGATAAGGAAAGGATATGTTATAATGGCAGGAGACTTTAATTTGGTTATGGATCTTAGTAAAGACAGGTCCAAAAGTTGGAAAGCAGAAACAGGTGGAGTTCAAACAATATTGGATAAACATATTAAAAAAACAGACTTTAGATATGTTTGGAGGGAATTAAGAGGAGATGAGAGAAAATATTCCTTTTATTCCCCTGTATATAAATCTTACTCTAGAATAGATTACATATTTGTGTCTAATGATCTATTATCCAGAATAAATAATGTAGAGATAGATATAGTACAAATTTCAGATCATGCTATGGTAAACATGGAATTTATCCCGGGGTCTGATTATAGAGAAGCAAAAAGATGGAAGCTGGATGAAAGGATCTATTTACATAAGTTGATAATAGATAAAATGCATAAAAAATTGGAAGAAACTTGGAAGATAAATGAGGCAGGGGGACGTGAAACAAGCATGATTTGGGACACAATGAAGGCAGTAGCAAGTGGGTATGCATGGAAAGAGGCTTCTAAAGCAAATTGCATTCAAAAAAATTCAAGATTTGGAAAATGATATTTAAAAACTAGAAACTATATTTAGTTCAACTAGAGATAATAGAGCGTTATTGGAGTTAAAAGCTAAAAGGAGGGAATTGGAAGGATTTCACTTAGAATGAGTGCAACGAAATTTAATGTAGTTAAAGAGAGAATATTATGAGCATAACAATACAAACTTGAAGTTGCTAGCAAGAATGAGACAAATTAAGAAAAATAAAAGAATGATATGGGTAATACAGGATCAAAGGGGGTAAAAGATGTAATAAAATGAAAGAAAGGCTAGAGGCATTTCAAGAGTATTATAAGAATCTCTATGCAAGTAATAACCCATTTATAAGTAGAATTCATGAGTTTGTAAGGGAAAATACCATAATAAAAATTCAAAATGAAGATAGTGTAATGATGGATCAGTTAACAACAGATGAAGAGATAGAGAGAATTATAAATAAATTGAAGATAGGTAAAACACCGGGAAGTGATGGAATAGGACCAGAATTTTACAAAGTATTTAAGAAATTACTAATACCTAAAATGAGAGAATTATTTAATAACATTATCAAAGGAGGGGGAATTCCAGTCTTGGAAAGAATCAATAATAGTATTGATTTTAAAACCAAATAAAGATCCAACATTTATGGATTCATATAGACCAATTTCATTGATTAATCAAGATGCAAAGACATTTACAGCAATTATGGCTAATAGATTAAATAGTTTTGTAGGGAAATATATAAATAAGGATCAGAATGGTTTTGTTAGAGATAGACATATGGCAGATTTAGTTAGAAGAGTTAAGAACAACATATATTGAGCAAATAGTAAAAAATGTAAGGTAGGAGTAATTTCATTAGATATTTTCAAAGCTTTTGATATGATAGTATGGAGTACATTAAAGGTTTTAATTAATCAATTAGGTTTTAGTGCTCAATTTAGCAATATAATAAATCAACTGTATTCTCATAATAAGGCTAGAATATTAGTGAATGATGGAATAACAGAAACTGTTACCCTGGGGCGAGGAACTAGACGAGGTTGCCCATTGCCAAGACCCTGCCTGTCACAAAACCTGACTCTGAGGGGTTAAATGGTGAAGAGCTGCTGGAGGAGCCTTGCAGCTCAAGTCAGCAGACAGCTGGGTCTGATGACTCAGCTGAAAACATATCTTCTCCCCCTAGAAGGGCTGTGAGCAGGATTCTGCAAAGACATGCTACCAGGAGGGCTAGGGAAAGGGTCTTTGATGCTAGACTGGAAATCAGGTTGGGAAGCCCTGAGTACTAGCAGGAGCCTTTCCAGAAGTAAGGGTGTGTTCCCTGTTTTGAGATAAAGCTGGTAAGCTCATCTTGAGCTCTCTGTGGGAGCAACACATTATTTGAACTTGCAACCATGTTCCTGTCTGTGACCTTGGCTCTGTTTCCTAATTTTGGACTGGTTTCCTGGACCACGGCTTGATCTGTTCCCTTGGGTTTGGCGTCTGGTTTCCGTGAGATATTCAGGTTTTGACTTGGACTGTTAATTGCTGGGAGTTGGATTCTGTTATTTATCTGGCACTTGATTGTAGCAACGGACTTGAACTTGCCTGGCTTTCCACTAAAGATCTTGGCAAAGAACTGAACCCTGTTTGTGTGTGTGCTCTGTGTGCAGGGCTTGACACCCATTAGCTCCAGTTTTGTTTATACTTATAATGGAAATGGTGGCTAATGTAATAAGGAAGGATAAAGAACTAGAAGAGGTTGAAGAGGGGAAGTCAAATAAAATTAACTTATTTGCTGATGATACATTATTAATAATTAAAAACCCATTGATTAATATTTATAAATTACAGAAACATTTAAAGGGGTTTGAGGAAGCAACAGGATTAAAGGTTAATTGGAACAAATCTGAATGCATGTTGTTAAATTACAGTGAAGAACAGAAAAGGTTGTTTAGGGAAGTATTTAAAGGTAAATTAGTAAATAGCATTAATTATTTGGGGATAAAATTAGCATGGAGCTTACAAGATATGTTTAAAATAAATGTTGAGAAAGTTAAGAAAGAGATTACTGAACAAATAAAAGAGTATCAAAAATTAAGGATTTATTGGTTTGGAAGGATTTCAGTATGTGAAATGAAAATTATTCCCCAACTAAATTTCCTATTCTGGATGTTACCTATAAAATGGGATGAAAGTGAACTTAAAGGAATTCAGGGGAAAATTAATATGCTTTGCAGCTGCAATAAAAAGCTAGGATCAATAAGAGGTTATGTTTTATACCACAAAAAGAAGGTGGTTTAGGGTTTCCTAACATTAAACTATATTACATAGCCAATCAATTAAGACATATTCCAGATTTAATAATAGGGAATGATAACTTAATACGGACAGACTTAGAAATTAAATCAAAAGAGATTTTTTTAAAGAAAGATGTTAAAGTTCAGGTGAAAAAGATAAATAAACCATTCTTGAAAAATACTGTGGAATGTTGGAGGAACTTTAGGGAGATATTAAGCCCAATGGTTTCACCCTTGATACGAATAACAGAAATTAAGAATTTCCCAGAAAATTTAAAAGGGAAGTTAAATATGCTACTGCATTATAAAAAACTTATATACTTGCGGGAGTGGTTAAAACAAATGCAGAATAGACAAAGTATAAAGGAGAAATTGGGAGGAAATATTTCCTGGCTGAACATTATACAATTGGAAAAATGGACTAAAGAATGGATAACTAAAGTAGGAGAGTGTAAAAAATTGACCAGATTTGAAGAAATTATAGATAGAAAAAATGAGATTGAAAATAAAGAACAGAGGAAAGGAATTATAAGTGAGATATATAAAATATTAATTCAGGAAGATAATGAAAAAATAAGTTAAGAGATATTTGGCAAGAAGATATTAACAAAGAGATTAAAAAGGAAGAATGGGGGAAATTGTGGAAGAAAAGAATAGTGAAAAATAGGTCAGTGAGAGTTAAAGAAAATTGTTATAAAGTATATTGGAGATGGTATATAACACCCGTAAAGCTAAATATAATAAATAAAGAAATATCTCCTATTTGTTGGAGATGTAAAAAAGAGAAAGGGACATATTTACATATGTGGTGGACACGTGAGAAAAGGAAATTTGAATGGAATTTGGTTTTCAGTGAAATGCAAGAAATATTAGGGAAAAAGATTCCAATGTCCCCCCAGCTGGCACTGTTAAACATAGTTGCGGATACACAACTGAAGAAAGAGGCGGGCAAATTGGTAATTATAATGGTTACAACCGCAAGGCTGATGTTTGCCAAATATTGGAAATCTAATTATCATTTAGTAATGGAAGAATGGTATAAGGAGTTATGGAATTTAGCTATTAATGATAAATTGACTTGTGAAATTAAAATTAGGAAAGGGCTGAGCAAATCTAATGACTTTAATGGAATATGGGATAAATTATTGGTATATGTATTTCAAAAAGGCAAGGGGTATACACCTGGAGAAAACTCAATGTACTTACTTCTGGAGAGAAACGGGCTGGTCAATACCATGAAAGTTGTAATTTTGTTTAAGTCCCGAGGGGGGTGGGTTGCACTGGGTTTATGTCTGTATATTGTTATATTTTTGCTATATTATTTTGTTATTTTCTATCTTTATGTTATTTTGCTGTTTTATCTGTTCTTTTATAAATAAAAAATATAAATTAAAAAAAAGAAGACAAGAGACTTCAAACTAAGAAACAGGCATTTTTCATCTTTTTGGTGGTACTTTTATTAAGTTATGAAGGATAGGGGGAAGGTGGGGAAGGGACTAAAGGGAAGGGGGCGTAGTATAAATGATTGATCTCAATATTATTGAGAATTGCACAGCTATGCAAATCAATCCTATTACAGATAAATTCTTGCTCTTCAATATACACTCTTAAAGATATTTGCAGTAAAAAAAAAGATGCCATCACCATGCAGCCATTAAAACAAAATCAAAACTAGACTATGGGTGATACCTTCATAGGCTTCTTGTAGAAAAATAAAAAAGTTGCTGAGTTTTTGAAAGCAACCTTTCGTTTTCAAAGCAGGTTTAGAAGTCCAAACATGGCAAGGGATGCAATTTGCCAGGAGTTCTTAAAAGTTCACTTGGCAAGATGGATGCCAGGCTTCTTGGAAGGCACAGAGCAGCATGGTCTGTGGGGCGTTTTTTAAATTCTCCCTCCAAAAAACTTTCTTCCCCACCCCTAGTGGAGAGCTTGTGTTTTTGCATTAACCTCCTACTTCTAACCCATCTCTGGTCAACCAGGAGTTCTGTGCTTCGAAGACCCAATAGAGCAGCGTTTTTCAACCACTGTTCCGCGGCACACTAGTGTGCCGCAAGATGTTGCCTGGTGTGCCGTGGGAAAAATTGAAAAATTCTAAAGAAATTCAACCCAGGGCCGGCGGGAGGCCCACAGCTGGGAGGCGCTATAAATAGCGTCCAAGGGCCAGCTTGGCTCCTCCCCCCCAAGGCCCGCGGCGCTGGCGTCACTTCCTCCCCAGCCGGACCTGGCCCCGCTCATTCTCTTAGTGTTTGCCCTGTGCCTGCTGCTGCCGCCGCGACTCGCTCGCTTCCCTCTCCCCCCTCCTTTTTTTACCCTGGACCATCACCACCCCTTTCCTGGGAGCTACCAATGGACTGAGCCGCCCGACAGCCCGCCCGCCAACACGAGCCGGCCCGGGAGCCCCAGCCCAGAACAAACCACCAGGTGAGGGGAAGGGGAGGAGGGGCGCCTGGCTGCCCCACGAGCACCGCGGCAGGGCTGCGAGGAGGAGGGGATGGAGGAGGCCTCCGACGGGCCTGGGCTGAGGAGGCGGGCGGGGGGGGCTACTGGCATGGCTGGACGGACGGACGGACGGCCTTTAGGGTCCGGGAGGGGAAGAGCCGACTCTGAGGGGCCCCGCGATGGGTTCCTTGAAGTCTTGCCCCTTTCTTTCTGTCTTGGGTCACCCTCTTCTCTCTCTCTGTCTTTTCTTTCTTTTTTCCCCCACCTCTCTCTTTCCATTCATACCCTTTCCCCTCTTCATAGAAACGTGCTCATTTCTAGCCTGCATATGTGTATGTCTAGCAGCCTGCCTACTGTAATTAAAACTGTAAACCGCCCTTGAAGTGGTATGGGGCGGTATACAAGCAGAACACTTTCTGCCTTCTTTCCTTCCGCCCTCCTTCATCCTCCTCCCCTCCTGTCGCTGGACTTGCTGAAGGCATCTGCCTTGGCCACAGTGTGGAGAGCAAGATGGGCTTTTGGGTCTTATTTGTGTTCCTGGAGAGTCAGTGCCCCTTCTCAGGTCTCCACTGGAGACAGAAGTCCATGCAGGGCAAAATGTCTTTAAAAAACCCAACACAGGTAAGTGGGAACTGGGTGCTAGAGAGCGGGCTGCCTCAATCTGTGGCCCCTCTGTCCTGCTTCTCCCTACACCAGCAATGGCGAACCTTTTAGAGACTGATATAGGCACAGAGTTAAATTTTTTAACATTTTCTAATGGTGGTGTGCCTCGTGATTTTTTTCATGAAACAAGTGTGCCTTTGCCCAAAAAAGGTTGAAAAACACTGCAATAGAGAGATGACGGTTGTAAGCAAGAGGGAGGTGCCCATACCATGCAGCTTTGCAGGAGGGAGAGATTGGGAGACTATTAATAATCTCTTACCCGTACAGGAAACTGCAAGGACACCTCATGGAGGGCATGCAAGAATCTTTTGAGACGATGACCTGCTCTTCTAAGGAACGGGTGAGGTTTTTACAGCAGGAAGATGCAACTTTGAGCTATGCTTTTAAAGAAGCTAAAAGTGAAGGGGAAATTGGTAATGGACAAAAAGGGTTTGACTTGAGGGGCTGTTTATTGTATTATATTGGAATAGGGAATAGTGGGAAATTAGTAGTTTCTCAATGTTGGAGGAAAGAATTACTATGGTTAGCCCACAACATTCCCATGGCTGGGTACTTATCCAATACAAAAAGGTTTCCATGGATTAGTCAATGGTTCTGGTGGTCAGGATTAAAAAGTGATATAGAAAATTATTGTAAAGCATGTTAAGAAATGTCAGTTAACACAAAAGGAACTTAGACCTGGGGCTCCCTTAATATCCATGCCCCTTATTGGTAAACCTTTTTGATCAAATTGGAATCGATATACTGTAGTTGGGCCCCTACATAAATCAGCTGGTGGTCAGACACACATCCTGGTAATAATGGATTATGCCACTAGATATCCTGAAGCCATACCCCTTAGGTCTATTTCAGCTCAAACATTAGCCAGGGAGTTATTAGTGGTTTTTTCAAGGTTAGGATTCCTAAGAGAAGTGTTAACAGATAGAGGATCAAAGTTTGTGAGTCAATTATTTAAAGAGATGTGGAACATATTAGATGTAAAACCAATTAGGACTACAGTGTACGATCCTCAAACAAATGGGCTTGTGGAATGATTCAACAAAATGTTGAAAGGGATGGTAGGAAAATTAGTGGTTGAAAAGCCAAAGAAGTGGCACCTATTGTTGGCTCCCTTAATGTTTGCTGTCATAGAGGTCCCTCAGGCATCCATAGGGTGTTCTCCATTTGATTTACTGTATGGGAGAAACCCAAGGGATATATTAGAACAGTGTTTTTACGGCACATTACTGTGCCGTGAGATGTTGGTTGGTGTGCCGCAGCCGCGGTCGCTCCCCCCCCCCGAAGCCTCCAGCTGCCGGAGCCCTTTTCAGGGCTCCGATCAAGAAGCCGCCGCCGCCGCCTCCCAGGCTGCTCCCCCCCGAAGCCTCCAGCTGCTGGAGCCCTTATCAGGGCTCCGATCGGAGAGGCCAGCTGGTAGGCGGCCTGTCAAAAAGAGACCGGCCAGAGACCGGTCTGCCGCCGCCGCTGGAGGAGGAAGGGTGGGAAGGCGCGTCAGCAGGAGGAACAACCCCCCAGCCGAGGAAGTGATGCGCGCGTGTGTGTGTGGGGGAAGCGATGTGTGGTCACGGGGTGGGGAGGGGGGAGAAGGAGGGTGGAAGAAGACGCTGCGATTGGTGGCCGGGGCTGCCCATCAGCTGCGCCCCAACTTCCTGCCTATGCTTCCTTTGCACGCCAGCGAGGAAAGTGGGAAGGAGAAGAAATAAGGGTGGTGGAGGAGGAGGCTCCTGTCGGCGCGCAGGAAGTGGAGATAGCTGGGAAGGAGCGCGAGGGTGGGAGGAGAGAGGGGGGGCCAAGCCCAGCCCCGACCCCCAGCCCCGGCCGGTCCCGGGGGCGGCGCTTCTCGGCGGATCCCTGGCCGCCGCCGCTGGCAGGCGGGGAGGCGACTCCCCCGACGACCTCCCACCCCGCACGCGCTCCCACCGGCCAGTCGCCCCCGCGCACACCCCAGCGTTTTTGACGAGTAGCAGCCCCTCGTCGGCGCCCAGGTCGGCGGGTAGGGCTTGGACACGCAGCTCCGGGTACGCGGCGCGCAGCTCGCCCTCCAGCTCGCCCAGCGTGCCCGTCGAGTGCGCCGCCAGCAGCAGGAGCGAGCCCGCCGCCAGCCGCGCCGCCACCAGCCGTGCCACGCTTCGCCCGAAGCCCCGAGACGCCCCCGTCACCAGGCACTGATGTCGCAGCCGACGCTGGTACTTCCGCGGGTGCACAGCCCTGGCCCGTTGATCCGCAGGCGGGTGCTCGGTAGGTGTGTGGGTGTGTTGGGCTTCCTGGTGCTAAAGCATGTGGGACTGGCAGAGGAGGGGGCCGGTGGAGATCAGATCGGGTTGACCCAAGGTGGTGGAGAAAGCCACAGAAAAAGCAGACTGTTCTCTCTCTTTCCAGTACCAAATGTATATACAGCAAGGTTACCATTAGGGAAGGCCTTTAAAAAAATCTTTTGGGGAATGCCTGGAGTCTTGTCTATAAAAACCCATGTTTTAAGGGTGCTTCCCCTTAGGAGGAGACACTGCGCTGGGTGAGGTGTGGCTGTGGTAGCCCATTAACCTGTCCCAGCTTGTGGGGTGTTCCTTAATGGCTTTTGAAAATTATTAGCAGCCCTTCCTTCAGATCTCTCTCTTTCCCCTTCTTCCTATTAAAAAAACAGGCCAGGTTCTGTGTGATTCTCTCTCTCTTTTTAAAGGTTTTATTGATTTATTTTAAAATAGGAAGGAATGGGAAGAGGGGAGAAAGGGGAAGCGAATTAGGGGGGGATGGATACATTGGGATGGGTACCCCCCACCCCACCCCACCACGGGACCCCAAGGTCGTCCGCCCACCCAGCGCGTCCTGCAACGCGCAGCCCATCACCCCCAGGTGCAGGGGGGTGGGGGGTGGTCTCGAGCCAAGGCTCAATCTACTCCTCCCCCCCCCTTGTTAATTTTTTTAACATTTTCTAATGGTGGTGTGCCTCGTGATTTTTTTCATGAAGCAAGTGTGCCTTTGCACAAAAAAGGTTGAAAAACACTGTATTAGAAAATGGGAGGAAGGTGTGGATAATGCTTAGATTACTATTGAACAGATGATTGAGATGAGGGAACATTTAAGAAAGGTTTCAGAGCTGGCCAAAAAGAATTTAAAACAAAAACAAGGTGAACAGAAAAGAAGATATGACAAAAATATTTGTAGGAGGACTTTTAAGCTGGGAAAAAAGTTTTATTGTTATTGCCTGAAGAACAGGCCAATTTTTTGCCAGGTGGCAGGGGCCCTAAGTGATTACATGCAAATTGAATGATGTAGATTATGAAATAGAAATGCACGATAAGAATAATTCTGGAAACTTATCCATGTAAACTTATTGAAGGAATGGAATGAGAGAGAAGTTTTCCTGGTTGAGACAAATGAAGAGGAAGGCTTTGGGCTGGATGTAAAATATGTTAATAAAAATATGGGAATAAAATATGTCAAAATTTGTCAAGATTTAAGTAAGAACCAAATACAACAGATAAGATTAGAACAGGAATTTAGAGCTGTGTTTGAGGATAAACCTGGAAATACTAGGAAGATTGAACATCAAATTAGCACTCCAAAGGGAGTTAAATGTGAGGAATAATGGAAGGACATGGTCTAGGAATTTGGTATCAGTTATTTATTTATTATTTATTATTTTTACAATTTATATGCCACCCACAACCCAAAGGTCTCTGGGTGGCTTACAATAAAGAATTAAAACAGTTAAAACATCAAATATCAATACACAATTAAAACAATAATAAAAACCTTACACTAAAATCATTACACTAAAATTGCCATCAGAGGACCCACAGTCTATGTTGTATCAATTAAAAAACTTCTGGAACAGGAAGGCTTTTACCTGGCGCCAAAATGTCATCAATGTTGGCGCCAGGCGGATCTCACTTGGGAGGACATTCCATAGCTTGGGGACAGCTGCCGAGAAGGCCCTGTTCCAACAAGCCATCCCTCTCACCTCATAAGAACATAAGAAGAGCCCTGCTGGATCAGGCCAAAGGCCCATCTAGTCCAGCTTCCTATATCTCACAGTGGCCCCACCAGATGCATCTGGGAGCGCACGAGACTAGATATCTGTCTCCTGATAACACTCCCCTGCATATGGCTCTTAAAGTACTCTGGTTTTTAGCCTGGAAATTACACATCTCCATCATGGATTTTAACCAATGATGGACTTTTTCTCCAGGAATCTGTCCAATCCCCTTTTGAAGGCATCCAGGCCAGATGCCATCACCACATCCTGTGGCAGGGAGTTCCACAGACTAACAACGCGCTAGGTGAAAAACATTTTCTTTTGTCGGTTCCTACTCTCCCAGCCCTCAATTTGAGTGGATGTCCCCTAGTTTTGGTATTTTGTGAGAGGGAGAAGAGCTTCCCTCTATCCACTTTACTCATGCCCTGCATAATTTTGTACATCTCAATCATATCCCCCCTCAGGCACCTTTTTTCCAGACTAAAGAGCCCCAAATCTTTTAGTTTTTCCTCATAAGGGAGGTGCCCCAGCCCAGTAATCATTTTAGTAGCTCTCTTCTGCACCTTTTCCAGTTCCACTATGTCTTTCTTGAGATGCGGTGACCAGAATTGTGCACAATACTCCAGGTGCGGCCTTACTATTGTTTTGTATAAAGGCATTATAATGTTGGCTGTTTTATTTTCAATCCCCTTTTTGATAATCCCTAGCATGGAATTGGCCTTCTTCACTGCTGCCACACATTGGGTAGACACCTTCATGGAGCTGTCCACCAACACACCAAGATCTCTTTCTTGATCTGTCACGGATAACTCAGAGCCCATGAGTTGATAAATAACGTTTTGATTTTTTGCCCCTATATGCATTACTTCACATTTGGCTACACTAAATCACATTTGCCATTTCGCAGCCCATTCCCCAAGTTTGGAGAGATCCTTCTGGAGTTGTTCACAATCTCCTCTGGTTTTTACCACATGGAAACGTTTTGTGTCATCCACAAACTTCACCACCTCACTGTTTATCCCTGTCTCCAGGTCATTTATGAACAGATTGAAAAGCACCGGTCCCAGGACAGATCCCTGGGGCACACCGCTTTTCACCTCTCTCCATTGTGAAAATTTCCCATTGACACCTACTCTTTGTTTCCTGGATTTCAACCAGTTCCCAATCCATAAGAGGACCTGCCGTCTTATCCCCTGACTGTGCAATTTTCTCAGCAGCCTTTGGTGAGGGACTGTGTGAAAAGCCTTTTGAAAATCCAGATAGACTATATCCACCGGTTCACCCAAATCCACATGCCTGTTGACCTTTTCAAAAAATTCTAAAAGATTTCTCAGACAAGACTTACCCTTACAGAAGCCATGCTGATTTTTTCTCAGCAAGGCTTGTTCTATGTGTTTTAAGATTTTCTCTTGGATGAGGCTTTCCACCATCTTCCCTGGGACAGATGTAAGGCTAACAGGCCTGTAGTTTCCAAGGTCCCCCCTCCTTCCTTTTTAAAAAAAATGGTGTGACATCTGCTATCTTCCAGTCCTCTGGCACTGTGGCCATTTTAAGAGACAAGTTGCATATTACTGTTAAGAGATCTGCAATTTCATTTCTCAGTTTCTGAATAACCTCTGGTGGATGCCATCTGGGCCTTTTGACTTGTTAATCTTCAATTTATCAATTAGTCCTAAAACATCTTTTTAAACCTGTATTTGATTTAATTCTTTAGTCAAGAGGGGCGGCTCAGGCAGCAGAATCCGCTCACAGGCCTCTGTCGTGAAGACAGATGCAAAGAACACATTTAATTTCTCTGCAATTTCTAAGTCTTCCTTAACCTCCCCTTTTCCTCCCTCACCATCCAGAGGGCCAACTGGTTCTCTGGCAGGTTTTCTACTTCTAACATATTTAAATAAGCTTTTATTAGGGAACAGGAGGGTTTTTTGCAGGAAGCAGAGAAAATTTTTGCCAACACAGGGGACAGGGGTAATCTCAATCAGGACAAGGGCATTTCACAAATACAGGAGACAGGCACTTGGAAGAATGTCACAGTCAGAAAGGGAAGAACTAGGAAACAGAAAGTTTGCAGTTGCAAAATAGATTCCAACCTCTCTCCCTTATCAACCAGGAGAAGGAACTGCACCAAGAGCAGCCTCAAGACATTGCACAAAGGATTCTGAATCCTACAGCACACCAGGAGGCATCTCCCAAGCCTCGGAGGAGGTGGTTGGTGGTGGTTGGGTATTCCTTGCTTAGAGGGGCAGAAGCGGTCATCTGCAGGCCCAACAAAATGAACAGGGAGGTCTTCTGTCTCCTTGGAGCCAAGAATACAAAGTTATACTAAATTGAATTTATCTTGGTTTGGTAGAATAGCATAGGTAAAAATGAAGATACTGCCTAAAATCAATTTTATCTTTAGAATGTTACCTGTTCAGTTTTTAGAAAAGGATCTTAAAATTTTCCGAGACATGATAAATAGGTACTGTAATGGTGGGAAAAAATCAAGAATAAACAAAGGTTTGTGGACTAGATCCCAAAAAGAAAGAGGATTAGGTTTACCCAATCTAAGAAATTATTATATAGCTAATCAAATCAGTTGTTTGGGGGAAATTTTATTTAAACCAGAGAAGGTAATATGGTGGGAGCTGGAGTCATTGGACATAAAGGGGGAAATAAATAAATTCTTGTTTAGTGATTTTAAAAATAAGGTAGAGATTGAGAATCCCCTCCTGAATGGTTTAATGACTACATGGAGAAAATATAGAAAAATTTTATCACCAAAGGGTTCCCCATTATGTTTAGTAACAGACTTGGAAAATTTTCCTACGAATTTGAAGCATTATTTAGGGTTATTTAAAGCTAAGAAAATAACCAGATTAAAAGACTGGTTGGCCAAAATTAGAACAAATCAGGACATAAAAACCACTTTGCAATCTAGTGATTTAATATGGATAAACTATATCCAGTTAGAAAAATGGACAAAGGACTGGGTCAGAAGAAACAGTCAACTTAGATAATGTACAAAGTTTGAACAGTTTTTATTTTCGCTTTAATCTGACCAGGATAATATAGAGAAAGGACTAGTATGTAAAATATAAAAAATAATAGGGGACTCACTGGAAGTGAAGGAGTTAGATTCTCAGAGAGAGGTCTGGAAACAAGACCTTAATGTAGCGATAAAAAAAGAAGACTGGGGGAAAATCTGGAACATGAGAATCTTGAGATCATTACCGGTTAGGACAAAAGAAAATTATTTTAAATTGGTTTCTAGATGGTACTTAACGCCAATTAGGTTGAATAGAATGAACGCTGAATATTCTAAGATGTGCTGGAAATGTGAAAAAAAGATAGGTACATATATGCATCTCTGGTGGGAATGTGAAATATTTCAAAAGTTTTGGAAAATGTTTTTTTTTAGAGCTAAGTGAGATGATTCAAGTAGATATTGATTGTAATCCAGAGACAGCACTGTTATCATTGTCAACTAGTAAAGATTATGATGTTACAAACAAGGAACTAATAGCAAATCTTATGACAGCCGCTAGATTAATTATAGCAAGAAACTGGAAATCTAAACTAGATCTCAAGATGGAAGATTGGTATAACAAACTTTGGGATATAGCCATAAACGATAAATTGTCTTGTAGTTTAAAAGTTAAATGAGGAGAAATGAAAAAAGACATTTTTATGATATTTGGGGAAAATTTATAGACTTTGTATTAGTAGAAGGGAAGGGGAAAGAACCGACGAATATTTTAAGAAGAATATTAGAACAACAGAAGTTGGAGTAATAAAGAAGAACTCACGGAAGAACTGGATGGTCCCCGGGGGGGGATGCACTAGTATTGTTATTTGTGTTTGTCTTTAATTAAATATTTTTTTAAAGGATGTAACAGAGAGACTGTGAGACTCATCAAGCCCACTGATTCTAACCCCTTTCTCTTGGTCCATGTAGGAACTAATGATACTTCAAAATGCAGCTTTCAGGATATGGCAAAAGCATACGAAGAGATGGGTAGGAAGCTGAAGGACCTAGGTGGGCAGGTGGTAATCTCATCTCTCCTCCCTGTAGAAGGATGTGGCCCACGAAGGGAAAGAACAATAGTGGAAGTGAACAATTGGCTTCAGAGATGGTGCCGGCAGGAACGATTCGGATTCTTAGACCATGGTTTGCTTTTTCATTCAGATGGGATATTGGGCCAGGATGGGGTGCACCTCACCAATGCTGGTAGGAATCTTTTTGCCAAGAGGATTGCAGATTTAATAAGGAGAGCTTTAAACTGAGTTTGCAGGGGGAGGGAGAAAGTTCTATTAAGAGATCCAGAAGGGGTTGTGGACATTAGTCCAAATGTTGAAATAGGAGCAGGACAAGAAATAGTTCAGACCATCAATGTGAGGATGGAGGGTGGGGTAACCCTAATCCCTAACTCTAACCCTGAGGTTTCTATTTGGTGTCAGAGCCATGCTTCTGGGCCAGAGAAAACCTACCCAGGCCTCCATTGGCCATGTGGGCCACTGTGCATAAGTGATCCCACACGTCTATGACCTCTTGACCCAGGGATTTGGGAATTGGTAAAGATAGATTTCCTTCCCTTAATTTAATATGTAATTTTCTAATTTTGTTTTGCTTAGTTCCTGAAAGCCACACCAAGACACATTGAGACAGACCTTTTAAAAATGATTTAACAGAGAATAAAGATCCTTTTCTACATTTATACATCCTGAGACTCTGTCTCCCATTCGTGTTTTGAGTTCTGTGGCTATACCAATTCCTTTTGCTTTGCTCCTGACCAGCAGCATCTCTGTCTTGTCTGTTCATTACTGCAGCTAAACACTCTTGTAAATTCAAAATAGTAGCTCCTTTAGCATCCTAATTAATTAAAACAAGGCATTTCCCAATGTAAGGGTGGAAAAGGTTCACTTTAAAAAACACTTCACAAGCGTAATCTACATGTTGTATATCAGAGGATTTACAAATATTTATTTATTTATTCCATTTCCCAAAGGGAACTCTGGGCGGTTTATATAAAACAAAACATGTGAAAACCAAAGATCAAAATCAAACATAAATGCAATAAAACAATAAAAACAAATAGCCTGGCATGAGGCAAAGACCAAATAATAACAGAACAACATCAAACACGGGGAGCATAAAACACCTTAACAATTGCCGAATGCCTCTCTAAATACCGGTAGCTAATTTTTCACAGACTTTTTGAATACAGCTACTCATACTCATGCATTGGCAGGCTGTTTGTATAGCTTTTTCAGTTCTTTCAGTGTAATTACATTTTGATCCAAAAATCATGCTCAACAAAACCCTCACCTGAAAAAGCAGCTAACAAATGATTCAGTCTTGCCGTCTAGAGTGGGAGCTTGATTTCCCCTGAAAGAGGAAAGGAACATGACCCCCCTGGTCCTTCTTACGAACATGTACCCCAAACCCTGACATCCACTCAAGATTCTAATTTTCTTCTCAGGGATTTAAATTGATTTTCTCCATCTTTTAAAGGCTTTCAGGCCTTAGTCATATTTAAATAGTAGGGGAAACCCTACTAGTCATCCCAAATTGGGGGGGGGGGTTTACTTTAAAGTACAATAAGGTGACCACTAGAGGTGGGTACAAAGTGTCAAACAAGTACTGGTTTGTTTGTTTTTCAACCAAAACAGATGTTTGGTGCTTCTGAACCTCACCTCCCTCAGCAGGTACTCATTCAGAGGCAGCACCTGGAGGTGGTGGGGGATGGAAGCACTGAAAAATGGAGATGGGCACAAAAAGAAATACAAAACACTGTTTCATCATTTTGTAACAGCATTTCGTTTTTCAATGTTACACCTTCCATTCCACATACATACATTTGAAGCAGGCGGTGATTTGATCCCTCTTTAAAAAACCCTCCCTGGACTCCACTGTATTAGACAATTACTGGCCAGTCTCTAAATACCAATTTTGAGCAAGGTGACTGAGCAGGTGGTGGCATCTCAACTCCAGAGGGTTTTGGATGAAACAGATTATCTTGATCCTTTTCAATCAGGATTCAGAGCAGGCTATGGGACAGAAACCTTGCCAAGTAGTGCTTTCCACCTTCCAAGGATCCCTATGGTTCCTCCAAAGAGTGAAATACATTAATTGAAACACCATTGAACTTAATGAAAGATGTTTCACATTCCAAGCACTGTCATTCTTTCTCTTGTGTGAATAATTAGATGTGAACTGAGCTTATTACTTTTAATGAAACTCTTCCCACACTCCATGCATTTATATGGTTTTTCCCCAGTGTGAGTTCTTTGATGGGAAGTAAGACTGCCATTCTGGCTGAACTGCTTTCCACATTCCATGCATTTATATAGTTTCACTCCAGTGTGGATTGTTTGATGGGATAGAAGATGGCTGCTCTTACTGAAACTCTTTCCACATTCTATGCATTCATATGGTTTTTCCCCAGTGTGAGTTCTTCTATGTGTTTTAAGGTTACCTCTTTCACTGAAACTCTTTCCACATTCCAGGCATTCATATGGTTTCTCGCCTGTGTGAGTCCTTTGATGTTTTTTAAGGCTACCTTTTCCTCTGAAACACTTTCCACATTCCAGGCATTCATACGGTTTCTCCCCTGTGTGAGTCCTTTGATGTAAAGTAAGATTTCCTTTCTGACTGAAGCTATTTCCACATCCAATGCATTTATATGGTTTCTCCCCTGTGTGAGTTGTTTGATGGGATTGAAGGTGACTGCTCTTATGGAAACTCTTTCCACATTCTATGCATTTATAAGGTTTCTCCCCAGTGTGAGTTCTTTGATGGGAACTAAGGTTAACTTTCTGATTGAAGCTCTTTCCACATTCTGAGCATTTATATGGTTTCTCCCTGTGTGGGTCCTTTGATGCGTACTTAGAGTACTGCTTTGACTGAAGCTATTTCCACATTCCATGCATTTATATGGTTTCTCCCCAGTGTGACTTCTTAGATGTTTACTGAAGGTACTGCTATCACTAAAGCTCTTTCCACATTCTATGCATTCATATGGTTTCTCCCCCGTGTGAGTTCTTTGATGTGAATGAAGGCTACCTCTTTCACTAAAGCCCTTTCCACATTCTATGCATTTATATGGTTTCTCTCCAGAGTGAGTCCTTTGATGTGAACAAAGGCCACGTCTTTCACGAAAGGCCTTTCCACATTCCATGCATTCATATGGTTTCTCCCCTGTGTGAATCATTTGATGGGAAATAAGGTTTTTGCTCTGACTGAAGCTATTTCCACATTCCTTACATTTATACTGTCTCTCACCACTCGGTGAATTTTATAGTAACACTTTCCCGTTGTTCAGTTTATATACTTTTTCCCTCCCCTGGCTGGATTGTGTTAATCTTTTGTAAATTGATGTAGACTTCAATGTTTATCTACTCATGGAACCTTTTCTCTATTTTCTGTTGTTTTTGCTGATTGTCAGAAGTACACAAAGATCAACAGATGGAGAAGCTGGAGATTTCTTTTCCCCTGTCATTTCTTGTTTCCCTTCCATCCTTCTCCTCCTTTCAAGTGTGTAGATTTTCTTCTCCTGCTTCACAATTGGTTTCTTTTCACTGACTCCATGGAATTCCAGTTCTCTAATTCATAACCTGATGAGAAATAAGAGATGAAAAAGCACTGCAGCATTAACTCACAGTTGTGACAGAGCCAAGCTATTTTCTTGGTGTTTGACTGCTGTTAGAAATGGGGGAGACCCCATAGTTGCACCAAGTAAACTCAAAAGCAAAGAATGCTGTTTAGATCATAATCATAACATTGTTTACATGAGTACAAGCATGGGTGCTCATGCTTAGGAATAAATTCATATTTAATTTGTGTGCTGAAGCAATTCCAAGATCTTAGTTCCAGGTAGCATAACTGAGCATGGATTGTTTTCCATGGCTTCAAAGCCTAGGAATCAGAGGATTGGTTATGTACGATAGAAAAGAGATTCCATTTGAACATTGGGAATAACTTCTTGACAGTTAGAGCTGTTCAGCAGTGGAATATGCTGCCACAGAGCGTGGTCAAGCCCTCTGGTAGCATATTTACAGTATAATAGTCTCACCTGATACTTATTCTAGGCAGCCCAGCTGACCTGAAGACATATCTTTCTACACATTTTCCTGCCATCTATCAAGGGGAATTGCTCCACCAAAAATTGAGATATGTTGCTGCTGTTTTAGGGTCCTTCATTCTGGGTTATTTTCCTGGGTAGTTTCCCCCCACCCATGTGCTTATTGTCTCTTAAAAGCTAACAGCGGAGTACGATTGTGGGATTTTACTTAAAAGTACATGGCTTGTGTGTCCTCCCATAGATCACACATATACAGTAATACCTCGGATACAAAATGCCTCGGATAACAAATTTTTCAGATAACAAATAGAAATTTCCAGGTATAGGGCTGCCTCGGATAGCAAATGTTCCCTATGGGCTACCTCGGATAACAAATGTTTCATAATGCCTTGAAAAAATGTGTACCCTGCATGCATGAACAGCTGTTAAGAAAATCAAGTACAAATAAAACAGATGAACAATCAGTAAGAACTGTTTTAAATAACTTTATTTAACTGTCTTACTTGCATTCATTCATTTTTTTGTGCAGTTGTGTTAAGTTGCTCTTTAATGAGAAGTCTGTGCCCGCATTTCATCCACCAGCTTTTTGAAGTTTGGTGAATATTGTGTGAGGGCCAGTCTCAGGGAATCCTGGAGATGTTCATCTGTTATGCTGGAACGTTGTGTACTCTTCGTCAATTTCGTATTTGAAAATGCAGATTCACACAAATAAGTTGATCCAAAACAGGAGTGTACAGCTTCACTGCATCTTCTCAAGTTTGGAAATTTGTCTCTAGACACTAGCTTCCAAAATGATTCTTGTTCAGCACGGGCCTTGAGAAAAATGTCATTTTTAAGGGTCAATATTTCATTTTCAACAGATGGCTTGTCCAATGAGAAATTATCACTGATAGCAGCTGCTATTTTTTTAACATCCAATTCTACTTTGAATGGGTATGACAAGTACACCACAACTGTTTCAATTTTTTTGAAGTCACAGAATCTATTTTCAAACTCCTGGAGAACAGAACAGATTTCTGTCACATACTTCTCATTCCGAAAAACAAATTTTGGATATTGTCCCAGATGGTCCTGTATATTAGGGAAATGATCAAATGTGTTGTTGCCAAGGTCAGCCATCTGTAGCTCAAATCTGTTCTGGTAGGATGAAACTGTACTCATCATGTCGCCAATGGATTTGTTTTTGCCTTGTATTTCTAGGTTCATATCACTTAATTCGCCTGTAAAGTCAGCGAGAAATGCCAGATCACATAACCATTCTTCATCGTCCAACTCTGGTTTGTCATCACCCGTCTCCTTCAAAAAACTTCTTATTTCATCCAGCAGATTACGAAACATTTGCAGAAATTTGTGCCGACTGAGCCACCTTACGTCTGTGTGCAAAATCATTTCCGCTTCCCCTTCATCGAGAGTCAGACTGAAGAGCCGTCTTTGAAGTGATTTTCCATGGACTGAATTTGCAATTTTGAAAGCAATGTCCATGACAGTCTTTGTATTGAGTCTCTTGCTTGCCAAAACTTGCTGGTGAATGATGCAGTGGTAGGAAAAGAAATCGGGGAAGTCCTCGTGCTGTCTACAGAGGGCTAAGAAGCCATTATTCTTACCCGTCATTGCTTTTGCCCCATCAGTAGTGACGGAAACAAGTCTGTACAATGGAAGATTACACTTTGTCACGAAAGAATGAAAAGAACTGAATATTTCGTGACCGGTAGTTCTCTCTTTCAAAGAAAACATTCCAAGAAGCTCTTCTTTAATACTGAAATCTTCAAAAACCATCCGAATGAATACAAGGAACTGGGCTAGGTCTCTTGCGTCTGTAGATTCATCTATCTGGAGCGAGAAAGCAACACAGTTTGAAACATCCTCCAACAACTGTTCAGTTACATCTCCGGCTATCTTTTCTATTCGCCTCACAACAGTATTTCTTGACAGCTGTACACCTTGAAAAGCAGCTAGGATCTCTTTCTTGTTTTCAAACCCTTCAAAGAGGTTGCCAGCTGATTCAAGAAAACAATCTTTTACAAATTCCCCTTCCGTGAAAGGTTTGCTTTTCTTTGCAATGAGGTGGCTGATCTTGAAGGATGCTATGGTTGCATTGATATTCTGTAATCTTGGCTTCACCATCAACTGTTGCTGTTCCCATCCATCATGAAAGTGGTAAGTTTTACTCTTCTTTGGAGCACTCATCCTTTTACTCCTGGGGTGGCCAGATGAAAAGCCAAATTGGATGTCTGCAGAAACGGGATAAATCTGGTCCTCACGGGTTGGTTCTGGACAGTCCTAAAAGTAAAAATAACCGCATGATTTGTCTGTGAAGATTCTCAGTCATCCAGGTGAGTTTATGTGGAAGTTGAGTCATGGCTACTGGACTTCTTTTTGAAAGATAGAAATGTTTCGCTGCTCACCCAAACAGTTTCATCAGTCTGAATACAGCGAATGTGAGTCCTTCATCTTATAGTCAGTCAGCTTTGACCTCTTGTCACCCTGGTCTGAATTAGGCTCATAAGATGAACAATGGCCTTAATAGGCTTGTTAGGGAGACAATACTATCCATAGCCCTAAGGTAAACAATTTCTTCCACCGGGTCTGGGTCTCAGACTAATCCCTTGTTCTTCTGGGATGGCCCACTGCTTTGTTGACCCAGACCCAGCGGAAGAACCTGGTCATTCCTTACATGGCTGGAGTGTCTAAGGCAGAGACTTGTCCGCCCAAAGGATCCAATACCGAAACATAAAAGGAACAGTATAGTATATGCGGTCCAATGCAGTGAGTAGTGTTCAGACCTCTACATTGGAGAAACTAACCAGCCATTAAACAGAAGGATGGCCCAACATAGAGGGGTAACAGCTCAGGACCAGAATCAGCAGTACACCTCCATTTGAAGGACAATGGGCACTCTTTCAAAGATGAGAATGTACACATATTAGATAAAGAAGAGAGGTGGTTTGAGAGAGGAGTAAGGGAAGCCATCCATGTGAGCATAGAAACCCCCTCCCTCAACAGAGGTGGCAGCCTCAGACATAGTCTATCTGCCACTTATCAGGCTGTGCTTTCCAAAGTACCCAGACAAATCAAAAAGCCTTCACCACCAAGGCTATAGTTAACAACCCATTCTTTATAGGTTTTAGAACCTTAGGCCATTGTTCACTTTAAGGCTATGGATACTATTGTCTCCCTAACGAGCCTATTCAGGCCACTGTTCATCTTATGAGCCTAATTCAGACCAGGGTGACAAGAGGTCAAAGTTGACCGACTATAACAGGGCTGTCCAACTTTGAACAAGCCGAGGTCTACTTTTTCCGTCCTAGAGTGCCTGAGGGCTACTACACTAATACCTCTACTTACAAATTTTATCCATTCCGTGCACATGCTCATGGCCCTTGAACTGCCCGCTCAGCTAAGACAGTGGGCTGGCAGACCCAGAACTTTGTTGGGCAGTAGTGATCCTTGGGATGGGGGATTGAAGGGTGGAGAACTTATCCCCTCACTTTTTTTATTGATGCCTGGCGGGCTACTTTTGAACGCTTCGCAGGCTACCAGTAGCCCACAGTCTACCTGTTGGACAGCCCTGGACTATAAGATGGAGGACTCGCACTAGCTGTATTCAGACTGATGAAGCTGTTTGGATGAGAAGCGAAACGTTTCTAAATCTCAAAAAGAAGTCCAGTAGCCATGACTCAACTTCCAGATAACCACATGTTACACCATTCTTACGAGGCACCTTTTTTCCAACTTAAAAGGGGGAAATCAACGAAGTTTTGTGGAACTTAAAAAAAGAGGGGAAAATCCATTTATTCTCCTTTCCCTTTCCATCCGGCTCAGGAGCCCAAGAGCGCCTAAAGGTCCCTCCCTCCCTTCCCTTTTGCTATTTTTGCACCTAATTCTCACCAGCCACTGCCAGCCCTACAGCACTATCTTGCTCACCCCACCCACACCCCTCCACCCACCCAGCCTGAGCTACCCACTAGGAATGGACAGCAAGGGAGGGAAGAACCAACCCGGCAATTAAGATCAAGCCAGGGGGGCCCTCTTGAAAGAGCCATCCCTCAAGGAGGTGAGAGGGATGGCTTGTAGACAGAGGGCCTTCTCGGCAGCTGCCCCCAGGCTATGGAATGCCCTCCCGGGTGAGATCCACCTGGCGCCAACAATGATGACATTTTGGCGCCAGGTAAAAACATTCCTCTTCCAGAAGTTTTTCAATTGATACAATATAGATGGCGGATCCTCTGGTGGCAATTTTAGTGTAATGATTTTAATGTAATATTTGTATTATGGTTTTAATTATTTATTGATATTCCATGTTTTAACTGTTTTAATTCTTTTGATTGTAAGCCGCTCAGAGACCTTTGGGTAGTGGGCGGCATATAAGTTGTAAAAATAAATAAATAAATAAATAAATAAATAAATAAATAAATAAATAAATAAATAAATAAATACCTAAGCCAAGCCGAGCTGAAGAGCAAGCTAGTTTCAGGTCAAGGCTATGGAGGCACAAGCCCTGATGCCTGGGACATGGACAGCCACCAGGCCATTCAGAGGCACTGCAGCCCACAGCACCAGCAGCGGCCCCCTATTTTGGCTGAGTACAACAACGCCCAAGAAGCCAAGCAGGTCAGAATGCCAACCCAAACCCAGAGCAGGACAATGGCTGCTGTTTTAGCTCATGAAGGGCCAGGGAATCTCCTCGTTTCAGAGGTCTCAAGGGCCACATTCTACTGTTCTGCAAGAAAAAAACGATTGGCCTGAAAAGTCCAGTATGTTTCAGCGGGCACACTTGGTGCAAGTCACTCGCAGGAGGGGAATTCGGCTTCCAGGAGAGGAAAACAACCCATGAGGATGTCAGGGGAAAGGGGGGGTGGCCCCCTGGGCATCCACACCAGGGGAGGGCTGGACTCTGTTGGCATAGCAAGGCCTACATCCAAACATATGGCAAAAGTAATCTCAGTATGAGTCAGCAGTTTGTATATCTCTTTAAGACCTCACTATTTAAGTAATGGTTCTAGCCTCAAACACACTCCTCGGCCACGCCCTGACCTGCCTGATGTTGGTGTTGTTCCAGAGGCATAGAGAGACTTGGAGAATTACTCCTGTTTTATTGCTATGTAAGCTTGTATTTTACTCTTTTGTATTTTTAATAAGCAAGGCAGTATATATGTGTATAGCTCCTTATATCTCTTTTTTATGAGCTTTAACACAACTGCTGTTGCCCTATTTTCTATCTTGTATATTTATCTGTACAGATATTCAATGAGTGTTTTATTATTTTCATAGATCATCCCGTCTACCCTTTCCCTTTAGAATATAGAGATAAAGTATATTTTTCATATATGTTTTGTGTCTACGACTCCTCCTTTAATCAGACTGCAGCACATAATATCAAATAATACACCAATCTCCCAGCAATCCATTAATATATCCCAACAGACTCAAGATGCAGGCATGGGTCACCAAGAGGCCTGAGGTTTTCCCTCCGGTTTCCAGAGGAAAGCCTTGTAGGGGCCAAGGCACTCATAAGAACATAAGAACAGCATTGCTGGATCAGGCCCCAGGCCATCCATTCCTGCATTCTGTCTCACATACAGCGGCTCACCATTTACTTCAGAGTATTCCCAGGCAGATGTCTTCACCTGCTTACGATCCCCTCCAAATGGCATTGAGATAGCCTGCCTATCTCTCCAACCCAGAGGTTGTCCTTAGGCATCCCACAATGATAGCCATGGATGCCCTTGTTCTCCATTAACTTGTCTAATCCTTTCTTAAAGCTGTCAAGGCTGACAGCTGTCACCACCTCTTCTGGCAGGGAGTTCCACAGACCAGTGATCCACTGGGTGGAAAAAGTACTTTCTCTTATTTGTTTGAGATCTAGCCCCCAAAAGTTTCACGGAGTAACCCCTAGTACGAGTGTTCTATGATAGGGAAAACAGTTTTTCCTTATCTCCTTTCTTCACACCGTGTATGATTTTATAAACTTCAATCAGGTCACCTCTTAGGCGCCGCCATACTCAACTGCTGTGCCTGCAGAGCAAAAGTCCCCTTTGTTCATCTGGACTCAGCCTGGGGAGACCTTCACTGAAGCTAAAACCTTATTTCAGGAACAGCAACACGGCAGCCAGGAAAGCCAATGCAATTCTTGGTTGCATCAACAGAACCATAGTGTCTAGATCAAGGGAAGTGATAGTCCCCTCTATTCTGCTCTGGTCAGACCCCACCTGGAGTATTGTGTCCAGTTCTGTGCGCCTCAATTTAAAAAGGATGTTGACAACCTCGAGCGGGTACAGAGGAGGGCGACCAGGATGGTTGAGGGTCTGGAAGAAATGTCTTATGAGGAACAGCTTAGGGAACTGGGAATGTTTAGCCTTTCAAAAAGAAGGCTGAGGGGGGGGGATATGATAGCTATGTTTAAATATTTGAAAGGATGTCATATTGAAGAGGGAACAGGTTTGTTTTCCATGGCTTCAGAGACTCGGACTCGGAGCAATTGTTTCAAACTACAGGAAAAGAGATTCCATTTGAACATTAGGAAGAACTTCATGACAATTAGAGCTGTTCGGCAGTGGAATATGCTGCCACAAAGGGTGGTAGAGTCTCCTTCATTGGAGGTTTTTAAGCAGAGGCTGGATGGCCATCTGTCGGAAATATTGTGATGGGGTTCCTGCATGGCAGGGGGTTGGACTAGATGGCCCTGGAGATCTCTTCCAACTCTATGATTCTATGATTCTAAGCCTCCTCCCCATGCTCCACCACCCTATCTGGCACCAAGAAGATACTGATCCAGGGAATTAATCACTGGAAGACCGTCCCCTGCAACACATCAGTTGAGGACAGGGCTGTCCATTCTCCCACACTGGTCAAAGCCTACGCACACACACACACACACACACACACAAAACCAGGACCTGAAACCCTTGTTAGAAGAAGTTGGGGATGGGGAGAGTCCCACAGGCTTACACCTGACTTCACCCCAAAATGACAGCGGCAGAAGCAAAACAATCCTCAGGGATGGGGAGGGAGCACCACTCCACCTGGCACAGAAGCAGAACAACCACTCCCAAACTGGGCACAGACTCTTCCCTGGTGCCCAGAATCCAGCTGGCCACTCCTTCACCCAGCCTCTGCCCTTCCCACCCACCCACCAGGGATTGCCCGCTCTTGACCAGGGGAGCTCTCATAGCAGCACCTGCTGCAGGTGGCAGGGATCTGCCCTACCACCTGATCTGGGTGTCCCAGTCCAAACAGCAATGAGGAGACGGGAGAGGAGCAGACTGCAGGCAGAGAAGCAGGAGCATCATCCGTGGGGGAGAAAGGAGTTACCACGGTGAAACCCAAAGGAGCTTTGCCAAGATCTCCTTGCTCCCCGACCCCAAGCAATTGTTACCTGCGGCGAGGGAGCCCTCCAGCTTCCTGCTCAGCAGAATCCTGGTGACGGCGGGCTGTACGCCCCATGCCTGCCCCCCCCCCCCAAAAAAACCACCTGACCCCCCAAAACAAACACACACAGCCATGGGGAGTCGCAGGTAGCTCCTGTGGCTGGGAGACCGGGGGAAATAACAGGCAGTGCGGACTCGGTTGGGCTGCGCCCTCCTCTTACACACCTGGAAGGCCAGGGGGGAATGGAAATGTGTAACTCAGGCATTTCCAAACTTCGACCCTCCAGATGTTTTGGACCACAACTCCCACAGTCCTTGGCCATTGGAAATACAGGCTCGGAATTCTGGGAGTTGTGGTCTGAAACATCAGGAAGGCTGAAGTTTGAACGTGCCCAGTGTAACTGGTTGGGCCGTGCCCCCCCCATCTACGGATCAAAGGAGCCACAGGGGGGAGGGAAGGAAAGAATCGGGAGCTGGCCCAACCAAACAGCACTCCCCACCAACACCACACACATGCCGCAAAGAAGGAGATTTTTAAAAAAAAGGAGCTGGGACAGCTAAGCACAGTTTCCCCTCTCCCCTCCCACACACACATTCCATGGGGGGAGTTGAAATAAAAAATTCTGGACCCAGCTCAATTAGACTAACCACCACCAGCAAACACATACATGCCTTGTAGCCCTCCGGGCTGAAAATTAATCACTGTATATAGTCAAATATAAGCCTAGTTTTCCAGCCCTAATTTTGGGCTGAAAAAAGAGGCCCTCGACTTATATTCGGGTCAATACTTTTAGCCACTGAGGCAAGTGCTTGGGTCGGTGGCTAAAAGTCATTTTAAACATTGTGTGCCACTTCGCATGCATCACAGGGGAGTGGCACGCGATGTTTAAAATGACTTTTAGCCGCTGGACCCAAGCACTTGCATCAGTGACTACATTTAAACATCACACACCACTCCCCCAGCAAACAAAGGAGGAGCTGCCAGGCCCTGCTGCATTTCCCACCCTAGACTTATACTCGAGTCAATATGTTTCCCCAGTTTTGGGTTGTTAAATTAGGGGCCTCGACTTCTACTCGGGTCGACTTATACTCGAGTATATAAACCGCCCGGAGTTCCTTCGGGAAGACGGGCGGTTTATAAGCCAAATAAAAATAAATAAATACAGTAATTTTTTAAAACAGCTGCTGACGGGAGCCATTGGGCTCTCGGCTAACTGCGCGGCAACACAACCCTTTGGGGCCCTCCAGGGTGGAAAACAATTTGTTATTTTTAAAATGCTTGGGTAACCATGCGGCGCCACTCCCCAAAGTGCCATCCAAGCTGAAAAAGATTTTAAAAAAAAAGCCGCTGGCGGGAGCTATCGGCTGCTCCCATCTAGGTGCACAACCTCTGGAAACACCCCCAACACCTACATGAAAAATAAAAATATATATATCAACTTACTTTTTAAATGTGGTGTGTTCGTCTTTGTCTTTGCATCCGTCGTCATCTGAGCAAGAAGCCCACAATAGATAAACTAGGGGATAAATTGAAAGAAGGAAGGAGAAAGTTCTGTCTGTTGTGTCAGAAACGGGTCTGATTAGGGAAATCACCCTCCGGGCTACTTGTTAAGCCTTCTCAGGCTACCGGTAGCCCGCGGTCGACCTGTTGTACAGGCCTGCAGTAAATAAATACAGTGGTACCTTGTATAAAGGAATGAATTCATTCCAAATGAAATTCTGTTAAGCAGACTTTCCTTTATACAAATTTCCCATAGGAATGCATTGAAAACGGAGTAATCTCTAATTGCGACCACTTTTGTGTTGTACAGATTTGCCCCATATGAAATTTTGTTAAGCAAATTTCCCCTTTCTCTGGAATTTTTATGTTGTACAGATTTTATGTCATACAAACTGTTTGTTATACAAGGGTCCACTGTAAATATTATACAGTGGTACCCCGACTTAAGAGCAGCTTGACTTAAGAGCAATTCGACTTAAGAGTGGAAAACTGTTGGCATTTGAACTGTCTCCTTACAAATTTTAGATATGGTCTGCTCGACTTAACATTTTTTTTCCATTTTTTTGATTTTGTAACTTATTTTTTTCAATTTTTTAGATAGGTACCCTGACATAAGAGTAGTTTTTTGCATTCGAACGGATTTTTTTAGATAGGTACCCTGTATCTGTGGCATTTTTTCTTAGATGCCAGATGGATGGAAACACATTCCATTATAAATCTGTCAAGAACATTTTGGATTCTCATCCTACCTCTTATGTTGTACATTATAGATAGATGGATGGTATATAAATAGATAGATAGATAGATAGATAGATAGATAGATAGATAGATAGATAGATAGATAGATAGATAGATAGACAGATAGACAGATAGATAAGGCAGTGTTGGCGAACCTTCGGCACTGCAAGGGCTTTGGACCTCAACTCCCAGAATTCCGAGCCAAGACTCCCAATGACAAAGGAATGTGGGAGTTGTGGTCCAAAACATCTGGAGTGCTGAAGATTTGCCACCACTGCTCTAGGAAAATAGCCACCCCTCCCAATTTTGTATCATCAGCAAATTTAATCAGTATACTCTCTATTCCTTCCTCCAAGCCATTAATAAAGATACTGAATAGCAGCAAACCCAGAAGAGAACCCTGGGGCACCCCACTAGTCATGTCTCTCCAGGCTGAAGAGAAGCCATTTATGATCACCCTTTGGGTACAATCAGTCAACTGATTACAAATCCACCGAACGACAGCACTAGGTATCCCACATTCTACTAACTTCTTTGCAAGCATCTCATGGGGAACCTTATCGAAATTACAATAAGCAACATCTACCAGGCCTGTAACTCAATCAAGAAAGAGATCAAATTCGTCTGGCATGACTTGTTTGCAAGAAACCCGTGTTGACTTCTAGTAATGACAGCCTTGCTTGTTAAATACTTACAAGCTGTTTGCTTAATAAGCTGCTCTAGAATCTTTCCAGAAATGGATGTCAAGCTGACTGGGTGGTAATTGGGTCCTCTTTTTTGCTCTTTTTGACAATGGGGACATTTGCCCTTATGGGGACTTCTGCTGTTCTCCAGGACTTCTCAAAGATTATTGCCAATGGTTCTGAAATTACTTCTGCCAGTTCTTCGAATATCCTTGGGTGTGATTCCTCTGGCCCAGGGGACTTAAATTCATTTTGGGTTTCCAGGCACAGTGGTGCCCCTACTTACAAGCATCTCTACTTACAAATGTTTCTACTTACAAGCAGAAAACCGGTGGCGTTTTTAACTGCTGCCTTACCCATGTGGTTTGCTCTACTTATGATTTTTTTAAAAAAATATTTTTTTCAAAAAATGGTTCTCCCAGGGCACTTTGTTTCTGGGAGGTTTTGAAACACCCGCGCCATGCTGCCAGACCTCTGTGGGTTGCATGAGGTGTGGAGTGAGGAGGTGTGCTTTTTCTGCATGCGTGGTGGCTGGGTGGGGTTTCTTTCCAAGGCATGCTTTAAGACAGGGCTGTCCAGCTTTGAACAGGCCAAGGTCTACATTTTCCTGCCCAAAGTGCCTGAGGGCTACTACCCTAAAACCTCTCCTTACAATGTTAATATCTCATATGACCAGAAATATGTACTTCATCATGTAATAGTTGCTGCAAGGATACTGTATGCGAAATTTTGGAAACAACCAGAAGTGCCAACGGAGAGAAACTTCCACGAAAAAAAGATAAGAGAATGTATTGAAATCGACAGACTCTCCGGTTTTCTAAAGGGAGACTACGATGAGATTTCCCGGAAAAGATGGCAAGAAGTAACAAACTAATTAGTATTGTGATATTATTTGGTGATTTGTGAACATGTTAAACCGTTACTTTTGGCTTGATATACTAAATGTAATTTTTATAGTGTATTTCCTCTCTCCCTCCCCCACACCCTCCCTCCTCTGCCCCCAAACCCAATAAAATTACTTAAATGGTTTAAAAAAAAAACTCTACTTACTAATTTTATCTATTCTGAGCACATACTCATAAGTAAAAACTTTTGTAAGTAGAGCAGCGGTTTCCCATAGGAATGCTATTAAAACCAATTAATCTGTTCTGGACGGAACAGATGCACCATGGCCCTTGAACTGCCCCACTCAGCTAAGACGGTGGGATGGCAGATCCAGAACTTTGCTGGGGCAGTGGTGGTCCTTGGGATGGGGGAGGGAGGTGTGGAGAACTTATCCCCTCCCTTTTTTGAATTGATGGCTGGCAGGCTACTTTTGAATCCTTTGCGAGCTACCGGTAGCCCGCGGTCTACATGTTGGGCAGGCCTGCTTTAAGATGTTTTTTTTAATTGTGGTCTTTGGAATTCTTGGGGTCTTTGCACTTTTTATGAGCTTTTCTAAAAACGGACCTGCACCAGGTCCCAAACCTGTATTGTGTGGGGTTTGAAAATGTGAGCTGAGGGTGAGGCACGATCAGTGTGCCTGTCTGGCTTTAAACTTCACTGAACTATTCCGTATCATGCTTTAAAAAATGATATGTGGTGCTGGAAATGCATATTCTTGAAAAGTAATGTTACTCTTCAGAGGGCGTGGGCTTAAAGTGCACTTTATAAAGAGCTTTGTATAAGAAAATCTGATGTTTGTGTCTTTTTCCAAGCTTCCGGAATATTCCATTTCCAATGCATTCTCTATGGGAAACTGCTGTTCTGCTTACAGATTGTTCTACTTATGAGCATGCATTTGGAACGGATTAAATTCATAAGAAGAGGTACCACTGTATTCCTATACTACAGTAACCCCCCCCCCCCCCGCCACCTATCGTGGGCATTAGGGACCCATCCCGACCCACGATAATTGAAAATCTGCGATATGCAGATGCGGGGTCAGGACTGGGGGACCTGTTCGGGACCTCTTGTACTTACCCCAGGCCTCGTGCTGCCCTGAACGGGCCTCCAACAGCCTTCCTGGGCTGTCGGAGGTCCCAAGAGTGCTTCTCGACAAACCAGAAGTGACTTCCAGAAAACCGGAAGTGACCTCTGGATCGCTAGAAAGCACTTTTGGGGCCTCCGACCGCTTGGAAAGGACATCAGAGGCCCATTCAAGGCAGTGCAAGGCCTGGGATAAGTACAGGAGGCCTGAAACAAGCCTTTCCAGCTTGCCCCAGGGTTTTTTTTTTCATATACAAGAATTATGCTAAGCAAATTTTCCTTTATACAAATTTCCCATAGGAATGCATTGAAAACAAAGTAATCCCATTTTTATGTATGGATTCGCCACATAGGCGATTATGTTAAGCAAATTTCCCCTATCTCCAGAATTTTTTTTTGTTTCTTTAGACATCTCACATTTTTCTTGTTGGAACCATTTTAGATTGTGCCTTTAATAGCTCCCTTTTAAGGAATTCCCATCCATCTTGGGCTCCCTTCTCTTTCAGTGTTTTGGTCCATGGAATTACAGCCAATAATTCCCTAAGTTTACAAAAAAAAAAAAAAAGGCTTTCTTAAAGTCCAGGATGCTTGTCTGGCTATACTTAGCTACCCCTTCTGGACCATGAAATTGTCTGCAAGGCCATTAAGGAATTCATTGGACCTTGCGTTCTTAGCCGAGTTAGACTGCCAACATACATTAGGATAGTTAAAAATCTCCCTTTAGTACTACATCTCTCCCTTTCGACTGTGTGGCCATGTACTCACAGAAGACATCATAAAACGCCTCTGGCGGGCTGTGACATCCCTTATAATATTATCCCCCTTAATTCTCAACCTGACTTCCCAGGTGTGTACCCTGGATTTCTTCTGCAGTATAAATATCCTTAACATATAAAGCTCCTCCTCCTCCTTTTTTTTTACTAGGTCTGTTAATCTGAGACAGGTTATAGCCCATAAGCCTCATGCCACTAGGTTTCAGTGATGCTAATTATATCATTTTTGTTTACTGTATTAGGAGTTCCAGCTTCTACTAAAATCGGCCAGGCCCTTTCTCTTCAGGCTAGCTTTTTCTTAGCAACTAGCTGCCTGAGTAGGGTTTAAAATAGGTTGCTGCACCACAGTGTTTTAAATATGCGTTGCCGTCACTTATACCATTTTAGTATGGCCATTTATTTGATTTTTTTGTACACTGTTAAATACTCCCTTTTAATGATGCATGCAGCCTTCGGTCTGTATTCTTGAAGGCTTTCACAGCTGGGAACTTTGGGTCTTTCCAAGAGAAAGGTGCGGTAAAACAGCTTTAAATAAGATTCTTAGTGATGTGTACTGATGTAATCATTACTAAAGTCTATGAAATAAATTTCTTTAGTTTTAAAATATTCCCAACAAGTCTCTTTTTGACTCTGAATTTTATGGTTAAAAGTTTCTAAGCAAAAGTATAAAACTGTAACTTTGCATAGAAAAGCAGTTAGAGTAGATCCCTTTGAATCCATAGGAAGGAGTGTCTGTGAAGATTCTCAGTCATCCAAGTAAGATTATCTGGAAGTTAGGGAAACTGGACTCAACTTCTAGATAAGTTGGAACTACAATGCACAATGGCACCCTAGTCTGTTATGCATCTAATGAGCCTATTCAGGCCACTCTGTGCCTAATCAGCCGATTCAGACCAGGGTGATGTAAAATCAAGGTGAACTATAAATAGGAGGCCTCTCCACTACCTTTCCTCAGCTGCATAGATGAGCCGCAAAAAAATTCACTCTCACAAGAAAAGAAGACCAGTATGGAACATAGCAGTTAATGATAATTTGACTTAAGAAATCAAATTTAAAAGGGGAGAAATGACAGATTTATGGAAACATGGGAAGAATTTATAAAAGCTCTGTTACTTAAAGGGAAGGAGGGGGAAACCAGGTACAGCGGTACCTTGTATGAAGGAATTAATTCGTTCCAAATGAAATCATGTTAAGCAAATTTTCCTTTCTACAAATTTCCCATAGGAATGCATTGAACACGGAGTAATCCCTAATCGTGACCATTTTTATGTTATACGGATTCGCCTCATAGGCGATTCTGTTCAGCAAATTTCCCCTCTATCTCTGGAATGTTTTATGTTGTGCAGACTTTTATACAAACCGTTTGTTATACGAGGGCCCACTGTAATTAGTGTATGTATTTTTGGAAGGATTTCAGGGGTGGATAAAAAGGAGGGGGGGAAGGAATAAAGAAAATGTAAGCACATCCAATCTTGCCTCATTTCAGAAGCTAAGCAGGGTCGGCCCTGGTTAAACATGGGAGAAAAATATTTACAAGACTATTGCAAAACCACTCCAGTATTCCTTGCCATGACTCAACATGGAGTTCCAGCATGCAAGGAAACATAAAAATATTTACAAGAATATTGTAATGCCATGACTCAACTTCCAGCTAGGAAGGAGTTAGCTCACCCAATCCCCACTGATCCAATGGGCCTTTTCCCAGTATTAGTGATTACTCTGCCCAATAGGATTTGGGCCCAATATATTCCCCTGGAATCACAGAATGGCAAAGTTGGAAGGGCCTTACGAGGCCACTACGTTCAACCTCCCTTCTCGTGACCTCTGTGCAGCTGCCGGATCGATGCCTTTCTCCAAAAGGCACATGCTTAACCCAGCTGCATCAGGTCAGCACCAACATTAAGACTGTGCTTATTTTAGGCCATCATCAATTTTTAGACCAACTGAAATGGTCGGTAAAATGAGGACCGAGCTTGGGGGGGGGCAGGCAATGGGTAGCCTGCATTACTGTAATTTTTTTAAAAAAACTGTAAACCGGCCAGAGACTTCTTGAAGTGGTATGGGGCGGTATATAAGCAGAACACTTTTTGCTTTTGCTTTGCTCTGTTCATTATTCAAATACTTTGGTGATCTTTCTGATACATGGAACCACCCACAGCCATTACAAGAGGATGCTGAAGAAATATGAATCATGGAACCATAGAGTTGGAAGAGACCTCCAGGGCCATCCAGTCCAACCCCACTGCCATGCAGGTACCCCCATCACAGGACTCCCGACAGATGGCCATCCAGCCTCTGCTTAAAAACTTCCAAAGAAGGAGACTCCACCACCCTCCTTTTTGGCAGCTAATTCCACTGCCGAACAACTCTAACCGTCATGAAGTTCTTCCTAATGTTTAACTGGAATCTCTTTTCCTGTAGTTTGAAAATGATTACTATGAGAAAAGGCTAAAACATTTGGGGCTCTTTAGTCTGGAAAAAGGCGCCTGAGGGGGGATATGATTGAGACGTATAAAACAATGCAGGCCATGAGTCAAGTGGATAGAGGGACACTCTTCTCCCTCTCACAAAATACCAAAACTAGGGGACATCCACTCAAATTGAGGGTTGGTTAGAGTGAGAACAGACAAAAGATAATATTTTTTACCCAGCGTGTTGTTAGTCTGTGGAACTACCTGCCACAAGAAGTGGTGATGGCATCTAGCCTGGATGCCTTCAAAAGAGGATTGGACAGATTCCTGGAGCAAAAGTTCATCTCAGGTTACAAACCATGATGGAGATGTGTAATCTCCAGGCTTACAAACAAGGTACTTCAAGGGCCAGATGCAGGGGCGTGGTATCAGGAGACAGAGATGTAGTCTCGTGCGCTCCCAGACGCATCTGGTGGAGCCACTGTGAGATACAGGAAGCTGGACTAGATGCGCCTTTGGCCTGATCCAGCATGATGGCTCTTCATATGTTCTTAACATCTTTCTTATGTTCTTATGAAACCATTTGTCCTGAGTCCTAGTCCCTGGCCCTTTCGAATCCTTTGTTCTCTTGAATGTTTGTTCCCCTTCAACCCAGCTGGAGACGGAACTAGCTCTGAGCACCGTTTTGTCAGCAACCTGCATTTTAAAAAAAAATCCAATCTACACTTAGTTGGCTTGGCAAACAGTGTACCACCACAAGACACTTTGAGCTTTCCTCAAATCAAGATGTGTTACATCCGTAGTGCTTCCACCATCTAGCAAAGAGATACTTATTATGTAGCGTCATGACTGAAACCACTAAAGCCACCCTAAAAGTTCTTTGAAGGCATGTGAGACATTTGGGTGGTTCCCCCATATTTCCTCTCCCCAATGAGCTTCCCCTGGCTGCCTGACGGACCAAACCCAGAGCTCCTGACTCCTTGTCGATCTTTCTATCCATTGCCCCACCTTGGGTATCCACTTGACTGAAAAACAAGGTAGGTTTAGCGTGATTAACTTTTCCCTGATATAATTATCATTTTGGAGTGTCCCCCAGTGAAGAGATTTAGAGCTCTCTCTTCTCTCTACTGAAGAACAGAAGAATTTCTAAAATCAAGGGAAGGAAAATTGAAAGCCCCAAGCATCACCCACTTTCCCGCCTCCCCCTTATCCTGTTCTGCTGTTTCCGTTTTTCTCTCCTATTCTCAAATTTCTCCCTTGGAGAACAGCCAGGGCAGTTACAAATGACTAACTTTGAAAGCTTCCTATCTTAAAAAGTATTTTTTTTTAAAAAAATGGGCCCAAAATTCCACCTTAGAGGCCTAAAGAACCAATACAGGGAAGAATCATAGAGTTGGAAGAGACCTCAAGGGCCATCTAGTCCAACCCCCTGCCATGCAGGAACCCCATCACAATATTTCCGACAGATGGCCATCCAGCCTCTGCTTAAAAACCTCCAAAGAAGGAGACTCCACCACCCTCCTTTGTGGCAGCCTATTCCAGTGCCAAACAGCTTGAAGTTCTTCCTGATGTTCAAATTCTACGTCTTTTCCCGTAGTTTGAGACCATTGCCCAGTGTCCTAGTCTCTGAAGCCATGGAAAACAAACCTGTTCCCTCTTCAATATGACCATCCTTTCAAATATTTAAACATAGCTATCATATCCCCCCTCAGCCTTCTTTTTGAAAGGCTAAGCAGTCCCAATTCCCTAAAATGGAAAAGGTCTCAACCCTGGTGGAGCTAGACATGGGCAGGGGGACAGACAAGATACACCACCCCCACCATCCCCTTTCAGCCTTTCCCTTTCAGCATCTGCGTCCTTCTTCCTGCATACTTATTTAATAACTTACTTAAAATATCCCTCTCCATCCTTGCTTTCTCCCTGAAAAGACCCAAGGCGACCTAATTAATAATAATAATAATAATAATAATAATAATAATAATAATAATAATAATAATAGTATATTGTCATTGTGTGTATATACACAGTATACACATACAACGAAATTCAGACACCCAGAGACCAGATTCAACACACACACACACACACACACACACACACACACACACACACACACACACAAATCTCCAAACACTCTCACACACATTAAAAAAACCCTTCAACACACACACATAAAAATCCCCGAACACTCCCCCACCACCACCCCAGCAGCCCAAAGCAATACAGACCTTCCGCCGCCATCCCCAAACACTCTAACCCTACCTTTTTCTTTCATGGGGGTGGGGGAGGAGGGAGGGAGGCAGATGTATCCCTCTTTTAAAAGTGGGGGGAGGCACTGTGTTGCAGGGACCATGGCTTCTGCCATCTGTGGAGACAGCAGGACTCCTCCTGCCGCTGGCAAGGAAGGGCCTTAGGGGAGAGCAGGGGAACTCCCTGCCGCAGGAGGTGGTGATGGCATCTGGCCTGGGTGCCTTCCAAAGGGGATTGGACAGATTCCTGGAGGAGAAGTCCATCACAGGTGACAAACCATGATGAGGATGTGTAATCTCCAAGCTTAAAACCAGAGCACTTCAAGGGCCAGATGCAGGGGAGTGGTATCAGGAGACAGTCTCGTGTGCTCCAAGATACATCTGGTGGGTTCACTGTGAGATACAGGAAGGTGGACAAGATGGGCCTTAGGCCTGATCCAGCAGGGCTCTTCTTGTGTTCTTAAGGGAATCCCCACGTCTTCCCAACCATATAAAAGTTTCATAAGCTCGGCAAAAGTTTCATAAGCTCGGCAAAGCCCAGCAGGTGGGCTGCTGGGAAAGAAGAGGAGAGGGTGACATAGGTCAGGTCTACTGCAACCCCACAGAACAGAAGATCTCCACCTGTGGGTCCCCAGATGTTCCTGGGCTGCAACTTCCAACATCCTGGCCACAGGATGACTGGGAGTTGCAGTCCAGGAACATCTGGGGACCCACAGGTTGAGAACCACTGCTGTAGAACCTAAAGAAGCCAGACTTGGGGAATAGAAGTGTGGGAAAAGCATCTTATCTTAGCTGCAGCTACCACAGGTAGGCTTTAGATCCAGGTCTTGAACCCAGTGAAGAAGGGGTTGGTTTCTCCCATTTGGAGAGGGCTTCTCAGAGGTCTTTACTTGAATATTTTTACCTGGTCTTTCTCCTTAAAACAGACACATCCACACTTCGGCCCTCCAGATGTTTTGGACCACAACTCCCAGAATTGTAAGCTTAGATTGCCGATGACAAAGCAGTTGTGGTCCAAAACATCTGGAGGGCCGAAGTTTGGGCATGCCTGCCGCAAAAGAACCCCGGATGCTTTCTGCATTTGCTTTTTTTGCCAGGAAAGCTCTCGCAGATGTTTTCTCTTGCCATTTCCACTGAGAGGAAGGCCTGGCATGAGAAGCATCGACTCTGTGTAAAAGAAACCAGGGCTGGGCTATGGGTTTGTAGGGCTCCAGCATGTCAGCGCTTAATCCCCGCGACATTTTTACACTAAAATCCATCAATAATTAATTAACCCAATGGAGAAGAATAAGAAATTGCTGTCCTCAAGTCTTTAATCCAGAATGATCTTCACTTTCTGCTGTTTTCTTTCATATACTTGTGTCTTTAAGCATCCACCCCATGCTGGGACAACTTGTGTTTTGGGATTCTGCCTCCTGGAATTCCCCCAGAGGAATTCTGGCAGGTTGTCACCCAAAAAACACCAATCTAAGAACATAAGAAGAGGCATGCTGGATCAGGCCAACGGCCCATCTAGTCCAGCTTCCTGTATCTCACAGTGGCCCCACCAGATGCCTCTGGGAGTGCATGAGACTAGATCTCTGTCTCCTGATACAACTCCCCCTGCATCTGGCCCTTGAAGTACCCCAGTTTTAAGCCTGGAGATTACATATCTTTCCATCATGGTTTGTAACCTGGGATGGACTTTTCCTCCAGGAATCTGTCCAATCCCCTTTTGAAGGCATCCAGGCCAGATGCCATCACCATATCCTGTGGCAGGGTGTTCCACAGACTAACAACATGCTGGGTAAAAAAAATATATGTTTCTTTTGTCGGTACTCACAGTCATCTTAAATGAAAAGGGCTCTCTAGGCATCCTATCAATTGCATGGGGGTGCTTGTCTTCCAAAGAAAGCAAGAAGGATCTCACCTGTCTTGCAAAAGCTGAAGTTTGATCCTTCCTTTTCTATCCTCAAAAAAAGTGAAGAGAGATCAGCTCCGTCCCAACTGTTCCTTTGGAAAAGAGAAGAAAGATCAGTCTGGAGGATGCTCGGAAAAATGGAATGCAAAAAAAAAACCTTTGTGTATAATTGAAGGGTAGAGAGTTGGTGAAGGAACATCCTAGCACCAGGAACATCTCTGCCTGGAAGCATCAGGAGACAAAGGGCATCTCCCGGTGCTACTTCCTCTACCCCTCCCGCCCCATCAGCACCACAAGACCTCACAAAGAACATTTCCACACGCTCCACGTGTCCCCTGTCAGGAAGGCATCCCCCAAAAATTGATTCACTTCCCCGAACTATGGAAGATGGCAAAGCAAGGCCCATCCCTCCGGGTGTTCCCCTGCCTCAATGCCCTGTGCAATAGTGCTGTGGGGCTGGGCAGGGCGGGGGGGGGAGTTTCCTGCAACACTGGCCATGGGCCATCAAGTCAATTCTAACTTTAGGATGACCCCTCCCAAGTAGAAAGCACTCTGAAGATTTGCATCTCTCCTCCTTTCTTCTGGAGGCATCCTGGGACTCAGGGCATCTGTCTTGAAGCTACACAGCTGGGCTCTTGTCCCCAGAGAGACAATGGGGAACGAAACAGCTAACCTCAGCCCTATAACTAGCTAAGTGAGAGAGTGGGTGGGAAGAAATGGTGCCTGGATCAGCCCCCCCCCCAATTTTCCTCCTCCTCCCCCCCCACCACCCGCAGCTTGCTTCAAAGTAGGGGGGTTAGGGAGACTCGAAGAGAAAGGGGGAGCCCACGTCCTTTCTGAAGGGGATCTGAGGGAAAGTGTTTGTTTTGGGTGCACTCTGTGTGTGTGAGAGAGAGAGAGAAAGAGAGAGAGAGAGAGAGAGAGAGAGAGAGAGAGAGAGAGAAAGATCGGAGGGAAAGTGCTTGTGTTTTGGGTACACCCTGTGTGTGTGTGTGTGTGTGTGTGTGTGTGTGTGTGTGTGTGTGTGTGTGTGTGTGTGTGTGTGTGTGTGTGTGTGTGTGTGTGTGTGTGTGTGTGTGTGTGTGTGTGTGTGTGTGTGTGTGTGCGTGCGTGTTGTTCCTCCTTCCTCTAACTGGGCGGGAACTAGGCATGTCCAAACGTTGGCCCTATCCAGATGTTTTGGGACCACAACTCCCACAGTCCTTGGCCATTTGGAAATACAGGCTTGGGATGCTGGGAGCTCTGGTCCAAAACATCAGGAGGGCCGAAGTTCGGACATGCTTAGCTCAGTCTCCTATTGGGGGAAGAGCTTCCGACACTTCCAACCCCCCACCCACCCCCACCCCCAATACCTACCAGCAAGGAGGCCGGTCAAACAGGCCAGAGGAATTGAACAAAGACCTCCATAAGCGAGTATCCCACCCCCACCCCCAGAAAAGCCCCCACTTCTGGGGTCCCCCCTCCCCCTCCTGTGCCCCCCCTTTACCCAGAAAACGCCTCCCAAGGCCGATCAAACGGGGTGTGTATGGGGTGTGTGTGTGTCTCACTGGACAGCCCAGTTCAGCTCCTTCCTTTCCAACCCAGAGGCGGGAAAGCAGGCAGCGAGGGGGGAGCCCCCCTGACATCATAGAGGAGAAAGGAGGCAGAGAGGCCGGCGAACAGCTTCCGCTTCCTGTTTGAAGAGCGCCAAAAGGGAGGCGGGGGCGGCGGGAAAGGCCTCCCTGAGACCATAGATGAACCGGGGATAGAGAGGGGCAGGCGAACAGCTTCCGGTTCCTGTTTGAAGAGCTCCAAATGGGAGGCGGAGGCAGGGAAAGGCCTCCCAGAGACCACAGAGAAGATTGGGGGAGAGAACGGAAGTGGCCGAGGAGGACCCACCTCGCGGAGGAGGAAGGTCGATGAATAACGCATAATCCTCGCCCGCCTCCCTGGACCCGGATGTGGGGGAGCGCATGCGCACAAAACTCCACCAGAGGCGGGGGTCCCTTCCACACTATTTTTCTTGTTGTTGTTAGTAGCCTATAAAGGCCTGTATTCGCCTAGTTTTGTATTTGTGCTTTGTGGTTTTTTTTTCCAGAGAGGGAGATAGTCCTTGGCCAAAGGGGAGGGGCCTGGTGAATAATTCCACCTCCTCCCTATATTCCACACCAGCTTAGAACATAAGAAGAGCCATGCTGGATCAGGCCAAAGGCCCGTCTAGTCCAGCTTCCTGTATCTCACAGTGGCCCCACCAGATGCGTCAGGGGGCACACAAGACTAGATCTCTGTCTCCTGATTCCACTCCCCTGCATCTTGCCCTTGAAGTACCCTGGGGTTTTTAAGCCTGGAGATGACACATCTCCATCGTGGTTTGTAGCCTGTGATGGACTTTTCCTCCAGGAATCTGTCCAATCCCCTTTTGAAGGCATCCAGGCCAGATGCCATCACTACATCCTGTGGCAGGGAGTTCCACATACTAACAACACGCTGGGTGTGCAGAGAGCTCGCGCATGTGCAGAGAGAGAGAGGCAAGGACGAGCAGCAGGGGGTCCCTCCTTTCCAAAGGGAGTTGGGGAGGGAGGCAACCCGCTGCTGCTTGTGGCTGAGGGACATACGGGAAGGAGAAGCCGGGTGGAAAGGACCCCTGGGAGCCCCCACCTGACCCCAAGACCCAAGGGAGAATGTAATCTCAGGAAGGCAGGGGAGGTTTGGATGACACTCACCCCACTGCGCAGTTTCTCCTGCCCCATTTCTAAAGGCTTTTTGGCACCCTGCCTCATCTGTGCCCCACACTCTTACCCTCCCTCCCCTTCTATTTATTTTTATTTTGACTATTTTTACCTCACTGTTCTCCTTGGAAAAAGAACCCAAGGTGGCTTACAATAATGAGGGACAATATACAGCCCAGAATATTTAAGTTCAGACATATTCACTGTGTATTCATAAAGAATTTGACTTGGATTGTACCTGACTGACCCAGTGGTCTTCCCTACTTTCTTCAGTTTAAGTTTGAATTTTGCTAGAAGCTGATGATCTGAGCCACAGTCAGCACCAGGTCTCGTTTTTGCTGGCTGTATAGAGCTCCTCCATCTTTGGCTGCAGAGAACAAAATCAATCTGATTCTGTAAGGAATTTAAATTTATGAGGGTCCCGTGCCAGCGTGCCTGCGCTTCATGGGCTGCAAAAGACCAAGTCTGAGTCTCAGGAGACGAGAAAAGAATTTATTGATTGATCAATCAGGGCACTTCCACACTTTTTGGTGGTGAGAAGTCCACCCAGAAAACGAAAGGAGATATTTTTATAAGGTTTTTCCAGCACTCTTTTCCCCTCCGCCCATCCGAATTTACGTCATATACATTTGTTACATGCATCAAACACTAATTGACATCTTTGGTCATTTATTTTGTATTCCTGACACTTGCCTAAAAGTTCTAACTGGTACGTTTGATCTCCTCCCCTCACAGGCAGGGAGGGTAGGATCATCCTTATGTCCTTGGACATTTGACAGTTACAAACCACAGACGCTGAGATAAGGCCTCCCTGGTACGCCTTGGACACACGTTAATTGCTAGTGTGTGATCCTCAAAGCTTAGGAACTTAATTGGATCCTTGAATTCATAATTGCTTTTGCTGAATTAGCGGAAGTTCCTTTCTCTATTCTAGCCGGAAAGGCTTGACCAAAGATTCTAAGTTTACAAGAATACAAATGTAAATACATGTGAATGTGATACATATATGTATATATGTATATATATACGTGGAGTGCTTAAGTGAATATAACTACATTATTCGTGTCACTAGTGTGGCTATATATATATATGTATTGCTTAGAATACATTGTTGTTGAATACATGAGGGCTTGTCCATACCTGTGGTTAGTGAAGCAGCCATATATATTTATAAATATATAATTAGTCAAACTGCCTCAGTCTGGAATATCTTATAAATGGGGCACATTTCTACTTTTGTGTCCCAGTTGATCAGTGAGGCTACAAAATAAAACAGGCTGAACTGTGCTTTCATCATTGTAAGGCTAATTACACTGCTGACAATGAGGCCTGTAATAAGACTTCCTGGGGTAGGAACTGGCAAGCCAACCCGGTATCCCTGCCAAGAACATCCCATGGTCAGAAACAAAAGGCTAAAAAATATGACGCTGGAAGATGAGCCCCTCAGGTCGGAAGGTGTCCAACATGCTACTGAGGAAGAGCGGAGGACAAGTACAAGTAGCTCCAGAGCTAATGAAGTGGCTGGGCCAAAGCCGAAAGGACGCTCAGCTGCAGACGTGCCTGGAAGAGAAAGGAAAGTCCAATGCTGCAAAGAAATATACTGCATAGGAACCTGGAATGTGAGATCTATGAACCAGGGTAAGCTGGATGTGGTCAAACGTGAGATGGAAAGAATAAACATTGACATCCTGGGTATCAGTGAACTTAAATGGACAGGAATGGGTGAATTCAGTTCAGATGACTATCACATCTACTACTGTGGGCAAGAATCCCAAAGAAGAAATGGAGTAGCCTTCATAGTCAACAATAGAGTGAGAAAAGCAGTGCTGGGATACAACCTAAAAAATGATAGAATGATCTCGGTACGATTCCAAGGCAGCCCTTTGAACATCACAGTCATCCAAGTTTATGCACCAACTACCGGTGCTGAAGAGTCTGAGATCGACCAATTTTACGAAGACTTACAAGAACTTCTAGAACTGACACCAAAGAAAGATGTTCTTCTCATCATAGGGGATTGGAATGCTAAAGTAGGGAGTCAAGTGATAAAAGGAATAACTGGCAAGTTTGGCCTTGGAGTTCCAAATGAAGCAGGGCAAAGGCTAATTGAGTTTTGTCAAGAGAACAAGCTGGTCATTGCAAACACTCTTTTCCAACAACACAAAAGGCGACTCTACACATGGACATCACCAGATGGACAACACCGGAATCAGATTGACTATGTTCTCTGCAGCCAAAGATGGAGGAGCTCTATACAGTCAGCAAAAACAAGACCTGGTGCTGACTGTGGCTCAGATCATCAGCTTCTTATTTCAAAATTCAAACTTAAACTGAAGAAAGTAGGGAAGATCACTGGGCCAGTTAGGTATAACCTAAGTCAAATCCCATATGAATACACAGTGGAAGTGAAGAATAGATTCAAGGAATTAGATTTGGTGGACAGAACACCTGAAGAATTATGGATGGAGGCTTGTAACATTGTACAGGAGGCTGCAATGAAAAATATTCCAAAGAAAAGAAAATGCAAGAAAGCAAAGTGGTTGTCCAACGAGGCCCTACAAATAGCGGAGGAGAGAAGGGATGCAAAATGCAAGGGAGAAAGGGAAAGATACAGAAAATTGAATGCAGACTTCCAAAGAATAGCAAGGAGAGACAGGGCGGCCTTCTTGAATGAACAGTGCAAAGAAATAGAGGAAAACAACAGAAAAGGAAAAACCAGAGATCTGTTCAAGAAAATTGGAGATATTAAAGGGGTATTTCGTGCAAAGATGGATATGATAAAGGACAAAAATGGTAGGGACCTAACTGAAGCAGAAGAGATCAAGAAGAGATGGCAAGAATATACAGAAGAATTATATCGGAAAGATCTGGATGTCCCTGATAACCAAGATAGCGTAATTGCTGACTTGGAGCCAGACATCCTGGAAAGTGAAGTCAAGTGGGCCTTAGAAAGCATTGCAAATAACAAGGCCAGTGGAGGTGACGGCATTCCAATTGAACTCTTTAAAATCTTAAAAGAGGATGCTGTAAAGGTGCTGCATAAGATATGCCAGCAAATTTGAAAAAACCCAGCAGTGGCCAGAGGACTGGAAAAGATCGGTCTACATCCCAATCCCAAAGAAAGGAAATGCCAAAGAATGCTCCAACTATCGCACAATTGCACTCATTTCACATGCTAGCAAGGTTATGCTCAAAATTCTACAAGGCAGGCTTCAGCAGTATGTGGAAAGAGAACTTCCAGAACTACAAGCTGGATTTCGAAGGGGCAGAGGAACTAGAGATCAAATCGCCAACATGCGCTGGATTATGGAGAAAGCCAGAGAGTTCCAGAAAAACATCTACTTCTGCTTCATTGACTATGCCAAAGCCTTCGACTGTGTAGACCACAACAAACTATGGCAAGTCCTTAAAGGAATGGGAGTGCCTGACCACCTTATCTGTCTCCTAAGAAATCTATATGTGGGACAAGCAGCAACTGTCAGAACTGGATATGGAACAACTGACTGGTTTAGAATTGGGAAAGGAGTACGACAAGGCTGTATACTGTCACCTTGCCTATTTAACTTATATGCAGAGTACATCATGAGAAAGGCCGGTCTGGATGAATCACAAGCCGGAATTAAGATTGCCGGACGAAATATCAACAACCTCAGATACGCAGATGATACTACTCTAATAGCAGAGAGTGAGGAAGAATTAAAGAACCTCTTAATGAGGGTGAAAGAGGAGAGTGAAAAAAATGGGCTGAAGCTCAACATCAAAAAAACTAAGATCATGGCCACTGGTCCCATCACCTCCTGGCAAATAGAAGGGGAAGAAATGGAGGCAGTGACAGAGTTTATTTTCTTGGGCTCCTTGATCACTTCAGATGGCGACTGCAGCAATGAAATAAAAAGACGCCTGCTTCTTGGGAGGAAAGCAATGGCAAACCTAGATAGCATACTAAAGAGCAGAGACATCAGTTTGCCAACTAAGGTCAGGATGGTTAAAGCTATGGTTTTTCCAGTAGTGATGTATGGAAGTGAGAGCTGGACTATAAAGAAGGCTGATCGCCGCAGAATTGATGCTTTTGAGCTGTGGTGCTGGAGGAGAGTCTTGAGAGTCCCCTGGACTGCAAAGAGATCAAACCTATCCATTCTGAAAGAAATCAACCCCGAATGTTCACTGGAAGGACAGATTTTGAAGCTGAGGCTCCAGTACTTTGGCCACCTCATGAGAAGAGAGGACTCCCTGGAAAAGTCCCTGATGCTGGGAAAAATCGAAGGCAAAAGGAAAAGAGGGCGACAGAGAATGAGATGGTTGGACAGTGTCATCGATGCAACCAAAATGAATTTGACAAAACTCCGGGAGGCAGTGGAGGATAGGAAGGCCTGGCGAGCTCTGGTCCATGGGGTCACGAAGAGTCGGACACGACTGAACGACTGAACAACAACAACAATTAGTCAAATGTCCTCCCTTACACTCGGCCCTGAACGGATTTCTGGAAATTTATGCCAGTAAATTTCCCAGAAAACGTCATGGACTTGTAAGGGACGAACAAAACATATCAAAGGTATATGTACAAAAGTGTGAACATTGCGTGAGCCCCCCCTATGTCATTCCTGGGGTGAGATGGTCTTCATGGCTCATGGAAGGACTTTCTATTTTCCTGACAAAAATTTAGGCAGGGCAGTCAGAAAAACATTCTCAGTCCTTTTTCCCCAAAGGGCTTATAGGCACAGTTCAAGAAAATGAATTATCATAAAATGATTTGTGGCGTCTCAAGTCAGGGGGACGCATCAAATAGGTGAAGGCCAAGGAAACACCCCTTAATTCACTAGGGCACTTTCTAGAGTAAAATGTTAAGTTAACAGATGAAGTGTTGCCATGCTTGGGATGTAAGAAGACCCCCCCTGGTCGGACCCACAAACTGCAACGGATGGATATGTTCCATGGACCACAGCATTTAAGTTTCCCCTGTTGGAGAAATGCATCGTGGTCACAGCAGTATCAGGTAACCTCCCAGGCCATGTTGTACACTTCTCAAGGATCCCAAATCCTCAACTGTTGAAGGGGGCTGGCATAAGAATTTTTGATAATATTGTGATAGACTTGGATATCACGATCCCGTCCCAAAGCGATAATTAAACATGCTTTAAACAGCAGATTTGTTCATTACCTTATTTTAGGACAATCATGAAACCCAAATTAATTTGCCTGCCACAGCAGTGCACATGTGAGATATCGTGTTTGTGTGTTTGGTAGTCAGGCTGAGAACCCTGAATTCTAACAAAGCACCACACTGTAGGTTCATTTTGCAAACCAAATACTTATAAGGAAAATATGCCCTTCTTAGCCCACCAAGGAAATATGTGGGCCAGGCTACTTTGCCAGGTTTTTTCCAACCTTATTTAGGTGTGTGTGGTGTGCATTCAAACTCAGATAATAGCAGGCTGTGCAGAATCACCCAGTTGTGTGTGCATTCTCAATTGATAGACATTTGCAATGATACTAAATAAAGGTAATATACATATCATGAAGGCTGAAAAAGGCATAAGACACATCTAGATGGTGCTTAGAAAACCCACCTTGCGCCATACATTCTCATGGTAAAGTCATGAATGAGCCGTTGAAATCCGGTCAGAAATGTCTCTGTGGCTGATAGCTTACACACAAAAATCTGCCCCATAAACATGGGGCCAAGATTAGTTCATCAGTGTCTTTGGTGAAGAAAATAATGTAGATATAGCTACTTCATAAAGCCACTTTTTTTCTTAGGTATAAAGGCTCGTGAACACCCATGGGCACCAAAATGTCTCTCATTCAATACAAATTGCATAGAAAGGCAAGTCATAATCTCTGGCACTCAATGCTTTGTGAGTAAAAAGCATTTTCAGTGGCCAAGCATGATCATTACATAAAAAGGCACATCCAGAGAAGCACTTCAGTAAGAGTTTTCACAGTGACTATCAATAATAGACAATAAACAATATCATAATAGAGCACAGGGTAATGTAAATATGTAAAGTTGCTCTGGAGCCTACCGTGCGCAGGAAAAAAAGAAAGAAAGAAATAAGCGCTCACTTGTCGGATGCTGGGAGGCTGGTGTGTGCGTGTGTGGCAACACAAGTTCATGGTGATCCAGGGCACGCGCACAGGCATCAATGAAGGTCTGAAAGCAGTAGTTAAACCCCAAGTCTCTGTCCCGGTGAAAAGGGGGTTAAATTGCAGACATGAAGTCTGTTGGCCGCAATCCAAAACAAGAGTCAGTGGCTGTTTCAGACCCACTCTCTCCCCCCATAAACAAACAGAAAAGAAAAGAAAAAAAGAGAAAATGAGAGACAGGAAGACAGGATTTTAATCTGTCAACCTGAGTTGAAAGTGAATCCGCAGGCTGCTTTGGGACCCTCCGAAGTATCAAACGCACGCTGTCATCTGGGGAAGGATGGGCAAGGATGCGGTGACCACAGGTCAGGTTCATGTTGTCGCCCGCCGTCCAGGGTGAAGTCATCTAAGGCATAGGGGCAATCTACAGCAGAGGGCAGAAGGCGTCACCGGTCAGGCCTCACTCCCTCTCGGTCGCGGGGTACGGGTCACGCTGGGTGAAAAGGCTGACATCACTGGATCCTGGAGCCCACATCGATCGAACTCGCGGAGCGAAGTTATCACGAAGATGGCATCATCAAAGGCATCAAAGGCGGGGAGGGGAGGTCCAGGAGGGATGACAGAATGGAGGGCAGGAGGGTCCCCATCTGAGCATCTACGACCGGCGGCGTCAGCTTTCCAAACCCGACCGACTCCGTGATCCAAAAATAAAGAACGGGTGGGCGTTTTTCCCAGAGCAAAAACCCGTCCTCCAGGATGTACCTGGGTAAGAGAAGAACAGACACACGACCACAAACAGACAAACACAGAACACAAACACACAAAACGGCCCCTCAGCTGTCCTTGTGCTGCCAGGCAGGGTGGTATAGTCTATCTGACAGCCTCGGGAAAAAAAATGTCGTAAAAGGCAGATTGAAGCTTTCCTCTTCGTAAAACCAGTACGTGAAGTAAGGGGGGGGGAGTCTATGATGAGGACACCTCTGCACATCAGGAGATATGCACAAGTTCAGCTGGCTCCAATGAGCGCTTGCAAGGTGTAGGTGCTCAGGTGTCCCTAATCAACCACAGATCCCATCCCCAAGTCAAATTGCTCTTCTACACGGGGACAACAAAAAGGTGTAGCTGGCAGAATATCCATGAGATGCAAAACAGGGTGTTTCCTCCAGCGTCTTCCCGTGTGGAAAGAGACAGACAGACAGATAGACAAACAGACAAACAAGCAAACACACACAAGAATGGCCAAGCAATCTGCAGATCTCCAGGTGTGATAGTGCTACATGCAGTACACTGTGTGCAGATTTCTATGGCACAGTGTAGTGCAGGCTATGAAAAAGGGCCATAGTACACAGCTGCACTTCAGCAGTTTTGCACAAGTTCAGCTGGAACAATATTCCATAGCCACGCTACTAGGCTCCCTGTGAAATTTGGAACAAATTAATAATGTGCACTGCAGAGCCATCCTTTAAAATAGGGAATCTTGCCCTTTACATACAGGTTTCATGTGCACACAAAAAAAAAGGAAAAAGAAAATCGTTAAGTCCATATTGTTTTCTAAAAAGAAAATAAGCCTCATTTTCCTCAGGGGAGCTCCTGAGACCAGGTGTGATTTAAAAGCTGCACCAATACACTTTGCACATTTTAGTGGCCAGGCGAGCCTTTTACCGCCTATGGCAAAAAGATAATTCTTATATTCTGAAGAGTCATTAAAATCGCAAGTAAAATCACTATCCCAGTAGCGTTTGAACATATCTTCTAAAAATCAATTTAAGAAATTTGTGCACTCTGTTAGGCAAGCAAGGCTCCTCTTAAGTTCTAGTGTTTAAGCCTGCCTTAACTATAACGCTTTGGGATTGACTTGTAAGTTACTTCAAAGGCAAAAATAAAAATATGCTTGCAGAACAGCTTACAAAGAGGGGAGGGGGCTTTAGTGTGCTGTCACATCCTAAAAAAAATAAATAATCAGGTTTCTCTTGTGTCCTTTTTCCGAAGAATTCTTTTATTCTAAAGTTTCTGATAACAAGATTTTCACCTCTTATTCTTTGGCAAAAATACCTGATAGGTGTGTTTGATTCCAAGGGTTTAATTAAATTAAAACGTGACGTTTTGGGGCGAATTCCTGGATTCTCTTCTAAACAATAGACTCCCTTTCCCTCTCCCCTATCCAGGAGAGAGAAAAAAAAATGCTGCAAGTCGGCTAGAAGCCACCTCTTTATGCTTTTAAGGCAGCACGGAAAATTGTGGTCGTTCCCGTAAGTGGAGAGGAGTGACCTTCTGGCCATTGCCTGTAAAATTTACTGGCTTATGGCTTTTAGGGGTCAGTTTATTCCCTTCGCTATGCATGCATTAGGTTGATGTGTTCAATATAAGTTTTGCGTCCAAACTCTATCAAGTGGCTTGGGAGAGAAAGGAGGGGTTGGGAGTTGTTATCCTGCCTTGCCCTGCAAGGGGCCCCGAGAGCAGAAAGAGAAAGGAGGGGCTGTCAACTTTTAAATTCCCCCGCGGCTGCCTTTTACAGCCTGAGGCAAGCAGATAATCTCCTGTAATTACTTCTGTAATGTATTAGGTGTGAAATGCCCTGGAACAAAGGGACAATTCACCCTTTCAGTGGCTATTGATCTTGTTGTTGGCTTAAGCCTAATTTGAGAAGCGTGGCTTTTGTAATGAATACACAGAGCTACTTAAATCAGGAGGGAGAGAAAAAAAAATCTTAGGTGAACATGTAGACTTTCTCTCTCTTCCGTCACTCTTATATCTCTGGGGAGGCAAATAATGCCTAGATAGGATAGAGAGAGAGAGACTAAGATCTTCTCCCCACTTTTCCTTCGTCTAAAAAAAAAAAAGGTAGACTTGCACAGTAGGATAGTTGTTGGCAGTTTGGTCCTGAGAATCTCCCTGTGTTTGAAATTAAAATGCCTGGTCTTTTATCAAATGTTCTTAACTACTTTTGGAGAAGGGAGAAAAAAAAAGGCATTGATTCTACTTTCTGTCGTGGCCAGCTGCCAGAAGGGGCTCAGCCCCTGATTTGATTTCCCTGCTTTTGATTATTAATAGTTCAGAAATAACGTCCCTACCTATCTCCTCATGTGGTGCATAGCAACCCTTAGTTCTGTCTAAAGCTTCCATATCCAAGGAGTTAGGCATTGGCGTAGCGGGATGGAAGTACCTCCTGAATGCTTGAATAAGGCAATTCAGGGGTACGCATCCCCCATCTAGCACTTCCTGTCCCCTCAATGCTCCGTGCTCTCCTCCCGTTCCCTCAACATCATACCTATCCATCCCACTTCTGTCTTGCTGCCTTACTTCTACTATTTTTTCCTTGTAAAATATCCCTTCAGCTGGTAAATTTTGTTGCGTGACCAGCCAGTCACAAAATATGCGGGATGTTGTTTATCCCTGAGTATTCAAAAGTATTTTTCTCACTGCCCATATTCCCCCTGGTATTATCAAAATTGCTGGAGGGGTCTCCTAGTTGGCAGAGTTTTTAGTCTCTTATATTAATTAACTAAGCACGTCCTTGTACATTCACACACCTCTTGCTAGCAGGTCATAATTGGTCTGTCCTCCCTGAGGGCTAGAATCTTAATTTGAGATGGTAAAGTCCTGCCTCATCCTAGTTAGAGGGGTTCTTCTTAAAGCTTACTCATGTTCCATTTAATACCAAAATCATTACTTCTGGTGGCAGAATTCCAATGTTACCACATCGCACATCAAAAGGGGTGCATAAACTGCACTAATTTATCCCCATAGGTTTACTTTAAAGGTCTAACTGTGTTCCTATGATTTCTCCCACACAAGCATCAAACGGACTCACACCTCAACAATCAAATGCCCATCATACACGCCAACATGTGATTCAGCAACCATACACAACTCTCCCACATTTCTGTTTCCCCAGTTAACTGCGATCCCTTACCTAAGAATAGATCTTTCTAACTTCTCTAAAATCAAACGAAGATGGTGGAACTCCGTTGGTCTTGTGGGGCAAAGATTGCCAGTCTTTGCCCCTGCTTAAGACACAGGGAATGGCCACTTCCCTGTGGTTACCAAAAAGAATTCAACTTAACACCCACATATATATTCAAACATTAGTAAATCCTCTGAGGAAGCCAGAGCAGTGCTCTGCTTCTAATTCTTCAAACACTTGGGGAGGGGGACACTAGGGTTATTCGAGAGGAGCTCTCTTCCACCCTCGGGGGACCTCAGAGTCTCTCAACTCTTAGTCCTCCCTGGTCCACGGGATGCTAGAGACACACAAGTGTCCCTTCTCGTCTTCCTCCCTCCCCGGGGCCGACTCATAAGAATCCGCAATCTTCTCCACTCCACAGAGCTGTTAGATTCGAACTCACGCCACCCCACAACTAGTTTTCTCTTCTTACCAGATTTCTTTTGTGCAGTCCTCTTTCAGTTCCTCCGTTGTTCTGCCGGCTTTGTTTCTCCTTAAATAACAGTATTGTGTCCAATGCTGATAGAACAAGTCTCCTCTCAAAATCAGAGGGTCCGGACTAGATTTGTTCCAGGGTCAGCATGAATTCTTACTGTGATTTAAGTCAGACTCCCAAGAGCGCTGGGGCAGTGGCACATTTCCCGGCCAACGCACCAGAAATGTAAGGAATTTAAATTTATGAGGGTCCCGTGCCAGCGTGCCTGCGCTTCATGGGCTGCAAAAGACCAAGTCTGAGTCTCAGGAGACGAGAAAAGAATTTATTGATTGATCAATCAGGGCACTTCCACACTTTTTGGTGGTGAGAAGTCCACCCAGAAAACGAAAGGAGATATTTTTATAAGGTTTTTCCAGCACTCTTTTCCCCTCCGCCCATCCGAATTTACGTCATATACATTTGTTACATGCATCAAACACTAATTGACATCTTTGGTCATTTATTTTGTATTCCTGACACTTGCCTAAAAGTTCTAACTGGTACGTTTGATCTCCTCCCCTCACAGGCAGGGAGGGTAGGATCATCCTTATGTCCTTGGACATTTGACAGTTACAAACCACAGACGCTGAGATAAGGCCTCCCTGGTACGCCTTGGACACACGTTAATTGCTAGTGTGTGATCCTCAAAGCTTAGGAACTTAATTGGATCCTTGAATTCATAATTGCTTTTGCTGAATTAGCGGAAGTTCCTTTCTCTATTCTAGCCGGAAAGGCTTGACCAAAGATTCTAAGTTTACAAGAATACAAATGTAAATACATGTGAATGTGATACATATATGTATATATGTATATATATACGTGGAGTGCTTAAGTGAATATAACTACATTATTCGTGTCACTAGTGTGGCTATATATATATATGTATTGCTTAGAATACATTGTTGTTGAATACATGAGGGCTTGTCCATACCTGTGGTTAGTGAAGCAGCCATATATATTTATAAATATATAATTAGTCAAATGTCCTCCCTTACAATTCTGGTATTGTCCATCTGGTGATGTTCATATGTAGAGTTGCCTTTTGTGTTGTTGGAAAAGAGTGTTTGAATTACCAGCTTGTTCCCTTGACAAAACTCGATTAGCCTTTGCTCTGCTTTGTTTGGAACTCCAAGGCCAAACTTGCCAGTTATTCCTTTTACCACTTGACTCCCTTCTTTAGCATTCCAATCCCTTATGATGAGAGAAGAACATCTTTCTTTGACGTCAGTTCTAGAAGGAGTTGTAAATCTTCATAGAATTGGTCAATCTCAGGCTCTTCAGCACTGGTAGTTGGTGCATAAACTTGGATTACTGTGATGTTGAAAGGGCTGCCTTGGAATCATACCAAAATCATTCTATCATTTCTGAGATTGTATGCCAGCACAGCTTTTCCCACTCTTTTGTGGACTATGAGGGCTACTTCATTTCTTCTATGGATTCTTGCCCACAGTAGTAGATATGATAGTCATCTGAACTGAATTCACCCATTCCTATTTATTCTTGCCATCTCACGTTTCACCACATCCAGATTACCCTGGTTCATAGATCTCACATTTCAGGTTGCTATGCAGTACTGTATATTTCTTTGTAGCATTGGACTTTCCTTTCTCTTCCAGGCATGACTGCAGCTGGGCGTCCTTTTTGCTTTGACTCAGCCGCTTCATTAGCTCTGGAGCTACTTGTACTTGTCCTCTACTCTTCCTCAGTAGCATGTTGGATGCCTTCTGACCTGAGGGGCTCATCTTCCAGCATCATATCTTTTTAACCTTTTGTTTCTGTCCATGGAATTTTCTTGGCAGAGATATTGGAGTGGCTTGCCAGTTCCTACTCCAGGAACTGTCTCCTAAGAAATCTATATGTGGGACAAACTGACTGGTTTAAAATTGGGAAAGGAGTATGACAAGACTGTATACTGTCACCTTGCCTATTTAACTTATGTGCAGAGTACATCATGCGAAAGGCAGGTCTGAATGAATCACAAACCAGAATTAAGATTGCAGGAAAAAATATCAACAACCTCAGATATGCAGGTGATACTACTCTGATAGCAGAAAGTGAGGAATTAAAGAACCTCTTAATGAGAGTGAAAGAGGAGAGTGAAAAAAGTGGGCTGAAGCTGAACATCAAAAAAACTAAGATAATGGCCACTGGTCTCATCACCTCCTGGCAAATAGAAGTGGAAGAAATGGAGGCAATGGCAGAGTTTATTTTCTTGGGCTCTTTGATCACTGCAAATGGTGACTGCAGCAAAGAAATTAAAAGACACCTGCTTCTTGGGAGGAAAGCAATGGCAAACCTAGGCAACATCCTAAAGACCAGAGACATCACTTTGCCGACAAAGGTCTGGATAGTTAAAGCTATGGTTTTCCCAGTAGTGATGTATGGAAGTGAGAGCTGGACTAGAAAGAAGGCTGATCACCGCAGAATTGATGCTTTTGAGCTGTGGTGCTGGAGAGAGTCTTGAGAGTCCCTGGACTGCAAGGAAATCAATCCTATCCATCCTGAAAGAAATCAACCCCGAATGTTCACTGGAAAGACAGATTTTGAAGCTGAGGCTCCAGTACTTTGGCCACCTCATGAGGAGAGAGGAATCCTTGGGAAAGTCCCTGAGGTTGGGAAAAATGGAAAGCAAAAGGAAAAGGGGACGGCAGAGAATGAGATGGTTGGATGGATGGTGTCATCAATGCAACCAATATGGATTTGACCAAACTCCAGGAGGCAGTGGAAGACATGAAGGCCTGGTGAGCTCTGGTGCATGGGGTCATGAAGAGTTGGACATGACCAAACAACTACAACAGGTTGGAGGGGATGTCAGTCAATGGCACCAGAGGCTGCGATTGGCTGTTGGGGCCTGTAGAGGGGAAGTTCTCTATGGCACCTGTGGCATTGGCCTGCCAATGGGGGCTTGTGGCCTTTTCCAAGCAGGGCAAGGGGTCACCACCACATGAGGAACTGCATTAAAGGGTCGCGGCATTAAGAAGGTTGAGAACCACTGTGTTAAGTAAAGGCTTATTTTCTTTTACACTTAGCTGAATCAGTTGTGAGGAAATGTCACAAGTAAAAGATGAACATGATCACAATCCCTAAACACCACTGAAAAACTGCATCAACATGTTAGCACCATGCTGTACCAAAAAGCCACTAATCAATATATTTACTTGCATTCTCTCACCTTCCATTCCGAACACGTTACAAAATTCCTCATGTGCAGCCAAGCCTCAAGAAATAATCACATCTGTTCCAACCAACTGATAGTTGTTATGAGTTTTCCAGGCTCTTTGGCCATGTTCTGGAAGTTTTTCTTCCTGACGTTTCGCCAGACTCTGTGGCTGGCATCTTCAGAGAGCAAGGCGCTCAGGGAACTAGGAGTTCTCTCTGTGCTTCTTTGTGGTAACATGGAATTCACCAGATGGTTGGACGTTGCTGGAGGCAGGGCTGATTTTAAAACTGCATCTAAGTCCTGGATAAGGTTTCAAACCTAGCACTCAAAACAAATCAGCATAGTCCATGCTAACCCTCCCCTTCCTTTCCTCAATATGGCCCTATCAAGACCATGGTCCCTGAGGCCTGAAGGAGATGGGGGCAGGGAGGAAATGCAAAAAGCCATGTGTTCCATTTAGACATTGGGTAGAATTAAGTAAAACTCACAAGGTGTAATCAATGGGGACCATATTAAAAAGAAGCAATTTTACCTAGCGGTTGCAGCTAAGGCAAAACCAAGTTTTAAGTGATATCCAGGGGCAATAGATTTCCAAGGAAGGGGAGACATCAAGAAGTTCATGATTAAATGTTGAGTTAGTACACTTTTCTATGGTTAAAAAAAAGCAAATGACCACTAGTACTGTATTTCAATAATCAAATTTCAAATTTTATTATACGGTCATTGACCCAAGTAATACTTCAATTATCACTTAATATGGAAATCTTTATTATGGGTTTGGAATAAAATACAACATAAAATATATTTTATTGGCAAATTTGGAAAAGCAATATACAGACTGCAAAGTCTATAAATATTAAAGGAAATATATATAAGATGTTAATGATACACTGGTTTAAGAGTAACAAGCAAACAATCCTTTTCTAGTCATGGGACAGCTAGTCAAGTGTGCATAGGGCTACAAATTGCATGTTATTATTGTCACATTAAAAACACAGAGTAAAATCCAGTTGTTAGTTCCCAACAGAACATTTTCCACAGCCAAGTACCTAAAACATGGTGTGGACATGGAGTTCTAGCCAACTTCTTTTGTGAGTTTTGGCATTTTGTGTCTACAGCATGTGGTCTATGGGAACCCAGAATGAATTATGAGTGTCTATTCTTTATAGGGAAATTTACTTTGATATAAGTGTGTTTTGGTTTACAAGCATGTTTCCCAAATAGATTATGCTCATAAACCAAGGTATTACTGTATTATCAGAAACTTTTAAAGACAAATCATTTCAAAAAGCAAGTTATACCTGGGAATTGCTTTTATGTGGAGCAAAAACTGGAAGGAAATTTCAAGAAACGTAAAATGAAAATGTTAAGTAACTTTAAGTCTCTACCAAATGCCTACAGCTAAAGAAATTTAGTATGTTTTGCTTATGAAATGGTTCCATAGACACATCTACCTTGTCGAAAACCAGAATTAAACAGTTACTCTTTTCCTAGTTCATTGGGATTTCACAAATTTTGTATCTCATTCTGCCATGTTTGCCTCCTCCGGTTTTGCTGCAGGAAGGGCTCTTTTGAGGTCAAGACTAGTCCCATCAATTAACCTTGATGCTCTTTTCAGGCACTTTAAGAATATCCCTTGTTAGTCCCTTAATGTAAATTAGTGACAACTCCAAGGGAAACTAACTCTATGTACCCGACATGTTTATAGTTTCTCCCCATCCTGAGTTTCGTTTGATGTGAACTAAGATTGTAACTGGAACTGAAGCTCTTTCCATATTCCATGCATTCATATGGTTTCTCCCCTGTATGTGTTCTTTGATGGGAAGTAAGGACACTGCTCTTACTGAAGCTCTTTCCACATTGCATGCATTCATATGGTTTCTCCCCTGTATGTGTTCTTTGATGGAAACTAAGGGAACTGCTCTGACTAAACCTCTTTCCACATTCCATGCATTTATGTGGTTTCTCCCCTGTGTGAGTTCTTTTATGAACATTAAGGGTGCCGCTCTTACTGAAGCCTTTCCCACATTCCATGCATATAAAAGGTTTCTCACCTGTGTGGACTCTTTGATGGGAACTAAGGCCACTGCTCTTACTGAAGCTCTTTCCACATTCCATGCATTCATATGGTCTCTCCCCTGTATGTGTTCTTTGATGAAAAGTAAGGGCAGTGCTCTGACTAAAGCTCTTTCCACATTCTAGGCATTTATATGGTTTCTCCCCTGTGTGAGCCCTTTTATGAATACTAAGGGTACTGCTCTTACTGAAGCTCTTTCCACATTCTATGCAATTAAATGGTTTCTCACCTGTGTGAGCTCTTTGATGGGAACTAAGGCCACTGCTCTTACTGAAGCTCTTTCCACATTCCATGCATTCATATGGTTTCTCCCCTGTATGTATTCTTTGATGAGAACTAAGACCAGTGCTCTGACTGAAGCTCTTTCCACATTCCATGCATTTATATGGTTTCTCCCCGGTGTGAGTTCTTTGATGAGAAGAAAGGGCACTGCTGTTCCTGAAACTCTTTCCACATTCCATGCATTTATATGGTTTTTCGCCTCTATGTGTTATTTGATGGGAACTAAGAGCACTGCTCTTACTGAAGCTCTTTCCACATTCCAAGCATTCATATGGTTTCTCTCCTGTATGTGTTCTTTGATGGCAACTAAGAGCACTGCTCTGACTAAACCTCTTTCCACATTCCATACATTTATGTGGTTTCTCCCCTGTGTGAGTCATTTTATGAACACTAAGTATACTGCTCTTACTAAAGCTCTTTCCACATTCCATGCATAGAAATGGTTTCTCCCCAGTATGAGCTCTTTGATGGGAGCTAAGGCCACTGCTCTTAGTGAAGCTCTTTCCACATTCCATGCATTCATATGGTTTCTCTCCTGTATGTGTTCTTTGATGGTAACTAAGGGCACTGCTCTGGCTGAAGCTCTTTCCACATTCCATACATTTATGCGGTCTCTCCCCTGTGTGAGTCCTTTTATGAACTCTGAGGACACTGCTCTTACTGAAGCTCTTTCCACATTCCATGCATTCATATGGTTTCTCACCTGTATGTGTTCTTTGATGGGAACTAAGAGAACTGCTATGAGTAAAACTCTTTCCACATTCCATGCATTTAAATGGTTTCTCCCCAGTGTGAGTCCTTTTATGAACACTAAGGTCACTGCTATAACTGAAACTCTTTCCACATTCTATGCATTCATATGGTTTCTCCTTTGTGTGAGTTCTTTGATGGGAACTAAGACCACTTCTGTGTCCAAAACTCTTTCCACATTCCATGCATTCATATGGTTTCTCCCCTGTGTGAGTCCTTTTATGAACACTAAGGTCACTGCTATGACTGAAATTCTTTCCACATTCCATGCATTCATATGGATTCTCCTTTGTGTGAGTTCTTTGGTGGGAACTAAAACCACTTCTGTGATCTAAGTTGTTTCCACATTCCATGCATTCACATGGTTTCTCTCCTGCGTGAATCTTTTTATGAACACTAAGGTCACTGTTATGACCGAAATTCTTTCCACATTCCATGCATTCAAATGGTTTCTCCTTTGTGTGAGTTCTTTGATGGGAACTAAGAGAACTGCTCTGACTAACGTTTTTTGCACATTCCATGATTTTATGTGGTTTCCCTCCTGTGTGGATTTTTCATGTCTTTTGAGAGTACTAGTGGGGCTGAAGCTCTTTCCACAGTTTAGGCTTCTTAATGGTGTCTCACCTCTTTAAGTTCCTTGATGTGACTGAAAAATACTGCTGAAGTGAAGTTCTTTACACATTCTTTGGACTCACAGGGTTTATTCATTTTTTTAATGAAAACCACGGTAACTTTTCTAGTGATGGCTTTTTCTATTTTGCTTTGATTTTCAATGATTTCTTCTGTGAGAGTTTTAAGATGAGAACAAATTTTGCTCTTTTGGGTGAAGCTTACTATACTCTGCATTGATTTTTACCATTTCTCCAGTCTCAAAAGATTTTTCACAGTAAATATAATTATTCTTCATTCTTATTGCTTTTCCATGTTTCACTCATTTTGTTTTTCATTACGCAGATGGGCTCTGCTTTGTTTGATTAAACAAAGGTACATTTGTTTATGTACATTTCAATATATTTATGCCAATGGAACACTATCTTCTTCCTTGATCCTGATATTTTTTCCACCCTGGCCATCAGGAGTTCATAAATATGAATAAGCAAGGGTTCTGCTTATATACCACCCCATAGCACATTGCAGTACCCTCAGGTGAATTTTTCTATGTCCATGGCCTGCTGCCTTCCTTTTCCTCCTTTTAAGTGTCTACTCCTGTTTCCCCTTTCTTTTTTCCAGTGGCAGACGTAACAGGTTTTCCTAATTCTGATATTCCTGTATTATACCTGGTGGAGAAAAAAAAAAGAGAGAGAGTAAGAGTTAAGATACTGAAGATCTAGCCAAGTCGTTTGTTTTTGTCTTAAATAGTCATGGAAAGGAAAGAACGCTATAAGAACCAGCAGAAAGATAAGGAAATGATCTCTCTGGATCCAATTTAGTGCTAATATCTAAAGACAAATGTGGGGATTGTCTAATGGGAACAATGGGGAAGCTGGAGAAGACCATGGACAATGGAACTATAGCAAAATTTATTTATTTTATTTTATTTATTTTAGAGTATTTTACCCCGCCTTTCTCCTTGGAAAAGGACCCAAGGCGGCTTGCAGTAATGAGGGATAATACACACTCCAGTACAATTAAGACATGTTCAAGTATTTGAGAAAAAGGAATTGAAGGACATCTTACAGCATTAATAGACAACATTATATTAAAGCAACATGGTTATAAGTAGTGATAAACACAAAGTCTATGTGAAGATTTTATAGATTCATATAAAATACACATGGTAGTCCATCATTCAGGGAAAGCTTGCCTGAAGAGAAAGGTCTTTGCCTGTTTCCGGAAGAACAGCAGAGATGAGGCAGTCCTGGCCTCTAGAGGGAGGGAGTTGCAGCAGTTGAGAAGGCCCTTTCATGGGTTCCCACAAGACACATATGAATCTCAGAAATGAGGAAGAGAAGAAATTGCCACCATGGCCTATGACCTGTGGTTTTTCATGCTGGTAATGTTCTATGTATAAGACACTCTGATATTATTGGACCATTGTGTCAACATGATCCTTTTATTTCAAATTGTGCTTTTATGGCTACAAGTTTCTACGTTTTCCAATTCTTAATTTTTCTGTAGATGGAAGGTAGATTACCGTAACTAAAAGGATAGAGGTGGAACTAGGCAGTTAGTCACAGTGTAATTAGGCCCATTTAAGTCAATGGAACAGAGGGAGGAGTGTGATCAAATCCTGACTGGGCCTATACAAGTATGTTTACTATAAATAATTGGATTTTCACCAGTTGTTGTCCAATATTTCTTTTATGCTGATAATGAGCATAATGTGTCCAAATGAGTTATGTCATTGCTCAAGCCTTTATCCCAACCGCATGTCAGGGCCATCACTACAACTGTTTCTCTTAGGCTAAGGACCAACTAGTAGAAAAGACAACAGGCGCCCTTATTCACAGCACCCCTATCCACTGATTCACTTACCCACAATCCGAAAATACTAAAAACTACATTAAATTTACATCCTTTCTTTGATTCCACTCCTGCTCCTCCCAGATTAAAATCAAGGGAAAGTTTTTTCAAATATTTGTAAATCTTAAAGGAACAAGAGAGAAGCATATACAGTGGTATTCTGACTTACAATGCGCCTGACATACAGAAATCTCGACTTACGAGTGCGATTCTATTGGTTTTTAAATCCCACTACCTTACGAGCAAAAGACAGGGTTTCCCCGACTTACGATTTTTTAAAAACTGTTTCTCCTGTGGCACTTTGCATTTGGGAGGTTTTAAAATACCCGCACCATTTTCCTGCACTTCTCTACTGCGCGAAAGGTAGGTTGATTTTTCCTGTTATTTTTACATACCGTACTGTAATTTTTTGTGTGTTTTTTCTTGTGTATGGGGGTCTTTTTTGCAATTTTTAAACAACCAGCACTTCCCCCCTCAATCAGGTGCGTTGCGGGGAGAAGCGCAGCTTGTATAAAATGTATTTGAGCCACCGAGCCAAGTGGTTGCCTCGGTGGCTTAAAGACATTTTAAACCACCCTCCACTTCCCCCCCACACCGGGCACGTGGGGGGGGAGAAGCGGCGGGTGGTTTTAAATGTCTTTAGCCATGGAGAAAAGTAGTTGCCTCGGTGGCTAAAGACATTTTAAACCACCCACCACTTCTCCCCTCAACGCACCTGGTGGTGGTGGTGGTGGAGCTACGGGTGGTTTAAAGCAGTTTCCCTTAAGAATGCATTGAAATCTGTTCGTCCAGAATGGATTAATTGACTTTCAATGCATTCCTATTGGAAATCACTCCCTGACTTATGAGCTAATTGACTTAAAAGGGTACGCTCGGAACAGATTAATTTCGTAAGTCGGGGTACCACTGTATCTGTAATGTGGGTGGAAAGAACCATAAAACAGGTATCACCTCTGCCACTTTTGTATTTGTTTTTTGTGATGGCTACACGGCTCCTCAACTTGTTTTGCTTCAATAAAACATCTTGTTTCCTACCCCTTCATGTGGAAAGCTGAGTTAGGTCAACATCACTCAAGAGGCTACTCCTTGTAGTGGACAGAATCAAAGCGAGCCTAGAAATATCGGAATTTTGTACCAACTCAGTGCTTTGAAGAGAAGAAATAATGTCAAGCATCCGCTCTAACCCTCTACATGCCTAAGGGAAGAGTCGTGGTAGCTAACCCAGATTTACTTGATGCTGCCTGAGACACCTCCAGACTAAGCAGAAATGGTTCATTTAGCCATTTCTTTATAACAAGAAACAAATGCTTGGGACATAAATGACAAAGAAATTACAATCATGGAGTCATAAAATGACAGAATCATGGAGTTGGAAGAGGCCTATAAGGCCACCATGTCCAACCCCCTGTTGACACTGTGACAGACAGGAGAGGGACCTGTTGCTGGGCAACCACCAGAGCTCCTCAGTGTATAAAGAAAAGAGATCTAGGGAGTGGACAGTCTAAGGGAAGGCTATTAAAATAGGAAGAGAGTTAGCAATTTGAGTAAACATACACATGTTATTTTAGTGAGCACATGAAAAATCAGTCCTTGTGGGCTTTGAAGTTCTTGAGATTGTGAGGAGCATTTTCCAATGTTGGGAATGAGGGACGTTTGGTCACAGAAACCTCCCAGGTGTTGTCTAAATTTTTCCTTCCCCCACTATCTGGGTACTCAGTGGATAAACTATAGAAGGATGAAAGGCTGAGCTAACCTTGAAGTTGAGCTGAGTCTTTTCTACAGTTTAACCAATGCACCATGAGGCCCTACGCAGGGTCAGCCGTATTACTGCATTTTTTGCCCCATAAGATGCACTGGGCCATAGGACCAGCCTATGCAAGGTGAAAGATTCCCCCCAGAAGGAGGAGACCCAAAGGAAGTCCCTCCATCTCCTGTGGAGGCCCCTTTGGAAAATAGGGGTCATTCATTGAGTCTAATGCCCCCACCACCACCGTTGCTCTCCTCCTTCCCGGTCCCAAGGAGGGAAAGGCGGGAGGAACAAGGCGGGAGACCATAGAGTCCGGGGGCCAGCATGGCACTCCCACTTCCACTTTCCATTGGACCTGGAGCACCCCCTCTCTATGGCTTCCCTTGCCTGCAATGATGGGAAGGGAATGTGGGCAAAGGGAAAGGAGAGGGGGGAATTGCTGAGAAAAAACGTCAAAGATGGATGGATGGGGGGGAATGAGTGAGAGGAAGTGGGCAAGAGGTGATAGAGAGACAGCCTCATTCCTAGAGAGTCCCCCTCATCCCCTCCAAGGAGACCATTTATTTCTCTCTCTCTCTCTCTCTCTCTCTCTCTCTCTCTCTCTCTCTCTCTCTGGTGCCTCCTCTTTTCCCTCTCCCACCAACAAAGCCAAAGCCAGATGCTACAGCCCCTAAACATCTAGTGGAAACGGCTCAGTAGACCATGTTGAGAAACTACAACAGGCTGCTGCAAAGCTACTGGAACAATCTAAACACAAAACATAGACTCCAGCTGAGAAATCAAGCAATTATGAAAGGTTATTACGAAGTAAACGCAAGAGACCTTGGATTTCAGAAAAAGAAAAGGCAACATGCTAATACTCACATACAGTAACTGAACAACAAATGCCCCACAGGTTTTTTCATGCAAAGTGATTTCCTACCCAGAATTGCAAGAACTAGAAATGGTGTTAGAAGAAAAATCAACACCGAACAACGAAAGTATGGGGAACTAAGGCAAGGTACAGGTAGATGAACAGAGGAAGAAAATAAGTCAAAAGAGAAAAATGCATGGAGCAACCCCGAAATTATGACTTGATAGAACAGGAGACATCACAAAAATGAGAATCATAGAGTCAGAAGAAATGTTAATGGCCATCCAGTCCAAGCCCCTGTCATGCAGGAACCCACATCAAAGTACTCCCAGTAGATAGCCACTGCTTAAAAACCTCCAAAGGAGACTCCACCATTCTCTGTTAGTATATTCCACTGCTGAACAGCTATAACATAAAGTTCTTCCTAATGTTCATACAGAACCTCTTTTCCTGTAGTTGGAAACCACTGCTCCAAGTCCTAGTCTCTGAAGCCATGAAAAACAAACTTGTCCCCTCTTTGATATGACATCCTTTCCAAAACTGGTCAGCTTCCAAAATGAAACACGGGAGCCCAGCTGATGTTTGGAACCGGAGGAAAGAAATCAACCAATCCCTTACCTCGTGTGGGACACAACAACTACGAGGAATAAGCCTCCAACGTGTCATCTTTCCTTCTCCCTGGTGCTAGCCAATCAGATATGGAGGCAGAATGATGTAGAGCTCCTGATTGGCCAGTGCCAAGGAGAGTGAAAAATGACATGTTGGGGCCTTCTTGTTGTAGTTGTGTGAAGAAGAGCATGATAACTTCTACTTAAAGTTCTGACCACTTCAACCCCATTTACAAGGCCCTGCCTATTGGTTCAGATGACATCTAAAATGGCTGTTCCTCTTGTTGTCTCCTCCACCTTCTGGACCATGAAAGTGTCTGCAAGGCCATTAAAGAATTTATTGGAACTTGCGTTCTTAGTTGATAGTTAAAATCTCCCATTACATCTCTTCCATTTGACAGTGTGGACATCTCAAGGAAGGCATCGTCCAACTCCTCTGGCTGGTTTGGGGGGTCTATAATATACCCCCACAACAGTGACATCCCTAACATTTTTCTCCCCCTTAATTCTCACCCCACTACTCTCAACCTGACTTCCAGGTGTGTATCCTGGATTTCTTCAGCAGCATAAATGTCCTTAATATATATTCCTTTTTTCTAGGACTTTTCCTCTGAAACACATTCCAATAGTAAGTCTCATCCCACCAGGTTTCAGAGATGCCTCCTCTTTGTTTCCCATGGTCTGTGCATTGGTGTAGAGGCATTTAAGGCTGTGTGTCCTTCTTACAAGCCCTTTGCTTAACCTATTTTTCCTCACACCGTTGGGACTGTAGTACTCCTGTTCCTACTGCATTCTTTGGACTATTCTCCACCATGTCTTCTGGATTCCTATCCTTAATAAGATTTTTCTCCCTCTCCCTGAGAACTCAGTTTAAAGATCTCCTTATCAAATCCGCAAGCCTCTTGGCAAAAAATATTCTTACCAGCAGTGGTGAGGTGCACCTCATCCTCCCCCAATAGCCCATCTGAATGAAATAGCAAACCATAGTCCAAGAATCTTCCAAACCATTCCTGCCGGCACCATCTGCATACTCAGTTGTCTAGTTCTCCTGTTAATTTTTCCCTTTGTGGGCTTCATCCTTCTACAAAGAGGAGAGAGGAAATTACCACTTGCCCACCTCCAGGTCCTTCAGCTTCCTACCCATCTTTTCAGATGCTTTTGTGATGTCTCGAAAGCTGTGTTTTGCAGTATCTTTAGTTCCTACAGAGACCAAGAGAAGGGGTTTAGAATCAGTGGGCTTGATGAATCTTATTAGTCCCTCTGTTACATCCCAAACTTTGGCTCGGTTCACTGTCTCAGGCCTGCAGATGATTGTTTCTGTTCTTCTAAGCAAGGAGTCCCCAACCACCACCACTTGCCTCCAAGGCTTGGAAGGGTGCCCTTACTGTGCTGGTGGATCCTGAGTCCTCTGTATAAAGTCTTCAGGCTGACCCTGCTGCTCTTGCTACTGTTCGCTTTCCTGGTTATCGAATCATAGAGTTGGAAGAGACCTCAAGGGCCATCCAGTCCAACCCCCTGCCATGCAGGAACCCCCATCACAGGACTCCTGACAGATGGCCATCCAGCCTCTGCTTAAAAGCCTCCAAAGAAGGAGACTCCACCAGCCTCTGTGGCAGCATATTCCACTGTCAAACAGCTCTAACTCTCATGAAATTATTCCTAATGTTTAAATCAAATCTCTTTTCCTGTAGTTTGAGACCATTGCCCCAAGTCCTAGTCTCTGAAGCCATGGAAAACAAACCTGTTCCTTCTTCAATATGACAGCCTTTCAAATATTTAAACATAGCTATCATAACCCCCCCAGCGTTCTTTTTGAAAGGCTATATATTCCCAGTTCCCTAAGCCGTTCCTTGTAAGACATTTCTTCCAGACCTTCAACCATCCTGGTCGCCCTCCTCTTTACCCGCTCAAGTTTGTTAAGTACCCGCTTGAGATGATAAGGGACAAAGATTGGAATTTATTGTGCAGCTGCAAGCCTTCTGTCTGGTTCCTAGTTCTTCTCTTCCTGACTGAGACCTCCCCCTCCAGGAGTCTCACTCCTCTGTTTGTGAACGCCCCTCATCCTGAGTGAGGTTTTCCCCATCATCTCTGTTGACAAAGGTGTTCTCTGCTTTCTCCAAAACCTCCTTCTGCCTAATGGTGCTAAGATTGGAAACATAGGCCCTTTGCTGCCTGACTTTGTCCAGCAAGAGGGCCACTAGCTTACACTTGGAGGATATCCTGGCACCTGGTTTGGCCAAAAAAAAAAAAAAAAAAAACCCTGAACATCCCACAGATTTATTTATTTATTTATTTTATTGTTATATTTATATCCCGCTTATCTCCAACAGAGGACTCTAAGCGGCTAACAACAAGTATCACAAAACAACAGAGCACAAATCACTAGTATAATAAATTAAAACATATATCCTCCTAGGATCCTAAAATCCTAAAATCCTAAGACCTCCAAATGCATCCCAACATGTCTAAGACGTAAGTCTTGATATATAAAATTGGAGGCACAATGGTCATACTACTACTACCAATAGTAATAGCGATGGCGGAAAGGGCAAAAAAAAAAAAATGCCAAAAAATAGAAAGGTCTTTAAGGATTTTCGAAAGGCCTGCAGGGACTCTGCAGAGCGCACTTCGCTAGGGATGGCATTCCATATGGATGGGGCTGCCACAGAGAAGGCCCGGTTCCGGGTGACCGACTTCCGGGCCTCTCGAGGGGTGGCAACCCGCAGCGAGTGCGCTCGCACCTGCCGAACTGGGCGGGCCGAGATGGATCGCTGGACGATGTTACAAGTAACTACACAGTATCCTCTACCCCATGTTATCCAAAACACGGGGGGGAGACTACAAGTCAGGATGCAGAATATATGATCCAGAAAAGAAAACCTTTGTTGAAATTATGGAAGGTTTTTAAAGAAATGGCAAACGGCTACAGCAAAGAAATTGAATGATATTACAGAAATGTGAAGAAATACAGAAAAGACAGTTGTGAGTTTTTGGGCTGTTTGGCCGTGTTCTGGAAGTTTTTCTTCCTGACGTTTCGCATAAACCCAGAGTGTTTCTTAACCTAGAGCACAGAGAGAACTCCTGGTTCCCTGAGCTCCTTGCCCTCTGAAGATGCCGGCCACAGAGTCTGGTGAAACGTCAGGAAGAAAAACTTCCAGAACACGGCCAAACAGCCCAAAAAAACTCACAACAACTATCAGATCCCGGCCGCGAAAGCCTTCAAGAATGCATAGAGAAGACACATAATTTTCAAATAACCAACAGTTAATCTGTGAATCACTAGGATAAAATACAGAGCAAAATAAATTCAAGATGGTGATCTAAAATTTTGGAAATAAATTTCTGAAAACCCAACAGAACAGAACAAAAATGCCGCACATATTAAAAACATTTGTAAAGAAACTCAAGGAAAATATATGGATAACATAATCAGTGAAAGGACTAAGAGGCAAGTCAAAGCTGTGAAAAACTGGTGATTTTTGAAAGCTCAACAAAAGGAAAATAAACCAAGTGACTATTGACCAATTTAATGCATGCCAACAATACTCAAACTTCTCACAGAAGTATTTACAAGAGCAACATGAAATTAATTATTTCAATATCCCTTTACTTAACTGAATAGAAAGAGAACTTTAAAAAGAAGAAACAGAAGAGATCAGCTGCTTCTTGATATGATATTAAATAATGGTGCAGTGGTTAAATGCCTGTCCTGCAGGTAAAACTGTGCTCACAACCTGGGGTTCAATCCCAGGTAGCTGGCTCGAGGCTGACTCAGCCTTCCATCCTTCTAAGGTCAGTAAAATGAGGACCCAGCTTGCTGCGGGTCGGTGGGGTGGGGGTGGGGGTGGGGGTGGGAATGGGTAGCCTGCATTACTGTAATTAAAACTGTAAACCACCCAAAGACTACTTGAAGTGTTATGGGGCGGTATATAAGGAGAACACTTTGCTTGCTTTGCTTTTGCTTAAAAAGATGAAAAACAAACCTAAACGTGGCCAGGATAGACTGTGAAAGTCATTAGACTCACTGCCAAACAGCTGGATAAATACTTGTCTCTAAAATATTGGGATCAATAAAAACATTTGGATGTTCCTCAAGAAAAACAAGGAAAAAAGGGAAACTGTCTTAATGGCCAATGTGACAAAACTGGGCAATTTCACATGAATAGAGGAATATTCCAAGGTGATTCTTTTATATCACTGCTCTTCAACATCTCATTCATCCCCATGTCAATCATTCTAAATACAACTCGACGGGGGTACCATGGTTCAGAACAAGTAGGAACAATTGATCATATCTTATACACCTATGACATTCCATGGCTTGGGACCAGAGTACCTGTTGGAGCGTATCTCCCAGAGGTCAACTGGGGTCAGGCCCATTAGAATGGCGCAGGCGCGCTCACTTAGGGCGGCCACACCCAGGGAGGCGCGGAAATCGCTCACGCATAACCGCGCCTTCTCTGTGGTGGGCCCCACGTTGTGGAATCATCTCCCTAGTCAGCTGCGCCTTGCACAGTCCCTACCCGCCTTTTAAAAAGGCTCTGAAAACCCTCCTTTTTAAAGAGGCATTTGGAGACTTTATTACTTAATTTAAATTTTTTTAAAAAATTATTTTTCCTTGCCGCCCGCGCCGCCTTTTGTGGAGATTCTCTCCACTTTAGCCTAGTAGTTTTTCTTGTTCTCGTTTTGTTCTCTTGCTGTCTTATACTGTTGTTTTATTCTAATTGTAAACCGCTCAGAGTCCCGCCTGGAAGATGGGCGGTCTATAAATACTACAAATAAATAAATAAATACATAAATACATAAAACCATATGCAAAAAGCTCCATAGGGATAATGTCACTGCTAAAAGATAATGCTAATATTTTGGAAAGGTATTCAAATGAAATTTGAGAATGATAGATGATTCAGCTCTGTGTACACAATATGGAAAGATCTAAAAATATGATAGGATAGAATTTTAAAAAAATGTTGATATTATAAAATCACTATCAAGTGATGGAAAATATAAATACCTTAGAATACTGGAAGCAGATGAGGAGGCATGGCAGAAAGAGAATACATCAAAAGGCTGCAGAAAATCTTAATATCAAGATTTAACAGGAAAAATAAGTCAAAGCCATAAACATGTGCGCAGTTCCATGGATCAGATACCCAATTAGAATAATAATTCTAATTATGTTTTAGCCTCTCCCTTATGAGGAAAGGCTAAAACATTTGGGGCTCTTTAGTCTGGAAAAAAGGTGCCTGAGGGAGGATATGATTGAGATGTACAAAATAATGCAGGGCATGAGTAAAGTGGATAGAGGGGCGCTCTTCTCCCTCTCATAAAATACCAGAACTAGGGGACATCCACTCACACTGAGGGTTGGGAGAGTAATAACAGACCAAAGAAAATATTTTTTCACCCAGCGCGTTGTTAGTCTGTGGAACTCTCCACCACAGGAGGTGGTGATGGCATCTGGCCTGGATGCCTTCAAAAGGGGATTGGACCGATTCCTGGAGGAAAAGTCCATCCCATGTTACAAACCATGATGGAGATGTGTAATCTACAGGCTTAAAAACCAGGGTACTTCAAGGGCCAGATGCAGGGAAGAGGTATCAGGAGACAGATATCTAGTCGTGTGCGCTCCCAGACGCATCTGGTGGGGCCACTGTGAGATACAGGAAGCTGGACTAGATGGGCCTTTGGGCTGATCCAGCACGGCTCTTACTGTAATACAGTGGAACAAACATGACTTAGAAAAATGTGATTAAAAAAGACAGAAAGTGATGAACATACCCCATGTACTACATGCACAAAGAAATGTGGACGGGTAATAGTTACCACGGAAATCTGGAGACCATGGATCACTGCAACTGCAGCAGGTAGTAGAGGAGGAAAAATAAAGTTCAAATGATTATATTAATACAAGTAGAGCAGAGAAGCATTTCTCAAGGCAATGAAAATTATGAATTCTTTGAAAACAAGAGAAACAAATGCTCTATAAAAGAACATTTTTAAAATAAATTAAACAGGAAAATGAAACACTACGCAGACAACAGAGGAGAAATATAGACTGAAATCATAATTCAAGAGAGGCATGGATAAATCCGGGGACCATTTCTATAGAAATCGAAGGCACAATGGGAAAGCACTCCAAATCAATATGAAAGCTGAGATTCAAGAAATTAGTGCCAAATGCACAAGTTGACTCTGTCAAGAAAAAGATGAAACTGCCCCACACTTCATCTGAGTCTGTCCCACGATGGCACAAACAGATTACAAGAACAGATAAGACCGAGTGGCAAAATTAGTGCACTGGTCATGTAAAAAAAGTTTACCATGACAACTTCCAAAAACTCATAAGAACATAAGAAGAGCCCTGCTGGATCAAGCCAAGGGCCCATCGAGTCCAGCTTCCTGTATCTCACAGTGGCCCCACCAAATGCCTCTGGGAGCAAGCACATGAGACTAGACCTCTGTTTCCTGATCCCACTCCCCTGCATCTGGCCCTTGAAGTCCCTTGGTTTTAAGCCTGGAGATGACACATCCCCATCATGGTTTGTAACCTGTGATGGACTTTTCCTCCAGGAATCTGTCCCGTCCCCTTTTGAAGGCCTCCAGGCCAGATGCCATCACCACCTCCTGTGGCAGGGAGTTCCACAGACTAACAACGTGCTGGGTGAAAAAATATTTTCTTTTGTCTGTTCTTACTCTCCCAGCCCTCAATTTCAGTGGATGTCCCCTAGTTCTGGCATTTTGTGAGAGGGAGAAGAGCGCCCCTCTATCCACTTTACTCATGCCCTGCGTTATTTTGTACATCTCAATCATTCACAGGAACTTCAGGTAAAGAATGTGTCAGAATATGATTAAAGTCAAGATCTTGTGGGATTTCCTGATGCAAACCAACAAGACAGCTTGAATGAAAAACACCAAAGTAGGGCCGCATTTGGCCCCCGGGCCTGGCTTTGGACACACCTGACTTAAGCTAACTTCCCCAGGAAAATCTTGAGCATCACTGGAAAACCTAAACCCATGATCCCCCATCCACCCTGTCTCCGGCATCCCTACAGTGGGCAAAAACCTCCAGGCCAGCCGTGAGAAGGAGAGCCACCTGGAATGTTCACAGTCTGTTTCAAAGTGGAAAAACCCACAACGCCATCAGGGAAGTGGAAAGACTTAATATTGATATCCTCCGTATTAGTGAGGTGTGTTGTCCTAAATCAGGAAAGCGGGTTGTAGATGGACATCAAGTGTACTACGCTGGTAACAACGAACCTCGTCACTTTAACGGAGTGGGATTCATAGATTCTAAAGTCAGACCCTGCCAATGTCCATGAATTAAAATAAAGAGCGACCCCAAGTAGAGAGTGGAGCCCCCGTGGCACAGTGGTTAAATGCCTGTACTGTAGCTAAAACTGTGCTCACGACTTGGGGTTCAATCCCAGGTAACCGGCTCAAGGTTGACTCAGCCTTCCATCCTTCCGAGGCCGGTAAAATGAGTACCCAGCTTGCTGAGGTGGGGGGGGGCAATGTGTAGCCTGCATGCGTGTTGTCTCGTTACAGTCGTGACCGACTCTTCGTGACTCCATGCCCATGGAGTTTTCTTGGCAGGAATACTGGAAGGGTTTGCCAGTTCCTACTCCAGGCGCCTACAGCACCTGGTATTCCCTGGTGATCTCCCATCCAAGTACTAACCAGGGCTGACCCTGCTTAGCTTCCGAAATCAAGCAATAAGATCAGAGTGCTTAGGGCATCTAGGCAGCATAGCCTGCATACTGTAATTAAAACTATAAACCGCCCAGAGGCTACTTGGAGTGTTATGGGGGCCGGTACATAAGCCGAACAGAACAGAATGGGGGAAGCTCTCCCTCCCTCCACATGTCCCTCTCTCAGTAGACCTCCTGCATGAGAACATTCTTGAATTCATCCTCCTGGATTCCAAAACAGGAATGGGGAAATTTTAGAGAGATCCATGCCAGGAGGACCAGGGTTAGTGTCTCACCCACAGAACCTGCCCTCGGTGAGTGTGGGCTTTAGGGAATGAGTGGGGTTGGGAGCAAAAAGACACTACACTCTGCACATGTTCAGGAAGGCTCAGTAGCTGACTTGTCAGACCAGATCACATGCACTTGACTGGGGGGGGGTGGAGATTGGGAGAATATTTCCTGGCCATTATGGAGCAACATTTATCACACATCCTTACTAAATCTCTACAACGGATGCTGCTGCTTCTGATCCAAAGAAAGAATCATAGAATCATGAAGAGTTGGAAGAGACCTCAAGGGCCATCTAGTCCAACCCCCTGCCATGCAGGAACCCCCATCACAGGACAACTGACAGATGGCCATCCACCCTCTGCTTATAAAGCCTCCAAAGAAGGAGACTCCACCACCCTCCTTGGTGGCAGCATCTTCCACTGCCGAACAGCTCTAACTGTCATGAAGTTCTTCCGAATGTTCAAATGGAATCTCTTTTCCTGTAGTTTGAGACCATTGGATCAAGTCCTAGTCTCTGAAGCCATGGAAAACAAACCAGTCCCTTCTTCAATGTGACATCCTTTCAAATATTATTTCAAATATTAAAAGAAAGTGCTTTTGCCTACCTTGCAGATTTTGAAGGAGCTGGACTTTGATTCTTCCACTTCTGGGCAAAAGAAAAGGGAGAAGAGGTCAGCTCCATCTCTCCCCCTCCCTTGAAAAAAATAAATAACAGTCAAATGGAGGGAAAATAACTTTTCCTTAACAGGACCTGCCAACTCAGGGAGGGAGGGAGTTCACCCTTTCCCTTCTGCAAGTGATGCCCAACTAGCAGATCCAGATGGATCTGGGTTGCCCGCATTCAAGCGGGATCATCAGGCCGAGAAGAATGGAATCAAGATCTCCTGAACATCAAGGGCAATGGAGTTTGTGCGTGAGAAGAAAAAGAAGCCATGAAAATCTTCTACATCCCAGGCAAGGAGCCAGGATCAACCCCCTTTCCCCCTCCACTGGGCACCATCTTGGCCCCAAAGCCCCCTTTCTGGCACATTGGTGACCCCCTCCTCCTTGAACCTCCTGGGCCAATTTTCCAACCAGGGGATCTCTTACTTAGGCCATAAAACAATCCCCCCCTTCCAGAAATGGGAGGAGGATTTCCTTAAAGGTAAAAGAAGCAATGGGGCAAACAAATGGGGGTGTGTGAGAGAGTCATTGGGCTCTCTCTTGTGCCCCCCCTTTTTTCCAGCCACCCGGTGCCTTTAGGATTGGGGGAGGGGGGGGCAAAATTCAAGAGGAAAACCCAGGGCCAGACACACAAACACACATACTGCCCTGTCCTAAACTGCTGCTGGGGGTATGTGTCTCTCTCTCTCTCTCTCTCCCACCCCTTCCAAATACAATAGTGGAGCAGGGGATACCTTTAGGCTACTAGAAAATTCACAAAAACGTTGCTAATACAGTGGTACCTTGTATAAAGGAATTAATTCGTTCCACATGAAATTACGTTAAGCAAATTTTCCTTTGTACAAATCTCCCATAGGAATGCACTGAAAACAGAGTAATCCCTAATCACAACCATTTTTATGTTGTATGGATTTGCCCCATAGGAGATTCTATTAAGCAAATTTCCCCTGCCTCCGGAATTTTTTATGTTGCACAAACTGTTTGTTATACGAAAGTCCACTGTATTTGGAGGGTGAAACCCCTTCCCAGAGCAGTACCAGTAGGTTATATAGCATGGCAAAAACTGGATTGGCCAGGAGTTATTTCTTTAGATGCCAGCTTCCCCCAATCTTGCCAAGGACTTTACACCTAAGAAATAACTCCTGGCCAATCCAGCTTTAGCCATGCTATTTAGCCTATCCTCTGGGGAAGGGGGTTTCGCCCTCAAAATATCAGCAAGTTTTTGTGAATTTTCTAGTAGCCTAACTAAAGGCATCCCCTGTTCCACTTTTGTATTTTATTTTATTTTTGTGATGGCTACACGGCTCCTCGACTTGTTTTTCTCTCCCTCCAAGGGAAGGATCGGGAACCCCCCTCCTCTTTCTTGCACCTCCTATCTATAAGCAGATTTTCCAACCAGGGAATCTATTACTTAGGTCTTAATTAAAACACCCCCCCCTTTTCAGAAATGGGAGAGGAGGATTTCCTTAAAGGTAAAGGAAGCAATGGGGGAAACAAATTGGGGCGGGGGGGAAGAGTCATGGGGCTTCCTCTTGTGCCCCCCTTTTTTCCAGCCACCAGTGCTTACAGGATTTGGGGGGGGGGAGGCGGGGACGGGGGGGGGACTCAAGAGGAAAACCCAGGATGAGACCCCCACCCCCAAAAAAGGGACGCTTGGCTCATTGCTGCCCTGGGAGGGGAGAGTGTCTCTCCCTCCCTCCAAGAGCAGGATCGAGACACCCCCCCTACACACACACACACACACACACACACACACACACACACACACACACACGGCACCCATATATCCCCAATTGCCCCCCCAAAATCTCCCCCACAAGGAGACCCATAAGCAGCAGCACCCTGCTCCCTTGCAAGGCCTCTGTGCAAGCCCCCCCCCGCTATCATCTTCGACCCCCCCCAATATATGCACCCTCGCCACCCCCCCTCCCGGCCCCCTCCCTATCGCCCACCTCCTTCCAGGTCCTTTCGGAGCAGGAGAAACTCTCCAGGAGGACAGGCAGCAAAACAGCTTCCCCCTCCCCAACCCAACCCCCCCCACTGTAGATCATAGAGGAGGGAGGGGAGAGAAGGGCCCTCCTTTCAATCCAACTGCACTCCCAACCCCCCCCAAGAAGGCTTGGACCGCAATTCCCAGAATTCCAAGCTTTTATTGCCAATGACAAAGGACTGTGGGAGTTGTAGTCCAAAACATCTGGAGGGCCGAAGTTTGGACATGCCTGCATGGGGTGGGGAGGGGGGGAAAGGAGCCACTGTGGATGGATGGATGGATGGATGGATGGAGAGAGAGAGAGCAGGAGGAGGAGGGGGATGGGGACTCTCTAGGAATGAGGCTGCCTCTCTATCACCACTTGCCCCTCCTTTTTAGCCCCCCTTTCTCCCTCTTTCTCAAGATGACGCTCTAGGAATGACCCCGGCCTCTCGCTCGTCTCCTCCCCCCCCCATCCATCCATCTATCTTTGCCTCTTTCGTCTCTCAGATATTTCCTCCCTCCCTTCCCTTCGCCCGGCCTTCATTTCCCAGCATTCCACGCAAAGAAGGGAGGCCATAGAGGAGGGGAATGCTCCAGAGCGGTCAAAGAGGGCAGCTGAAGTAAGAGGGCCGCGCTGTCCACTGGACTCTATGGCTCCTCTTGGCTTCGGTCCTCCTCCCGCCTTTCTTTCCCTCCCTCCTGGGGACCGGGAAGGAGGAGGTGAGCGATTGGGGGGGGGAGGGGAGGGGAAGGGAGGGGGGCAGTCTTTTTTTTGGGGGGGGGGTTAGACTCAACGAAGGACCTCCCCCTTTCCCAAAGGGGACCCCACGAATGGAGGGAGGGAGATGGGGGCTTCTTCCTGGCAGGAGGGGGGCGTTGGGATGGGGGGGGAATACGGGGGTACCTTGTATAAAGGAATTAATTCGTTCCAAAGGAAATTGTGTTAAGCAAATTTTCCTTTATACAAATTTCCAATAGGAATGCATTGAAAACAGAGTGAACAGAGTGTTCCCATTTTTATGTTGTACAGATTCGCCCCATAGGAGGCGATTATTGTTAAGCAAATTTCCCCTCTCTCCGAAATTGTTTATGTTGTACAGATTTTATGTTATACAAAGCTGTTTGTTAGAAAAGGGTCTACTGTACTTAGGAAGGCATTAACCCCTTCCCATCCACAGGAAGGGAAATGTGGAAGACTCACCCCCCCACACACACACAAACACAAACACGACCCCCCCTGCGTTGCAAGAGGAAAGGGGAGAAGAGGGATTGCTAAAGCAAAATTATCCCACGGGATGCACGGGGGTGGGGGGTGGGGAATCTTCCCTCCAAGGATGCCCTGCCCCCAAAAAAACCCACACTTTACATAAGAACCTAAGAAGAGCCATCATGCTGGATCAGGCCAAAGGTCCATGTAGTCCACCTTCCTGTATCTCACAGTTTCGCACGAGACTAGATCTCTGTCTCCTCATACCACTCCCCTGCATCTGGCCCTTGAAGTACCCCGGTTTTAAGCCTGGAGATTAAACATCTCCATCATAAACATCTCCATCATGGTTTGTAACCTGTGATGGATTTTTCCTTCAGGAATCTGTCCAATCCCCTTTTGAAAGCATCCAGGCCAGATGACATCACCACCTCCTGTGGCAGGGAGTTCCACAGACTAACAACATGCTGGGTGAAAAAATATTTTCTTTTGTCTGTTCTTACTCTCCCAGCCCTCAATTTGAGTGGATGTCCCCTAGTTCTGGTATTTTGTGAGAGAGAGAAGAGTGTCCCTCTATCCACTTTACTCATGCCCTGCATTATTTTTTATGTCTCAATCATATCCCCCCTCAGGCACCTTTTTTCCAGACTAAAGAGCCCCAAATGATTTAGCCTTTCCTCATAAGGGAGGGGCCCCAGCCCAGTAATCATTTTAGTCACTCTCCTTTGCACCTTTTCCAGTTCCAGTATGTCTTTTTTTTTAAGATGCGATGACCAGAATTGTACTCAATATTCCTCCTTCCACATCCACAGGAATGCACTCCTCCTCTGGGATATTGGGGGCAGGAATATCGTTTTCCCATCAGGGATATCAGGGGGGAGGAAAGACCTCCCATCAGGGATTTCCCCCCCCCCCAGGAAGGTTCTTCTGCAAAGCCTCCTCCTCCTCCTCGGAGGGTCTTCAGTAGGGGAGTTTGTCTAGCTGCCCTCCCGAGGGACCAGGACCACCTCCCAGTAAAGCAGTCATGTCCAAACTTCAGCCCTCCTGATGTTTTGGACCACAACTCCCAGAATCCCAAGCCTGTATCTCCAAGGGCAAAGGACTGTGGGAGTTGTGGTCCAAAACATCTGGAGACCCAAAGGTTGGACATGCCTGCAGTAAAGCCTCCAGGGTGGGAGGGGTGGAGGGGATTTCATCCTGGGGATGGCAAAGGGAAAAGCCCCCTCCTCTCCTAAACCTGAGGCTGCCTTTTGTGGGAAGCAGAGAGGAGGAGGAGGAGGAGGAAGAAGAAGAAGAAGAAGAAGAGGGGTCTGAAATGGGGAAGGGGAGGCCCAGCTGAACCCTGACCTGGGACCAGGAAGGCCTTCTGGACTGGCTTTCCTCCAGACCTCTCTCTCTCTCCCTCTCCCTCTGGGGTCTCCTGGATGGTTTCTTATGTCATGGCTCTCATCCGATGGACACCCTCTTTGCCTTGGGATGCCTTGGGGGTTTGAGAGTTCTGAAATAAAGAAGTGCCTTTTCTGCTGTGGGCCACTTCCCCTTCCAAACTGAGCGTGTTTGTGGAACCAGGGAGGTTCTCTCTAGAATTTATATAGTGTATGTAAATTCTTGTGATTTTCCTTTGCAGCACCTACTACCCTTTGAGGAGGTGACCCTATATTCCCCCCATAGAGAGTAGGATATTCCGGATTGAGGCTAGAGAAATCAGGGACACTCGGCTGGAGTTATCTGGGAAGAAGGTCCTCTCCAGGTAAGACTAGGCTACAGGCAATACCATTTATAGGCCATTTTTGTTGTTGTTCAGTCGTGCAGTCGTGTCCGACTCTTCGTGACCCCATGGACCAGAGCTTGCCAGGCCTTCCTATCCTCCACTGCCTCCCGGAGTTTGGTCAAATCCATATTTGTTGCATCAATGACACCGTCCAACCATCTCATTCTCTGCCGTCCTCTTTTCCTTTTGCCTTCAATCTTTCCCAACATCAGGGACTTTTCCAAGGAGTCCTCTTTTCTCATGAGGTGGCCAAAGGACTGGAGCCTCAGCTTCAAAATTTGTCCTTTCAGTGAACATTCAGGGTTGATTTCTTTCAGAATGGATAGGTTTGATCTCCTTGCAGTCCAGGGGACTCTCAAGACTCTCCTCCAGCACCACAGCTCAAAAGCATCGATTCTGCGGCGATCAGCCTTCTTTATAGCCCAGCTCTCACTTCCATACATCACTACTGGAAAAACCATAGCTTTGACTATCCTGACCTTAGTTGGCAAAGTGATGTCTCTGCTCTTTAGGATGCTATCTAGGTTTGCCATTGCTTTCCTCCCATGAAGCAGGCTTCTTTTAATTTCCATTAGTAAAAAATAAATGAATCATCGCAAGCTTTCCTGGACACTTATCCAAACCAAAAATCCAAATATGGCAGAAGGCAAGGTTTGCACGGAGAGTCTATTTAGAGGTGAAGTCCTTGGCAAGATAGCTTTTCGCCAGGCAGGTCTTTCTTAGGGCCTTTTCACACGACCCCTAAGATCCGCTGGCCACTTAAATTCAGACCAGAGATCTTAGGGGTTCGTTGCTCTTCCTGCGTCCCCACCCCTCCGCACATCCTTGCTCCTGTCTGCGTGAGGGGAGGGAGAAAAAAAGAGACAAAAGAATGCAGGCACACCTCTGTCTGCGGGTCCAAGCCGCCCCGAGCCCAAGCCCCGTCGTCATCCTGATTCCTTCTCTTAAAGGGGCGGGAGGCAAAAACAACAACAAACAGAAGCAAGGAGAGCCCGGCACTCTAGGTTACATCCGGATCTGGGATTTTTCACCCTCCGAGAGCAGGTACCTGTAAAGTGCGCTGGGATGCGCTTAGATGGGCGTGGTCGCACTTAATTTTCTGTAAACTCCGGAGGTGGTGGGGAAACAATTTTAAGCTCCGGAGCTGGGAGCCATTTGCGGCTGAGTTTAGGGGTCGTGTACAAATACCCTTTGAGGAGGCAGGAAGCAGCTGCTAGACTGTTGTAAAGCTGCCTCTGAATCGAAAGGACTGGAGTTTCACACTCCAGTCCTTCAAGCAAAGGGACAGAATTCAGGCACACCACACCTCCTCCCCATTTGGTTCTTCAAACACACAAGTTTCTGTTTGCCCAGTGTGTGTGCGGGGGAGGGGGCTGATGCTGAAAACTCATGCACGCCACTTGGGGAGTTGGGTATAATTTAGTAGTTATAACCAATTGGGAACAGGTTTTAAAAAGGAATACTTCATTACCTTTCGTCTCTCTCCAGCAATGATCCTTTGTCCTCTGGGGGATGTACAGTAAACCCCCACCTATCTCAGGGGTTAGGGACCCGACCTGACCGGCAATGTTTGAAAATCCGCAATCTGCGGATGCTGGGTCAGGTTGGGACTGGGTGGGCTCTCTGGGGGGCTCTTGTACTTACCCCAGGCCTGGCGCTGCCCCAAACGGGCCTGCAAGGGGCTTTCCAGTCCCCCAGAGGCCCCAAAACGTGCTTTCTAGTGATCTGGAGGTCACTTCTGGTTTACCGGAAACCACTTACGGTTTGCGGGGAAGCAGTTGTGGGGCCTCCAACGGGCCTGGGAAGGCCTTTCCTTCTTACCCCAGGGGGCCTTTTTTCACATACTGTGAACCTGCAATATGCCAGGACCGCAGTATATGAACCGTGAAAGGGCGGGGGGACAACTCTATTTATACTGGTCTGGTATCAATATTTTTTGCACTTTTGTTTTTAATTAGTGTACTTTGCTTTTTTATTTCTCTTATTAATGTTTGGTGTTGTTTGCTTGCTGTGCACCGGAGTAGCCTGATAGATTGTGAGCGATATAATAAGTGGCCTGAGCCTCTGTCAGGAGTGCAGTGCTGCTATTGTTTACCTATCTTTAAGCACTTGTGTTATTGTGTTGTTATAAAAATGTCTTAAGAACATAAGAACATAAGAACATAAGAAGAGCCATGCTGGATCAGGCCAAAGGCCCATCTAGTCCAGCTTCCTGTTCATAAAATTTGTCAGCAGCCCCACCAGATAAATGTTTTGGGAGCGCATGAGACTAGATATCTGTCTCCTGATACCACTCCCCTGGATCTGCCCCTCCAGCATTCTGTCTCACACAGTGGAAATACCCTGGGTTTAAGCAGATGTCTTCGTTTGCTTATGATTCCCAAAAAGGAATGCATCGAATCAATGCATTCCTAGGGGGGAAAGCTTGTGGTTCCTGCCCCCCCCCCAACATGGGGGAAACAGCAGGCCTTTTTTTCCCTGCTGGAGCCACCACCAATCAATTGTAGTGCAGGCTTCGGCAGGGGAAAAAAGTTTTAAAAGCTTAAAAAGTTTTAAAAGCCTGGCCTTTCCCCCACCCAGTTGGGTGCGATGGGGCAGGCCAGCTGGTCGGTGTGATATGTAAAAAACAAAAAACCCTGAGCCAGCCCACAGGCCAGCCGGTCAGTGCGAGTTTAAAAAAAGAAAAAAAGAAAAAAGAAACTTTTTTAAAAAAATATTCATTTTGTTTTTAATGACCCCAAAACAATTTTAAAAACCAGAAAATGAAATTAAACACCATGTTGGCGTTTCATGCCCATCTCTAATAGCCATTGATACCCTTGTTCGCTATGAACTTGTCCAATCCTTTCCTAAAGCTGTCAAGGCTGACATCTGTCCCCACTTCTTCTGGCAGGGAGTTCCACAGACCGGTGATCCTCTGGGTGACAAAGGCTAACAAACAGCTTGTATAACAAACACTTTGTATAACATAAAATCTATACGACTTAAAACATTCCGGAGATAGGGGAAATTTGCTTAGCAGAATCGTCTATGGGGCAAATCCGTACAACATAAAAATGGTTGCGATTAGGGATCACTCTGTTTCAATGCATTCCTACTGGAAATTTGTGGAAAGGAAAATTTGCTTAACAGAATTTCATTTGGAATGAATTAATTCCTTTATACAAAGTATCACTGTACTTTGTTTGAGATATAGCACCTAAAAGTTTCATGGAGTGCCCCCTAGTTCTAGTGTTGTGCAATAGGGAAAAATAGTTTTTCCTTATATAATTGTGTGTGTGTATATAATTATAGCTGGAACCACTTGAGGATCCTCCCCAAAAAACATACCTGGGACTGCTCTGCCCATCTAATGAGTAGCTTCTGAAAGGTCTGTAAAACAGAATTTTGCTTTTTTTGGCCTCCTTTAAAGGGACCGTAAGGCTTTGCCTTGAGATTCCAGTCTGGGCCGTAGGAACCGGTGGATACAGAAACACAGACACTGCATTTCCCAAGAGGGGCAGATCGGAGGGGAATGGTTTTTCAGGAGCAACACCCTCTCCCTGTCCACCCCCATGGCCGAGCGGGGATCCAGGCTTCGTCCATCATCCTCTCCACGACCCTATCCTGGTGTCTGGGGAGTGTGGCGGAAGGAGGCGTGCAAGGGAGGCAGAAGGGAGTGGAGGCAGAGAAGAGCCAGCCAGGCAGGAAGGAAGGATCAATCTCAGGCTGATTAAGCTTGCCTCTTCCCTCTTTTCCTTCTGACTGGCTGCCTCTTCTCCCCTATAGCTGTGGTTACTCTTTGCGGGTCTGTACCTGTGAGAACATAATCATGAGGTCCCTTGACCTGTGTGTACGTGTGCCCCTTCTGTCCGCTCAGGGGCCGCCCTCCCTCTCAAGCAACTGGGGTGCCTGTACTCCCCCCTCGCATGCCAAGGGAAAGGGGGGGGGACTTTAGGAGAGGGGTCACTGTGCTTGCAGAGTTGAGAGGGAAGATGGGGGCATCTGAGCAAACGGGGGGGGGCACTGAGTTGGGTCTCGTCCATCTGCGGGTCCCTCGGGTGTCCTCTCTTGGCATGCAGTAAGTTCCCTGCCTTGCCTTCTGTTACTGCCCTCCTCAGGAGGGAGGGATCTTTGTGTGTGTGTGTGTGTGTGTGTGTGTGTGTGTGTGTGTGTGTGTGTGTGTGTGTGTGTGTGTGTGTGTGTGTGTGTGTGTGTGTGTGTGTGTGTGCTCTTTTGAAGGCTTTGTGGCAGGCAGATGTTCAACAGGGTGGACATCCCCCCCCCACCCACATTGCCTAGAGATTTACAGTTGTACCTTGTATGAAGGAATTGTACAATCCCCGCCCCCCAGGCCCCACCTGACCCGCATCTGCATATCACAAATTTTCAGTCATCACGGGTCGGGGGGGTCCCTAGCCCCTGTGATAGGCGGGGAGGTTAGTATATCAGCAAAAAGATAAGGACCTAGAAGTGAAGAGACAGGATCTATAGAGAGAAGAGATAGGATGTTAGAAACTTCTGTGAGAATATTTAAGTGCTGAGTGTCTATAAAATTAAGAGCAGGGTGTTCAAGTGACAAACTTTGTTTTTATCCTGACCTAAGTTGGGAGAGTGAGAACAGAAAGAAGAATTTTTTTTTACCCAGTGTGTTGTTAGTCTGCGGAACTCCCTGCTACAGGAGGTGGTGATGGCATCTGGCCTGGATGCCTTCAAAAGGGGATTGGACAGATTCCTGGAGGAAAAGTCCATCACAGGTTACAAACCATGATGGGGATGTGTCATCTCCAGGCTTAAAACCAGGGTCCTTCAAGGCCCAGATGCAGGGGAGTGGGATCAGGAGACAGATATCGAGTCTCATGTGCTCCCAGAGGCATCTGATGGGGCCACTGTGAGATATAGGAAACTGGACTCGATGGGCCTTTGGCCTGATCCAGCAGGGCTCTTCTTATGTTCTTATGTAAGTGCATTTAAGCTGTGTTCTTCCTTTTGTTTGTACCTGAACAAGTTACTCTTTATGCTTTTACTTCTGCTTTGTTATAAATAAACTCCCTTTATCCTTATTCAATTGAAATAAATCTGGAAAGCAATAATTTACTAGAGAAACTAGTTGGTGTTAGCGGAAAAAGAGTGAATTAGGGGTGGTGGTGCTTGTCAATAGCCTATGAAAGGGCTCGGGGTATAGCATAGGAACATCACAGCTGGCTTCATTGCTATGGACTGGTCCTTAGAGAAACACCTTCCAATGTTGCCCCAAATACTAATCACCTGAAAATCGACGGTCGGTAGCCTCGTGGGTGGACAAAACAAAGATGGCAGGACACTGTTCATGGCAAATTGTTGACCTCTACCCTGAAAACACAGTTGGTGGGGCAAAGTGGCATTCCTGGTTCCAAAAATTGGACCCCAGACCCATTTTCTTCACTCTTCAAGTCCATAAGCCATTCATAGTTGAGTAATTTGCAAACACACGTCTACTTGGTGGAATTAACTCAGTCCACGGTGTCCCAGTGCAGCAGAAATCCAACATAAGGTCCAGCCCTCTTTGCAGTACTCAAATCAGAAATTTCAGACAGCAAGTGGAATGGTAATAGTTAGTGAATAAATGACAAGGAAACAGTTTTCAGTCTAGTCTCTATTTTACTACTCTGGCTGTCAAAAAGGTGACGTCACTATAAATAAGGATGGGAAAATTGCCTCAGGATGTATAAAAGTAGAAAATGGTCTTATTCTCTGTTAAATCATTTAAAAAAGCTCTGGCCCGATGCGTTTCAGCAGGGTCTTCTTCAAGAACGAGCTTCTGTACTTTTCTTCTTTGGTCTGTAACAGCTCCAGACTGATTAGGAATGAGGGCACACTAGAGCTTTTTCCAATGATTTAACAGAGAATAAAGATCATTTCTCTACTTTTATACACCCTGAGACTCTGTCTCCCATCCTAATATTGACTTCTGTGGATGTACCAGTTCCTTTTGCTTTGTCGGATAAAGCTGAGTCATCATATTCCATATTGCATCATGTACATTGCGTCATCTGGACTACATCATGACTCCACAATAAGAATTTGCACTTTTTAGTTATGCATGCCTAGGATTTTTATTCTCCAGAAAGTACTAAAAATTGTTTCCCAAATGTCTTGACTAATTTCAAATACTAAAATAGTGGATCAGCCTCTTTTCCTTTGTGCAAGTGGAGTAGAACGCAGAAAATTTATGTCATCTTTTAAAATATATTGTGGATGCCTAGTGTCACTTTGGAGTCGAAAGACCTTTTGTTCAAAACTTCATATGCTTTTTATTCTGTTTTATCTAAATAAACTTAAAATTGATTAGGAATTTATAAACAAAAAATATGCCAAAATATGCATTTCAAAGCACTTTTGTATCACAAGAAAAATGCTACAGTGGATGTGAAATTAATCTGTTCCCCGGGATGCTTCATTTTGTGAAACTTTCATAGATTGAAGTGTGGTTTCCTATAGGAATTTACTGAAAACCAACTAATCAATTCTGAAGGTCAGAAAACAGTAAAAAAAGAAAAAAAGAAATAGAATACAGTAGGACTCCTGTATCTACTGATTCATTATCCACTGATTCAGCTATCCACAGTTGGCAGAGGGAAAAAGTTAAATAGCTGAGCAGCCACAAAGCAGGCTGTAAAGCAAGCTGTTGTCACAAACAGCATCTGTAAAGCAAGCTACTGTCACAAACAGTGGCCATAAAGCAAGCTACTGTCTCAAAACAGCAGTCATAAAGCAAGCTACTGTCAGGAAACAGCAGTTTGGGGGTGCGTGGGCAGGCGTTCTCTCTTATCCATGGTTTTCATTATCCACAGGAAGGCCTGGAACCAATCCCTAGCGGATACCGGGGTCGTACCGTAATTGGCTTTCAATGCATTCTTATAGGAAACTGCGCTTCGGGATATGACATTTTTCACCCTCTCAGTGCTTGCACTTAGAGGTGCACAATGTGGTGACATTGGTTTTGGAGTGCACAGCACGTCTTTCCTGCTCCCAAAAAGGAAGCAGGTGGCACGGTGCTCCACCTTTAGCTTTCAAGTGTGTGGCATGCCTCCCCCTCCCCCCCAAAAGGATGTGGGTAGCAAGGAGCAACACCTCCGGCTTTTGGGCACACACCGTGTCTTTCACGGCGCTTCTTTTTCCTCCCCCCCCTCCCCGCAGCTTTTAATTTTCAATAGACAAACTACCACAACCCATTATTCTCCCAGTGCTAATCGGTACTATGTCATCTCTTTGAGGTTCTCTACCCTCTCCAACTTCATTCCATGGGGATAAGGTGTTCCGAACCGGATGCCACTCAGCTCCTGTTGTCTGGCTTACATCCCTCTGGCACTGACCCACTGCATCTGGGCAGTTGGCAAGGTGCTGGGGGGACCTGCAGGTGGGCGAGACGGCAGAGGGACAAAAGTCGTGTCTTGGTGCCAAGCCGCTTTCCCCGGTGGAACTGGAGTAGAATGACTTGCAGGAGGCAGCAGTGGCTGAAACCCACCTGGATTAGAATGTGAGTGAAGGAGGCGGCTGCGGTGGTGATGGAAGCTTGACCCCATGATGATGGCCTCAGAACAGCCACCGCTGCTTGCACTGGAGAGAAGCTGTCAAGCCCCTGCATGTGGCCATGCAACCGTCCCCGCCTCTGCAAGCAAACACGTGGGTTGAAGTGGCAGCGGGGAGGGTTGTGCAGCCACACTCATGGACCTGACAGCTTCTCCCTGATGCAAGCACCGGTAGTGGCGCCAAGGGGTGAAAGATGTACCGCGCTCCCAGAAACCAAAGGTGGTGCGGTGCCACTCATCTCCTTTTCAGGAGCATTTAACATACGTCACACACCTGAAAGCAGATGGTGGTGCTCTGTGCCACCCACTTCCTTTTGGGAAGGGGGAAAATGCACAGTGTATTTTTTCCCCACTTGCCCTTAACCACTCCCAAACAGGTGGCAAGTGGCGTGGAACCGAAGGCATCACATCAGGGACAAGTCTCCCCCTGTAGTTGCTTCACCTTCTTTCATACTCCCAATTTTTTATAACCCAAGGCATTCGTAACCCTGAGTACCACTGTACTCTCTTTACCTTTAGGCCAATTATTCAGTAAATCTCAATACAAAACAAGCAATTTTCTCTTACTGTTGAATGTGTGCAGTGCCATGTGATTATGGGATCTTTCTTTTTCTTATCCTTAGAGCCTCAGCATTTGAGCCTGGTGTGTGGAAGCAAGCAGAGCTCCTGCAGAGAGAGAAAAAGAGAAAGAAGACAGCACTGGTAAGTCTCTGGGTAGGAGCTGTTCAGCTAGGGCTGTTTGACCTCTGTTTTCCCTCTGCCTCTGCTAACTTTAACTGCTCATTTAAATACAAAGAGCCATTAATCAGCTAAACAGAGGAAGTTGCTAGGAAGCAGGGGTGGTGCCAAACTAAGCCTTCCACTGAACTTGGGGGTGGAGTTACACTAAGTGTTTTCCCCCTGAAGAAGCATTTGAGCCTCAGCATTTGAGCCTGGTGTGTGGAAGCAAGCAGAGCTCCTGCAGAGAGAGAAAAAGAGAAAGAAGACAGCACTGGTAAGTCTCTGGGTAGGAGCTGTTCAGCTAGGGCTGTTTGACCTCTGTTTTCCCTCTGCCTCTGCTAACTTTAACTGCTCATTTAAATACAAAGAGCCATTAATCAGCTAAACGGAGGAAGTTGCTAGGAAGCAGGGGTGGTGCCAAACTAAGCCTTCCACTGAACTTGGGGGTGGAGTTACACTAAGTGTTTTCCCCCTGAAGAAGCATTTGAGCCTCAGCATTTGAGCCTGGTGTGTGGAAGCAAGCAGAGCTCCTGCAGAGAGAGAAAAAGAGAAAGAAGACAGCACTGGTAAGTCTCTGAGTAGGAGCTGTTCAGCTTGGGCTGTTTCACATAAAAGGAGGAACATTGGTATCAGATTATTATTTCTAGATTAGTAGCTAGTAAGACTGTAAAATCTTCAAGGCCCAGAATACTACACTCGTTAAAATGGAGTCTGAGGGAGCAGCTGTAGTTACCTGTAACACTTGTGCCATGTTTGTCATCTTGACAAAACGCACAGAGAACTACACTTGCTGCAAGTGCAAGCTGGTTGCACTATTAGAAGAGAAGGTCCAGGAGCTAGAGGCCCGCATATCGAACCAGCAACATATTAAGCAGCTTGAGCAGTTCTTGGACAGAGCGGAACAGACTATCCAGGTCCAAGAAGAGACACTGCACACTTCTGAGGATGTAATCACTTCCCCAACCCAGGAGGTTGATGTGTGGAGGAATGTGACTCAAAGGAGTAGAAGGCCAAGGGATCACTCAGAGAGTCTCATATTGCACACTCAATTTGAGGCTCTTTCCCTCATCACACATCATGAGGCACACACCGAGGAACAACTGGTTCCACCTGAGGATCTCTCCCTTATCACAATTGATGAGATACAGGATCAGGTACATGTAGAAGAACAGGCTGCAGGAGAGAAGCTCCTTCTGCTAGGGGCTTCTATAATTAGAAATACGGAGGGATGGATTTGCGATGAGCATGGTAACCGTATGGTCACTTGCCTGCCAGGTGCAAAGGTTGCAGACATCATGAGAAATCTAGATAGCTTGTTAGAGGGAACCGGGAAGGAGCCAGTGGTCATGGTACACGTTGGTACCAATGATGTCGGGAAGGCCAAGCGGTCAGTCTTGGAAGCCAAGTTCAGGTTGTTAGGAAGAAGATTGGAGTCCTGGACTTCCAAGGTAGCATTTTCAGAAGTGCTACCTGTTCCTCGTGCAGGACCAGCCAGGCAGGCAGAACTCAGAAGCCTCAATGCGTGGATGAGGCAATGGTATCGAGAGGAGGGCTTTAGATTTGTCAGGAACTGGAGAACATTTTGGGACAAGCCAAACCTGTTCAGGAGGGATGGGTTGCACTTGAATCATGATGGGACCAGATTGCTGGCACTCAACCTCAAAAAGTCAGCAGAGCAGGTTTTAAACTGATAACTGGGGGAAAGCCGACAGGAGCTGAGTGGCATCTGGTTCGGAACACCTCATCCTCGGGGAATGAGATTGGAGAGGGTAGAGAATCACAAAGAATCCTGGAGGAAAAGTCCATCACAGGTTACAAACCATGATGGAGATGTGTAACCTCCAGGGTTTAAACCAGGGTACTTCAAGGGCCAGATGCAGGAGAGTGGTATCAGGAGACAGATATCTAGTCTCATGCGCTCCCAAACATATCTGGTGGGGCCGCTGTGAGATACAGGAAGCTGGACTAGATGGGCCTTTGGCCTGATCCAGCATGGTTCTTCTTATGTTCTTATGTTCTTATATGTTCTTATGACATAGCAGGTATTAGCACTCGGAGAATAACGGAATGTGACAGTTTGTCTACTGAAAATAAAAGCTGTGAGGGGAAAAGAACAAGGCAGCAGCTGTTGTTGCGGGACCCACTGTACAGGTGCTTCTAGGCCAATGCTTGAAGCCTCCGAGCAAAGATGGGAGAACTCGAACATTTGGCAGCTAGGGATAACATAGATATAATAGCCATAACAGAAACCTGGTGGAATGTGGAGAACCAGTGGGATACAGCAATCCCAGGCTATAAACTCTATAGAAGGGATAGAGAGGGGCGGGTTGGAGGAGGAGTGGCCATCTATGTCAAAGAAGGGGTAAAATCCAGAAGAATGGAGATGGACAGAGGGTCTGACTCCACCATAGAATCACTTTGGGTTAAACTACCAGGTCCAAGGAGTGATGTGATAGTTGGAGTATTCTATCGTCCACCAGATCAAAAACTTGAGGGGGACCTTGAAATGAGGAGAGAAATCATGGAGGTGGCTAAGAAAGATAGGATAGTAATCATGGGGTACTTCAATTATCCCCACATTGACTGGGCCAATGCGAGCTCCGGGCAAGAAAGAGAAACTGGGTTTCTCGACTTGCTGAATGACTGTGCCTTAGAGCAACTTGTCATGGAGCCCACCCGAGAACAGGCAACTCTGGATCTAATACTGTGTGACACTCAGGACCTGGTCAGGGATGTGAATGTCACTGAGCCTCTGGGGAACAGTGACCATGCTGCAATTTCCTTTGCCATTCATGTCGGAGGAAGAGTGTCAACCAAATCAGAGATAAAAACCCTTGATTTTCGAAGGGCAAACTTCCCTTAGATGAGGAAACTAGTTAGAGAGAAATTGAAGGGGAAGGTTAAAGGAATCCAATCTCTTCAGAGTGCATGGAGCCTGTTTAAAACAACAATAATAGAGGCCCAGCACAAGTGCATACCACAAAGAAAGAAGAGCTCATTTAAGTCCAAGAGGACACCGGCATGGTTAACAAGTGGAGTTAGAGAGGCTCTAAAGCACAAGGAGAGGTATTTCTGTAATGGAAATCCTCCCCAAATGAGGAAAATAAAAAGGAACACAAACTCTGGCAAAAGAAATGTAAGAAGATGATAAGGGAGGCAAAGAAAGATTTTGAGGAACGCATGGCTAGCAGTATAAAGGGTAATAATAAAAGCTTCTTTAAATATGTTAGAAGTAGAAAACCTACCAGTGAACCAGTTGGCCCTCTGGATGGTGAGGGAGGAAAAGGGGAGGTTAAGGAGGACTTGGACATTGCAGAGAAATTGAATAAGTTCTTTGCGTCTGTCTTCACGACAGAGGACCTTGAGCGGATTCCGCTGCCTGAACCACCCCTCTTGCCTAAAGAATTAAATCAAATACAGGTTAAAAGAGCGGAGGTTTTAGGACTAATCGATAAATTGAGGATTAACAAGTCACCGGGCCCAGATGGCATCCACCCAAGGGTTATTAGGGAACTGAGAAATGAAATTGCAGATCTCTTAACGGTTATATGCAACTTGTCTCTTAAAACGGCCACAGTGCCGGAGGACTGGAGGATAGCAGATGTCACACCAATTTTTAAAAAAGGAAGGAGGAGGGACCCAGGAAACTACAGGCCAGTTAGCCTTACATCTGTCCCAGGGAAGATGGTGGAAAGCCTCATCCAAGAGAAAATCTTAAAACACATAAAAGAACAAACCTTGCTGAGAGAAAATCAGCATGGCTTCTGTAAGGGTAAATCTTGCCTGACAAACCTTTTAGAATTTTTTGAAAAGGTCAACAGGCACGTGGATTTGGGTGAACCAGTGGATATAGTCTATCTGGATTTTCAAAAGGCTTTTGACACAGTCCCTCACCAAAGGCTGCTGAGAAAATTGCACAGTCAGGGGATAAGAGGGCAGGTCCTCTTATGGATTGAGAACTGGTTGAGATCCCGGAAACAAAGAGTAGATATCAACGGGAAATTTTCACAATGGAGAGAAGTGAAAAGCGGTGTGCCCCAGGGCTCTGTCCTGGGACCGGTGCTTTTCAATCTGTTCATAAATGACCTGGAGACAGGGATAAACAGTGAGGTGGCCAAGTTTGCAGATGACACAAAACTTTTCCGTGTGGTAAAAACCAGAGAAGATTGTGAAGAGCTCCAGAAGGATCTCTCCAAACTGGGGGAATGGGCCGCAAAATGGCAAATGCGATTTAATGTAGCCAAATGTAAAGTAATGCATATTGGGGCAAAAAATCCAAACTTCATCTATCAACTCATGGGCTCTGAGTTATCCGTGACGGATCAGGAAAGAGATCTTGGTGTGTTTGTGGACAGCTCCATGAAGGTGGCAGTGGTGAAGAAGGCCAATTCCATGCTAGGGATTATCAAAAAGGGCATTGAATATAAAACAGCCAACATTATAATGGCATTATACAAAACAATAGTAAGGCCCCACCTGGAGTATTGTGTACAATTCTAGTCACCGCATCTCAAGAAAGACATAGTGGAACTGGAAAAGGTGCAGAAAAGAGCGACTAAAATGATTACTGGGCTGGGGCACCTCCCTTATGAAGAAAGGCTAAAACATTTGGGCCTCTTTAGTATGGAAAACAGGCGCTTGAGCGGGGATATGATTGAGACATACAAAATAATGCAGGGTATGAGTAAAGTGGATAGAGGGAAGCTCTTCTCTCTCTCCCAAAATACCAGAACTAGGGGACATACACTGAAATTGAGGGCTGGGAGAGTAAGAACTGACAAAAAAAAATTTTTTTTCACCCAGCACGTTGTTAGTTTGTGAAACTCCCTGCCACAGGAGGTGGTGATGGCATCTGGTCTGGATGCCTTCAAAAGGGGATGGGACAGATTAAGAACATAAGAACATAAGAAGAGCCATGCTGGATCAGGCCAAAGGCCCATCTAGTCCAGCTTCCTGTATCTCACAGCGGCCCCACCAGATGCGTTTGGGAGCGCATGAGACTAGATATCTGTCTCCTGATACCACTCCCCTGCATCTGGCCCTTGAAGTACCCTGGTTTAAAGCCTAGAGATTACACATCTCCATCATGGTTTGTAACCCGTGATGGACTTTTCCTCTAGGAATCTGTCCAATCCCCTTTTGAAGGCATCCAGGCCAGATGCCATCACCACATCCTGTGGCAGGGAGTTCCATAGACTTACAACGCGCTGGGTGAAAAAATATTTTCTTTTGTCAGTTCTTACTCTCCCAGCACTCAATTTGAGTGTATGTCCCCTAGTTCTGGTATTTTGAGAGAGGGAGAAGAGCTTCCCTCTATGCACTTTACTCATACCCTGCATTATTTTGTGTCTCAATCATATCCCCGCTCAAGCGCCTGTTTTCCAGACTAAAGAGGCCCAATTGGTTTAGCCTTTCTTCATAAGGGAGGTGCCCCAGCCCAGTAATCATTTTAGTCGCTCTCTTCTGCACCTTTTCCAGTTCCACTATGTCTTTCTTGAGATGCGGTGACCAGAATTGTACACAATACTCCAGGTGGGGCCTTACTATTTTTTTGTATATTGTTTTCCTGGAGGAAAAGTCCATCACAGGTTACAAACCATGATGGAGATGTGTAATCTCTTGGCTTAAAACCAGGGTATTTCAAGGGCCAGATGCAGGGGAGTGGTATCAGGAGACAGATATCTAGTCTCGTGCGCTCCCAAACACATCTGGTGGGGCTGCTGTGAGATACAGGAAGCTGGACTAGATGGGCCTTTAGCCTGATCCAGCATGGCTCTTCTTATGTTCTTATGTTCTTATCCACGAGATCTGGCAGGGGGCAACATAACATTTGAATAATGCACAATGAGGTTCTCTGAGTTCCACGTTGAAACTTGTCTTGGCCTTAGATAGACACCTTCTTGATGCTGGCCCTAAGTTCATGCAGTTGGGATAAACACGTGCCTTTTTGAGAAAGAGGAGAAGCAGAGTAGAGGAGACAAGCCTGTCCTGGAAGAGCTGTCACATATTACCAAGAGTCATAAGAGGGTCTCTAACTCATAGAATGGTCCTAACCTAAAATTGAGGAGCCATATTTGTGTCACATGTGTTCTTTTGTGTCTGATCGAGCAACCACCATATTTAAATGGTTGAACTAAGCTCCTGAAGTCCCCTAAGAAGCTTTCTCAACCACGCATAGAACAAACGTGAGAACATCTATTGTAGACCCAGGGACCCAGGAAGTTCCCATGTTAACCACTTTAGCTTCCCTAACTATGTGTGCCTACTTTGGAAAAAACTAAGTGATTCTAGTTTTTTAGTAAGGCCCCACCTGGAGTATTGTGTACAATTCTGGTCACCGCATCTCAAGAAAGACATAGTGGAACTGGAAAAGGTGCAGAAGAGAGCGACTAAAATGATTACTGGCACCTGGGGCACCTCTCTTATGAAGAAAGGCTAAAACATTTGGGCCTCTTTAGTCTGGAAAAAAGGCGCTTGAGGGGGGATATGATTGAGACATACAAAATAATGCAGGGTATGAGTAAAGTGGATAGAGGGAAGCTCTTCTCTCACACACAAAATATCAGAACTAGGGGACATACACTCAAATTGAGGGCTGGGAGAGTAAGAACTGACAAAAGAAAATATTTTTTCACCCAGCGCGTTGTAAGTCTATGGAACTCCCTGCCACAGGATGTGGTGATGGCATCTGGCCTGGATGCCTTCAAAAGGGGATTGGACAGATTCCTGGAGGAAAAGTCCATCACAGGTTACAAACCATGATGGAGATGTGTAATCTCCAGGCTTTAAACCAGGGTACTTCAATGGCCAGATGCAGGGGAGTGGTATCAGGAGACAGATATCTAGTCTCATACGCTCCCAAACACATCTGGTGGAGCTGCTGTGAGATACAGGAAGCTGGACTAGATGGGCCTTTGGCCTGATCCAGCATGGCTCTTCTTATGTTTCTTATGTTTAGAGGATTTTCTGCCCATAGTATTTCATTCAAAAGGGGAATTGAGACATGAAGATCTTTTCTGCTGGCCTTGGTGAAGCTCCAGGGTACCATCTTTTCCTGTGACTGCTGTAGGCAGAACCAGATGCTCAGATTCATTGCCAATGAAATCCCTTTCTATGCTGCCCTTCTGTTCTGTCTTTTTTTCTCCATCAGGTATCAAAGAGAAGAATCAGAATTCAACAGATCTACGTCCGCCACTGACCACATCCATGGCTGAAGGAGGAACAAGGAATTAGGGAAGCCAGACAGGAGAATAAAACAATAGAAACATTTCTCTGATTTGGGGGGAAAAACAGAACCCTCTCAGAGATAAGCTGCAAATAACAATTGTGTATCACGTGGAAAACCTATTAGAGGGAAGAAAGAATATAAAGGTTTACCTTACTGAAAGAAGTTAAGCCAACAGTCTTGCTATACTTCATATGAAAGAATTCACAAGGAGAAAAGCTGTATGAATGCATATTTGTGATGAGAGCTCCACCCTCAGCAGTATCCTCAGGAGACACGTACAGGACATCTACAAACTCACACAGAGGAGAAACCATTTTTTTTTTTTTTCCAAAGCATTTTTATTAGAAAATTTTAATATACAAAAGAAAAACAAATTCAAAACATTAACCATACAGAATCAATCTATCACTAAGGTTCGGCTTCCCTCTGTTCTTCATGCAGTTTTAACGTTATTCATCTCCCAGCCTTCCTTTCAAACGAACCCCTTTTATATACTTATAAAAAAGGTTCTAAAAGTAAATAGTAGTCCCTCGCGTTCTACCCTAATCCGGTAAGAGTCTTTAAATCCTTACAATATGTCTCCATGTAGTTCTTAAATTTTTGCCAGTCTTTTTGGAACCTCTGGTTGTCTTGATCCCTCAGTCTGCATGTCAGTCTGGCCATCTCTGCAAAGTCCAGTAATTTCTCCCTCCATTCATCCAAAGACAGTATATACGTTGTCTTCCAGTTCTGTGCCAGGAGCATTCGTGCCGCTGCTGTTGCATATAAAAATAAAGTCCTGTCTGCTCCTTTAATTTCACAATCCACCAACCCTAACAGAAAAAGTTCAGATCGTTTTGGGAATGTACACTTTAACATCTTTTTGAGTTCATCATATATCAGTGCCCAATATTCTTTCACTTTCTCACAGGTCCACCACATATGATAAAAATCACCTTTTTTCTCTTTACATTTCCAACAATAATCATCTTTCATCCTATACATCTTTGCTAATTTCATTGGAGTAATATACCATCTATACATCATTTTCAACAAATTTTCTTTTATCAAAGTACATGCGGTAAACTTCATGTTCTTTTTCCACAGTCTTTCCCACACATCTAACTCAATATTATGACCCAAATCCATAGCCCATTTTATCATACATTCTTTGTCTTGTTCATCTTTTAAGTTCAACTCCAAAAACAAATTATATAATCTAGTCAACAGTTTCTTTTTTGGGCCCATGATTATGGTTTGAAACTTAGATTCCTTCTCTCCAAACCCAGACATCCTTCTGTCTTTCTGAAAAATGTCATGTAACTGATGGTACTGAAACCAACCTGTTAACTTCTCTTTTAACAGTTCATAAGACTTCAGTCTGGGACCTTTTTCTGAGAAGAATAACACATCCCCATATGTGATCCCCACTCCTTCTGTATCTTTCCTCTTGATCGCCGATGCTTCAATCGGGGATAACCACCTCGGGGTGAGTCTCTCTAATAAGGGTTTCAACCGTTCCCAGACCTGAAGTAGTGACTTTCTAATTACATGATTCATAAAACTTTTATGTACTTTCACTTTATCATACCAAAGATAAGCGTGCCAACCAAATCTATTATCATGACCTTCTAAATCCAAAAGATCCCGAGGAGAAACCATTTGAATGCATGGAATGTGGAAAGAGATTCAGTCAGGACAGTTCCTTCCATTTACATCAAAGAACTCACATGAGAAACCATTTGAATGCAAGGAATGTGAAAAGCGGTTCAGTCAAAAAGGTCACCTTTGTTCCCATCAAAGGATTCACACAGGAGAAAAGCCATACCAATGCATGGAATGTGGAAAGAGATTCCATCAAAACAACAACCTTATTTCACATCTGAGAACTCACACAGGGGAGAAACCATTTGAATGTATGGAATGTGGAATGACTTTCAGTAACAGAACTGGCTTTAGTACACATCAAAGAATTCACACCGGGCAGAAGCCATATAAATGCATGGAATGTGGAAAGAGTTTCAGGCACAGCAGTACCCTTAGATTTCACCAAGGGACTCACACTGGGGAGAAACCATATAAGTGCATAGAATGTGGAAAGAGCTTCAGCCGAAACAGTTACTTGAGATTACATCAAAGAATCCACACAGGAGAAAAACCACATAAATGCATAGAATGTGGAAAGAGCTTCATTGAGAGGAGTAAGCTTACTTTACACATAAGAACTCACACTGGCGAAAAGCCATATAAATGCATGGTCTGCGGGAAGGCGTTTAGTCGCAGTAGTCATATTAGAATACATGAAAGAACTCACACGGGGGAGAAACCTCATCAATGCATGGAATGTGGAAAGAGCTTTCGTGACAGAAATTGCATTACTTCACATCAAAGGACTCACACAGGGGAGAAACCACATCAATGCATGGAATGTGGAAAGAGCTTCACTCAAAGTGGTCAACTTAGTTCACATCAAAGGACTCACAATGGAGAGAAACCATACATATGCATGGACTGTGGAAAGAGCTTCATTCAAAGCTGTCAACTTCGTTCACATCTAAGAATTCACACAGGAGAGAAACCATACAAATGCATGGAATGTGGAAAGTGCTTCATTCAAAGCAGTCAGCTTCGTTCACATCTAAGAATTCACACAGGAGAGCAACCATATGAGTGCATGGAATGTGGAAAGAGATTCAGTCACAATAACAGCCTTAGTTCACATCAAAGAATTCACACAGGAGAGAAGCCGTTTCAATGTATGGAATGTGGAAAGAGCTTCAGACACAACAGCAGACTTAATTCACACCAAAGAACTCACACAGGAGAGAGACCACATCAATGCATAGAATGTGGAAAGAGCTTCACTCAAAGTAGTCAGCTTAGTTCACATCAAAGAATTCACACAGGAGAAAAACCATACAAATGCATGGAATGTGGGAAAAGCTTCACTCAAAGTGGTCAGCTTAGTTCACATAAAAGAACTCACACGGGAAAGAAACCATACAAATGCATAGAATGTGGAAAGAGCTTCACTCAAAGTGGTCAGCTTAGTTCACATCAAAGAACTCACACAGGAGAGAAACCATACAAATGCATAGAATGTGGAAGATGCTTTACTCAAGGCAGTCAACTTAGTTCACATCAAAGAACTCACACAGGACAGAAACCATATCAATGCATAGAAACCAGTGAACTGTGGAAAAAAGTTCACCAAGAGCAGTTGTTTGTACTTAACATGAAACAGCACACCTATGAGCAAAATGTCACAGAAAAAGTGGAATGTAAAAATAGCTACCACACTAATTGAAACCATATTAAGCATTTAGATTTTCTCTAATTCCATAGATATCGAGGATTTTTATCTTAACCAAATCCTTTCCCACAACCCACAGTCTTAAACTCAACCACATTCCATATTTTTTAAAATTAAAATGCATATATTGAGAAAGTGGCCAATTACAACTGTAAGATATTTGATAGTGAAAACTATGTATTAGACAGGATGTATGTATTTTATGTATTTAATTGATGTAAAATGGATGTGTAAAAGTGCAAAGTCACAGTTTTTTCTCTTTGAGTGCAGTTGTTGAGAATGAGCATATATGAGGTTTGGCTGATGCAAGGTGCTACAATAGCCATGATGTAATATGGTATACGATTGGACAGATACGTGTATAAAAGTGTCCTGGAAATCAGTTACATGGGCCTTTTGTGAGTAAAGGCACCCACTGTGCTATGCTTTGCTATGCTTATTTTCCAGGTATGCTGTTATGCTGTTGATTTATGTCTCCATGTGCTGATGTCATATTTATCAATGTTTTGTTGAAATACCAAGATGCTGTGATATATTCTGTATATTTTGCAGTATGGCATTTGTTCATAAAATATTGCTTCCACTGGCAGATCAAATTGCAATCACTCTGATCTGGTAGCTTTTCAAGACTCCCTGATAAATAAGCCCCAGATACTCTCCTTGAACATCTGATGCCATTTGGATCATAAAGGTTTTATGGGACAGCTTTATAATGGGATGGTTTCATGCTGGGATAATGGTGACAGAAAGCAGCCTGAGAAGATTAAAGATGGTGTGCAGTTTGGGACTCACATGGGAATTCAGTAAGGATCATACAACGATCCCATTAAGTTGATCCTTTGGAGTGCCAAGGAAAAGCATTAGAACAACTTGCACAGAAAACATAGAAAGGGGAGCATTTATTTGATAACTGGTGGAAGAAGTGTAAAAGTAGGTTGCTTCATAAAATATTAAGATGGAATAGGCAAACTCAAGCATACTTTAAAGCAGAGAGAATAGCTTTATTGAACTATTTAACACAGACATACAGACAAACAGAGACTACACAAATTCTAATGCATTAGAGGTGCATTAGACAAGAGCAAATGTAATGGGGTCTGCTCTTGCTTTCTAAGACCCTGAATCAAGACTTCACAGAGTTTTTCATAGTTGGTCAAGGCCAGTGGAAAGCCACCCCCCCACACACACAATGAGTGTAAATAAATAAATAAAATAAATATAGCTGGCTTTCAAAATGCCTAGCACCCACCAGGTCACTGTGACTCACTGTGTCATTTTTTTTCTAGGAAGTGCTGCCGCCTTAGATAACTCCACAGAGGTTTCACCTAAGGTGACTTTATAGAAAAGCAGAAGTGAAATTGACCTTTACTCCAGTTTTTGAGTCAATGCATTTCAATGACTAATGCAGGATACAGCATATCTTATATAAATTGAATAAATCACATCTTCACAGAAGACCCCGATGTTCCAGTGACCTGCTAAAGATCATGCGGCAGTTGACGGAAAGGACTAGAAGGTCAAAGCAATTTGAAGTAGACAATGAAAGGGACTAAGACTAAGTTGACCCATGCAATATTTAATTTGTTCTTATTCTTTATTTTTCTTCCTAATTACTTATTATTATTATCATTACTTATTATTACTTATTATTAGGAGCCCCATGGCACAGTGGTTAAATGCTTGTATTGCAGGTAAAACTGTGCTCACGACCTGGGGTTCAATCCCAGGTAAGCTCAACGTTGACTCAGCCTTTCATCCTTCCGAGGTCGGTAAAATGAGTACCCAGCTTGCTGGGAGTGGGTAGGGGACAACGTGTAGCCTGCATTACTCTGGAAGTTGAGTCATGGCAACTGGACTTCTTTTTTTGAGAGAAAGAGATAGAAACATTTCACTGCTCATCCAAACAGCTTCATCAGTCTGAATACAGCTAAGTGTGAGTCCTCCATCTTATAGTTAGTCAGCTTTGACCTCTTGTCACCCTGGTGTGAAATAGGCTCATAAGATGAACAATGGCCTTAATAGGCTTGTTAGGGAGACAATACTATCCATAGCCTTAAGGTGAACAATGGCCTAAGGTGCTGAAACCTATAAATAATGGGTTTTTAGCTATAGCCTTGGTGGTGAAGGCTTTTTGATTTGTCTGGATACTTTGGAAAGCACACCCTGATAAGTAGCAAATAGACTATGCCTCAGGCCGCCACTTCTGTTGAGGGAGGGGTTTTCAATGCTCACATGAATGGCTTCCCTTACTCCTCTCTCAAACCACCTCTCTTCTTTGTCCAATATGTGTACATCCTCATCTTTGAAAGAGTGCCCTTTGTCCTTCAAATGGAGGTGTGCTACTGATTCTGGTCCTGAGCTGTTACCCCTCCTATGTTATTCACCTTGTATTAACATTGTATTCTTAAGAAAGCTATCGGTGATTTGCTGCTTTTTGCTTTTAACTGATGCATTCTAGTGCTGTATTTTCAGCAATCAATGAGTTTCTAACACAATGCAATTCAACGACTAAATGAAACCTGCTGAGCAGAACAGCTGGTTGTGAAGTATCAGATCACATTACTGTTCTGGAAAATTAATCCTAGTTAACTCTACTTGCCAGCTGGTTAGCTGGAAAATCTCTCTCTCTCTCTCTCTCTCTCTCTCTCTCTCTCACACACACACACACACACACACATATCTCTTTGGCTTAACCACAGAGAGAAAGGCATAGGCTAGAGCATACCTAAGAGCCCCATCCTATTCCCAAGGGAGGCCTCCTTCCCTTCTCCATTCCCATGGCGGGACGGCATCCCCACCCCAAGAGCAAGGAAGGTAGAGCTAGGAAGGCGGAAGAGGAGCCCCTCCCCCCCGCAAAAGGGGGCCTGTCTCTCCCTTCTCTATGGTCTTCTGAAGACCTGGGCTGCTGCCTGGTGTCCTCCTGGACCTGGAAGGAGGTGGGCAATCCAGAGGGAGGTGAGGCTGGGTGGCTGGGTGTGGACATGGAGAAAACAGACACCAGGCCTGAGAAAAGATGAGTGTGAGGCAGGAAAGGATAGTGGAGCTCCACGCAGGAAGAATTTGAAGACTCTCTGAGAGTGGTGAAAAGGGAAAAGGCGGGAGAAGCCAATCAACCCACGGCCGTGGAGGTGGGGTTTGGGGAAACTCAAAAGGATAGAAAAGAACAAAGTGACCCTCATCAGATATCTTACGACAGCTGCCAGGCTTCTCTATGCACAATACTGGAAGACGGATAAATTACCCTCAGTAGAAGACTGGTTAATTAAGGTATTGGAACTGGCAGAAATGGCAAAACTGACAGCTTTAATTGAAGGTGGATCAATGAACAAGTTTAAAAGTGTCTGGAAACCTCTATTAGATTTTGTGCTAAAAAAAGGACATGATAATTTGTTGGTTTGTGGCTTTGATTTTTAGGATATATTTAAAAGATCCGAAATACAATCTGCTATTAATTTTCTTTGGATCACTAAGGACAATCTGATGAATTATTGTAATGGTGGGTTAGACAAAGAGATGATGGTAAGCTTCAACCTATATATTAACTTGTATTTAACCCAATTCCTTCCACTCAACCACCCCCTATGCCCCCTTTGTATATAATAAAATAATAAAATAAAATAAAATAAAAGGAGAAACCACACATCCTGCCCCCAGGTTGGGAATGGTTCTGGATGGATGACCCATATACCGGAAAATGGGAGTGCATGATGATGCCTCAGGCTGAGGCCGAACGCTACCGCCAAAGAGCAAACAAGCAAGGGTGTTGGTATTGGGGGGAGAGGGTGGCGAGAGAGTACAACTGCAAGTTAAAGAAGATAAGACAGGACTTGACATTTGAGAAATAGACGAAGAAGGTGAAGGAAGAAGAACAGCGGACCAGGAGGTACTCCTGTGGGAGGGGTCTGGCTTTGCGGGATGATTTCCCTGTTCGGAATTGGTGCCGGGGAGACCTGGACCCAAACCCACCTCTGAGGTTGGGGTGCAGGCGGAGATGCTGACCCGGGACTTGGAACTGGAGAAGGGGTCTGGTGGAATCCCCCCTCTTTCAAGAGTGAAAGGGGGCTTGAACTTCTCATTGTTTTCTCCTACTAGAGACTCTAAAAATAACCCGTTCACTGTTGATATCAGTTCTGTTGAACCAGTTGTCAAAAGAAGTGCCTCCAGAAGTCTGGTAGAAGACAATAAAACTCCAGTTTGTTCTAAAAAGGAAGCCTCTTTGGGCGCTTTTACACGACCCCTAAGATCTGCTGGCCATTTAAATTCGGACCAGAGCTCTTGGGGGGTTGTTGCTCTTCCTGCGTTCCCACCCCTCTGCACGCCATTCCTCCTGTCTGCGGTAAGGGGAGGGAGAAATAAGGGAGAAAAAATGCAGGCTCACCTCTGTCTGCTGGTGGAAGCCTCCCTGAGCCCCGTCGTCGTGATTCCTGTCTCTTAAAGGGGCGGCGGGGGGGGGGGACCAAACAGAAGGTGAGGACATCCCAGCACTCACTGCTTTACAATGCACATCAGAAATTTTTCACCTTAGGAGACCAGGTATTTGAAAAGTGCGCTGGGACGCACTTAGGTGGGCATGGTCGTACTTAATTTTTCTTAAAATCCGGAGCTGGTGGGAAACCATTTTTAAGCTCCGGACCCGGGACCCCTTTGCCTCAGATTTTAGGGGTCGTGTAAAAGCGCCCTTTATTGAACTCTGCAGGGCGGGCAGTTTGGCAGAATGGTGAACCCTCACAATGAGGCAAGGAGGGAGAAAAGAGAGGAGGAGTGTCAGGGCTGAAAACTGGGGATCCAATTGAATGCTGACTGAGTGGGCTACCGCTACAGTGTTGAACCGGTCAAAGTTGGCAGCTCTGGTGGTTCGAATCCCGGGTGCCACGCAGCAGAACAAGCTTCTACTGTTAAACCCAGCTCCTGCCAACATAGCAGTTCAAAAGCATGTAAATGAAAGTAGATAAATAAGTACCGCCGTAAAAAGCGGGTAGTGTTTCCTTACTTGTAGCCATGCTGGCCACATGACCACAGACCTGCATAACAGTGGCTATTTATTTATTTATGTAGCTTTACCCACCTTCCTCCTTGGAAAAGGACCCAAGGTGGCTTACAGTAATGAAGGATAATATACAGTCCAGTACAATTCAGACATGTTCAAGTATTGAGAACGGGGAATTGAGGTACATCTTACAACATTAAAAGACAACATTAATGCTACAAGAAAACGCGAGAAGTTAACAGGAGAGTAAAGTTCTATATAGTGTTAATGTGATCACATAAGGTTAGTACACATAAGTACTGTACCGTAGTTATAAACACAAAGTCTATGTGATCCTATAGATTCATATAAGACACATAATAGGTAGTCCATCATTCAGGGAAAGCTTGCCTGAAGAGAAAGGTCTTTGCCTGTTTCCAGAAAGATAGCAAAGATGAGGCAGTCCTGGCCTCTCGTGGGAGGGACTTCCAGAGTTTGGGGGCAGCAGCTGAGAAGGCCCTTTCATGGGTTCCCATGAGATGTACCTGTGAGGTTGGCGGGATGGAGAGAAGTGCCTCTCCTGATGACCTTAACACCCGAGTTGGTTCATACTGCGAGATTCGATATTTGAGGAAGCTAGGACCCAGGTCATAGAGTGCTTTGTAGGTCAAGGTCATCACTTTGAATTGTGCCCGATAGCTGATTGGTAGCCAGTGGAGCTGCTTTGATAGGGGTATAATGTGATCTCTGTACCCCTGCCCCAGTCAGCAGTCTGGCTGCAGCATTTTGGACCTGTTGAAGTTTCCTGAGACTTTTCATTGGTAGCCCCACACAGAGTGCATTACAGTAGTCTACCTAGGAGGTCATTAAGGTATGTGTCACCATGGTCAGAGCTTGTTTCTCAAAAAATGGTCATTACCTGCAGACTAGCCTAATTTGGCTTGAAAACACCAGAGTCCCTCATGACTAGCAAGCATTTGTGGGGGGGGGCTTTACCTTTAGGGGGAATATTAGTTAAGAGATGTAAATTGTAAGAAGATAAGAGGTAGTATGTGTTAATTTAGGGAACAATTATAAGAACATAAGAACATAAGAAGAGCCATGCTGGATCAGGCCAAAGGCCCATCTAGTCCAGCTTCCTGTATCTCACAGCGGACCCACCAGATGCATTTGGGAGCGCATGAGACTAGATATCTGTCTCCTGATACCACTCCCCTGCATCTGGCCCTTGAAGTACCCTGGTTTCTCCATCATGGTTTGTAACCTGTGATGGACTTTTCCTCCAGGAATCTGTCCAATCCCCTTTTGAAGGCATCCAGGCCAGATGCCATCACCACATCCTGTGGCAGGGAGTTCCATAGGCTTACAACGCGCTGGGTAAAAAAATATTTTGTCAGTTCTTACCCTCCCAGCCCTCAATTTGAGTGTATCTCCCCTAGTTCTGGTATTTTGGGAGAGAGAGAAGAGCTTCCCTCTATCCACTTTAGTCATACCCTGCATTATTTTGTACGTCTCAATCATATCCCCCCTCAAGCGCCTTTTTTCCAGACTAAAGAGGCCCAAATGTTTTAGCCTTTCTTCATAAGGGAGGTGCCCCAGCCCAGTAATCATTTTAGTCGCTCTCTTCTGCACCTTTTCCAGTTCCACTATGTCTTTCTTGAGATGCGGTGACCAGAATTGTACACAATACTCCAGGTGCGGCCTTACTATTGTTTTGTATAATGGCATTATAGTGTTGGCTGTTTTATTTTCAATGCCCTTTTTGATAATCCCTAGCATGGAATTGGCCTTCTTCACTGCTGCCACACATTGGGGAGACACCTTCATGGAGCTGTCCACCAAGATCTCTTTCGTGATCCGTCATGGATAACTCAGAGCCCATGAGTTGATAGATGAAGTTTGGATTTTTTGCCCCAATATGCATTACTTTACATTTGGTTACATTAAAACACATTTGCCATTTTCAGCCCATTCCCCAAGTTTGGAGAGATCCTTCTGGAGCTCTTCACAATCTTCTCTGGTTTTCACCACACGGAAAAGTTTTGTGTCATCTGCAAACTTGGCCACCTCACTGTTTATCCCTGTCTCCAGGTCATTTATGAACAGATTGAAAAGCACCGGTCCCAGGACAGAGCCCTGGGGCACACCGCTTTTCACTTCTCTCCATTGTGAAAATTTCCCATTGACACCTACTCTTTGTTTCCAGGATCTCAACCAGTTCTCAATCCATAAGAGGACCTGTCCTCTTATCCCCTGACTGTGCAATTTTCTCAGCAGCCTTTGGTGAGGGACTGTGTCAAAAGCCTTTTGAAAATCCAGATAGACTATATCCACCGGTTCACCCAAATCCACGTGCCTGTTGACCTTTTCAAAAAATTCTAAAAGGTTTGTCAGACAAGATTTACCCTTACAGAAGCCATGCTGATTTTCTCTCAGCAAGGTTTGTTCTTTTATGTGTTTTAAGATTTTCTCTTGGATGAAGCTTTCCACCATCTTCCCTGGGACAGATGTAAGGCTAACTGGCCTGTAGTTTCCTGGGTCCCCCCTCCTTCCTTTTTTAAAAATTGGTGTGACATCTGACAACCTCCAGTCCTCGGGCACTGTGGCCGTTTTAAGAGACAAGTTGCATATAACCATTAAGAGATCTGCAATTTCATTTCTCAGTTCCCTAATAACCCTTGGGTGGATGCCATCTGGGCCCGGTGACTTGTTAATCCTCAATTTATCGATTAGTCCTAAAACCTCCACTCTTTTAACCTGTATTTGATTTAATTCTTTAGTCACGAGGGGCGGCTCAGGCAGCGGAATCTGCTCAAGGTCCTCTGTCGTGAAGACAGACGCAAAGAAGTCATTCAATTTCTCTGCAATGTCCAAGTCCTCCTTAACCTCCCCTTTTCCTCCCTCACCATCCAGAGGGCCAACTGGTTCTCTGGCAGGTTTTCTACTTCTAACATATTTAAAGAAGCTTTTATTATTACCCTTGATATTGCTAGCCATGCGTTCCTCAAAATCTTTCTTTGCCTCCCTTATCATCTTCTTACATTTCTTTTGCCAGAGTTTGTGTTCCTTTTTATTTTCCTCATTTGGGGAGGATTTCCATTTACAGAAAGACCTCTCCTTGCACTTTAGAGCCTCTCTAACTCCACTTGTTAACCATGCCGGTGTCCTCTTGGACTTAAATGAGCTCTTCTTTCTTTGTGGTATGCACTTGTGCTGGGCCTCTATTATTGTTGTTTTAAACAGGCTCCACACACTCTGAAGAGATTGGATTCTTCTAACCTTCCCCTTCAATTTCTCTCTAACTAGTTTCCTCATCTGAGGGAAGTTTGCCCTTCGAAAATCAAGGGTTTTTATGTCTGATTTGGTTGACACTCTTTCTCCAACATGCATGGCAAAGGAAATTGCAGCATGGTCACTGTTCCCCAGAGGCTCAGTGACATTCACATCCCTGACCAGGTCCTGAGTATCACACAGTATTAGATCCAGAGTTGCCTGTTCTCGGGTGGGCTCCATGACAAGTTGCATAGTTTTTACCTTAAAGATGCAAGATGGTCTTTACAATTGTGAAGGAAATAATTGTGTCAGGTGATACCAGCATAATAATTGGGTTTAGTAATGACTTAGGAAATCTAGGCTGATATCCAATCCATTTTATGCTCTGAACTTACACTTTTCAGGTTCTTTTCTATGACTCCCGCCTAGCTTGTGAGGTTTAAGCTATCTTACCTTAAAGACTCAGGTAATCAGGCATGTTCCTTGCTTATAAAAAGTTTTATTCTGTTATAGAGATTTATGCAGCAATATTTCTAACTTGAAAACAATTAAATGAAACCCCATTCTGTTTAAAAATTGTCATTCTAAAACCTAAGAATTTAATAGAATTAATTGAGAGATAAAAAGCCTCTAACTGCTTCTAATTTCACATCTTGAACGATTCAGTCAAAGAGATTTAGCTAGTCATGAAAACGAAGCTCTCTTCCTCCTTTCTTCTCAGCGTAACTCAGACAATCTGTGGCCTGGGAAAAGATGTTACATGCTGTTCGAAAGCCAATCACAGTCCACATTCTGGTTTCCACACATTTTGTTTACATTCTTTCAAGATAGAGAATCCAGAATGGAAGTTAGAAGGATCTTCAAGAACACAGCTTCACTTCAAACCTAGAAAAAACTTAATAACCATAACCTTCCATTTAAATTACACTACAGGTGTCCATCGTGTGTATGAATTTCCTCAACTGTCTCCTTCTATGTTCTTGATGCGCAATGATTCTGTTCTAAAACAGTGACTTTCAAGTCTTCTACAGAATGTCCTGCTATATTCAAATGGTTAGAGACAGGTTAAATACCCCTGTGGTGCAGTGGTTAAATGCCTGTACTACAGCCATAGTTGTGCTCAATCCCTGACGGTTCAGTTCCAGGTAGCTGGCTCATGGTTCACTCAGCCTTCTATCCTGCCAACAGGATATGCTTTGCCCCCTCCCCCTGGATATTCCATCATTCATTAGGGCAGACTGGTGGGGAGGGGGTCCAGAATAGTCGTTGTCAGATCCAGCATGGGTGGTCCTGATCCCCAGGCCATCGCCTACTCCTATGGTTAGAAAAAGTTCCTTCTGCATAGCATGAACATGTACAGCAGCAAATCTGTTTCACTCCAGCCATCACCTTGAAAGATCCCAGACAGCAACTCTCTGTACACCTGCAACTGGAAAGAGGCTGACTTCCAAAGGAAAAGAAAAACATTAATGCAAGAATGGGCAGTTCTGTCTGTATTCAGAGGAGGGGAAAGGATCAAAGTGGAAGGCCCGTGATGTGTAGGGAAATAACCTACACGGACATGGATGGTTGGGTTCAAGTTTCAGGCTGCCATGCTCTTCTTCTCCCAAGCAGGCTGCAAGGCACACCTTTATTAGCTGTAGGAAGCGGAGTTACAGATATCGTGTGGTATCCTATGTGTCAGCCTGTCATTGGCTTGATGGACTCTCAGGGAGGGCTTTCTGTGATTTGGACCTAGCGAGGGATGGAAATGATAGATACACCAGCAGCTTGCTATCCCATCCCATGACATGAGGGTAATGATTAATGGTCTTGTTTGTTCCTTATGACCAGGATGGAAAGACAAGACAGTCAGCCATCTGCTTCCTGCATCTTAATCTTAGGGACTCTATTTCCCTTCTCCCAGGGCTTTCCCGTGCAGGAGAAAGAGTGAATATCGCCCCCCAGAATCCTTTGCAGGAAGCTTGCTGGATCAATAATATATGTGCATATTAATATCTAATATATCTCAGGGGAACATTCCTACAGTGATGAGCTCGTTTTGACGCACCTTGTTGTTAAGTGTTCTGAGCCAGCATTTTATCTTGTAAATGGAGACCAACGTTAACTGCACCTGAGAAGAACAGAACTCTGCCTGTGGAACAAAACATTGCTAGAAATAAAGCCTACTTTTGGGGTAAACTACAAAAGATCATGGGGGAAACCACTGTTTGAATTCAGATGAGGAAACATCTTTTGGATAGTGAAAAAAAAATTAAAGCTGCATAGAGGCTTTTGATTTTTTTTAGGGCAGATAATGCTTTTGCTGGAAGAGTACTTGGTGGACAAACAGTAGGACCTCGGGATCCACTGGGGATTGGTTCTAGTAGCCCTTCCCATGGATAACGAAAACTGTGGATAAACACCACCACCAAAACTGGGAGTTGAGTAATGGCTACTGGACTTCTTTTTGAGAGATAGAAACGTTTCGCTGTTCATCCAAACAGCTTCATCGATGAAGTCCAGTAGCCATGACTCAACTCCCAGTTAAACGCACCTGGATGACTGAGAATCTTCACAGACGTACCACCACCAAAACTCCACCCCCAAAACTGTTTTGTGACAGTAGCTTACTTTATGGCTGCTGCTTTGCGACAGTAGCTTGCTTTATGGCTGCTGTTTTGCGACAGTAGCTTGTTTTATGGCAGTTTCATGGCAGTAGTTTGCTTTACAACTGCTGTTTTGCGACAGTACTTTGCTTTATGGCTTCTGTTTGTGACAGAAGCTTGCTTTATGGCTGCTGTTTCATGACAGTAGGTTGCTTTACAGCTGCTGTTTCTGACAGTACCTTGCTTTATGGCTGCTGAATTATTTATTTAATGTTTTCCTCTGCCAATCATGGATAACTGAATACAGTGAGTTGTTAATGAATCAGTGGTTACTAAGGTCCTACAGTATTGAGATGATGTGGATGACAGGCTAGAAATGCAAAGATATTTTCCACTCACAATGTAAGAGTCTGTCAGTAGCCACAAAGTCCTCTCAAGTAACCTCATCCTGAGGATAGAAACCAGCGATTTAAACTCCTCCTACTCTTCTTTTTCTTCTTCTTACCATTTGCCCCACAGATTGGTGGTGGGGTCTGCTACTCTTATTTAGCACTCCACTTGGTGAGCTCATGGGCTCGCAGAAGGGAGGAATGTGTAGCCTGCATAATGAAATTGTAAGCTGCCCAGAGAATGCTTTAAGACAGGAATGTCCAAACTTCGGCCCTCCTGATGTTTTGGACCGCAACTCCCAGAATTCTAAGGTTAGATTGCTCATGACAAAGGATTGTGGAAGTTGCGGTCCAAAACATCTGGCGGGCCAATGTAGATTACAGTGATCCCCCACCTATTGCGGGGGTTAAGGACCCAACCCAACCCGCAATAATTGAAAATCAACGATATATAGATGCAGGTCGGGTTGGGCCTGGGGGGTCTAGCTGGGGGCTCTTGCATTTACCCCCAGCCTGGCGCTGCCCTGTGAACCAAAAGTGACTTCCAGATTGCCTAAAATCATTTCTAAGACCTCTGACAGGCCTAAAAAGGCCCTCAGAGGCCTCAGAAATGATTTTTGGTGATCCGAAAGTCACTTCCAGTTTACTGGAAGTCACTTCCGATTCACAGGGAGGCCCTTGAAGGCCCGTTTGGGGCAGCACCAGTCCTGGGGTAAGTACGGGAGGCCTGAAACAGGCCTTTCCCCCGATACCCCAGGGAGGCAGGTGATTGGGACTGAGAAGCAAGGCATGAAGTTGCCCTCAGAGTTTTCTTGAGCATACGTTTGTGGTATGCATTATTGTATTCATGCAAAATAGTATATCTGTTCTAATATACAGTAGATGCTGATATGAGAGAGTAAGAAAGTTAAATAGATTGTTTGGTTATGAGTGGAATACACAGATGAATAACTGAAAAATAACCCTGCGTCTGTGTTAGCAGAACCCATTGAGAGTAGTGTCTGTATAAATGTTCCTTTGGTATAAGTACTTGCTCCATGTATCCTTTCCTTCACCACAATTTATTTTGTATCTGGAATGTCAAGACATACAGAGAAGAAAATTAAGTTATAGACAAATTGTTTGGAAGCAGTTGTAGATAACACATATATGCTACCAAATGTGTGCTATCTTAGATAGGAAAACAGTGTGGTATAGAGTTAAAAGGTTCTTGTATCTATAATTACCATTCCTCCTGACTCAGCTAGAGCAACATCATTGTAGCTGTATACAATATGCACAGGCCATGTCTAATATGGTTGTTTCCCTAGAATACTGTAATTTGAACAAGGCCCAGAATGTTGTGATTGCAAATCAGTCAATGGTCAGAGGCAGCTAGGTCAAACTGTTTTTAAAGTATTCCTATAATACTTGATTGATTTTTACATTGACCACTATGTATTCTGTTTTAGTATTCAAGGTTTTAGCTATGCATTTGATATGAAATGTTTCAGAATACATTACATCATTGGACGTTACATCAGGTCACATCAGCATATGTTGGTTGTACCAAATTATATCATTATACACGACATTATAACAGTTCAATTCATATGTGTCCAATCAATAAGCAGTATATTTATTTATTTATTTACTTATTTATAATAAAAATGGCAAGATGGCAGAAGAGAACCAAAAAAACACCACCACCACCCCAATAAAATCCTAATGCTCACCAAATGTCTCTCTGAAAAGCAAGGTCTTAAGTGCTTTTATGAAGTCCGGCAGGGACTGTGCAAGGCGAATCTCACTCAGCAGTTTGTTCACAGAGAAGGTCCGGTTCAAGTAATCGATTTTCAGACTTCCCTGGGAGTAGCCACCCGAACAGAGAGTGCCTGCGACATTCTGGTGGGTCAGACCTCAGTTGACCTCTGGAAGATCCGCTCTGTCAGGTACTCAGGTCCCAAGCTGTGGAGGGTTTTCTAAGTCAAAACCAGTACCTAGAAACTTATTTGGGATGCAACAGGCAACCAATGCAAGCAAGCCAGAACTAGGCTGATGCGGTCACATGTACCCATACCAACCACCAGTGTGGCCGCCACATTTTGTACCCGCTGAAGTCTCCAAATAAGGGTCAAGGGCAGCCCCACATAGAATGTGTTGCAATAATCTATCCTCAAGGTCACAAGTGCCTGCCACATGCTTTTTTATTTTGTTCTGTTTACTTTTTCTTTTGATTTTGCCCAGAGTATACCAGGTGTCCAGAATCTGTAATCAATTACCTCAGAGAGGCCTTGGCTCAGAACCATTCAGCCAATTTAAATTATTACATTTTAACATACACATACATAGTATAAAATTTTTAACACTGGTTCTCAAACAAGGATTGTGTGGTTTTCCCCACACTTCAGATTTTGCAAAGGCTTTTTGAATGAGTGGGTCCTACGGTGTGTAGAAAGGAAAGCCAGAATGACAGAAACAGGTGTCTCAGTTCTGACATTCAAATGGTTTCTCACCCGTGTGAGTCCTGTGATGGCTAGCAAGTCTTCCAGCTCTACTGAACCTCCTTCCACACTCTATACATTTATGTGGCTTCTACCCTGTGTGGATTTTGTGATGACTAGCAAGGCTTCCAGATTGACTGAACCTCTTTCCACAATCCAGACATTCAAATGGCTTCTCGCCTGTGTGGGTCCTGTGATGCTTAGTAAGGCTTCCAGAATCACTGAACCTCTTCCCACACTCCAGACATTCAAATGGCTTCTCGCCTGCGTGGATTCTGTGATGTTGAGCAAGGTTTCCAGAATGACTGAACATCTTTCCACACTCCAGACATTCAAATGGCTTCTCACCTGTGTGGACTCTGTGATGTTGAGCAAGGTTTCCAGAACGACTGAACCTCTTTCCACACTCCAGACATTCAAATGGCTTCTTGCCTGTGTGGGTCCTGTGATGTCTAGCAAGGCTTCCAGGATCACTGAACCTCTTCCCACACTCCAGACATTCAAATGGCTTTTCACCTGTGTGGGTCCTGTGATGGTTAGCAAGATGTCCAGAATAACTGAATCTCTTCCCACACGCCAGACATTCAAATGGCTTCTCGCCTGTGTGGATTCTGTGATGCCTAGCAAGGTTTCCAGAATCACTGAACCTCTTTCCACACTCCAGACATTCAAACGGCTTCTCGCCTGTGTGCGTCCTGTGATGGCTAGCAAGGTGTCCAGCTTGATTGAACCTTTTTCCACACTCCAGACATTCAAATGGCTTCTCGCCTGTGTGGGTCCTGTGATGGCTAGCAAGGCTTCCAGCTTCACTGAACCTCTTTCCACACTCCAGACATTCAAACAGCTTTTCGCCTGTGTGGATTCTGTGATGCTTAGTAAGGTTTCCAGAATCACTGAACCTCTTTCCACACTCCAGACATGCAAATGGCTGCTCGCCTGAGTGGGTCCTTTGATGGCTAGCAAGACTTCCAGACTGACTGAACCTCTTTCCACACTCCAGACATTCAAATGGCTTCTTGCCTGTGTGGATTCTGTGATGCTGAGTAAGGCTTCCAGAATCACTATAGCTCTTTCCACACTCCAGACATTCAAATGGCTTCTCGCCTGCGTGGATTCTGTGATGTTGAGCAAGGTTTCCAGAATGACTGAACATCTTTCCACACTCCAGACATTCAAATGGCTTCTCGCCTGTGTGGACTCTGTGATGTTGAGCAAGGTTTCCAGATTGACTGAACCTCTTTCCACACTCCAGACATTCAAATGGCTTCTCGCCTGTGTGGGTCCTGTGATGGCTAGCAAGGCTTCCAGAATCACTGAACCTCTTCCCACACTCCAGACATTCATATGGCTTTTCACCTGTGTGGGTCCTGTGATGGTTAGCAAGATGTCCAGAATTACTGAATCTCTTCCCACACTCCAGACATTCAAATGGCTTCTCGCCTGTGTGTGTTCTCAGGTGTACAGTTACGTCTCTAGAATGACTAAAACTCTTTCCACACTCCAGGCATGTCAATGCCTTCTCCCGTTGGTGAATTTTCGTAAGGGAACAAATTGTGGAGTTGCTAGAAAAAGATTTTCCCCAATTGGCTTGCTCATTCCTTTCCTGTCCTTTGGATGTTTTCAGAACCACTTGGTCGTCCTCCTGACAGGCAATAGATTTGTCCATCTTTACATCTATCTGTTTTCCTTCGAAGCCTCTTCCTTCTGGTTTGATTCTCAACACCCTCATTTGCATCTGAATATTCAACCACTTCCTCTCACGCTTGGTGTCCTCCTCTTTTATTGCTTCTCGACAGCTTCTTACCTGGAACATATAAGTGAACACAGAAAAACAGAATTTCAAATCAAGTAACAAACCCAATGCACTGCCCTGGAGGACGCAGGAGAATGAGAGACAGCTCCAGGTTGGACCCACCTCCACCCACGTCAATCAGGAGGCCCACTGTGGCACAAGTGAACATCCTGAGGAAAACCAGAGGATTTATCACACTCCTCCTGTGACAATCTGTGAGGAAATATGTCTCTTCCATGCTAGTAAAAGCCTTGTGAGGTTCAAGGTAAGAAACGGATGCAAATTGTTTCACAGCCTTCTGCAGTTTATTCTCCCCAAACTATTTATTTCAAATATTGCTACCCTGGTTTTCTGCTTAAAAGAGACCCAGGGTGGCTCAACTCTGGTTCGTGGTTTGGGCCTCACGTATCTAGGAGGCATAAAAACACTATATAAATGCTTTCGCGTATTAAGAACAGAAGAACAGCCTTGCTGGAATAAGGCCACAGCCCTTCCAGTCCAGCATTCTGTCTCTCCCAGGGGCTCACCCTTTGCTTCAGGGTATTCCCAAGCAGATGTCTTCACTTGCCTGAGTGGTTGTTCTATAGGCATCCATCATGAAAGCCATTGTCAGATACTGTGGTATCTTGTATAAAAGAATTAATTCGTTCCAAATAATATTATGTTAATCAAATTTTCCTTTATACAAATTTCTGTAGGAATACATTGAAAACAGAGTAATCCCATTTTATGTTTGTTGTACAGATTCTCCCAATAGGTGATTATGTTAAGTAAATTTCCCCTATCTCCAGAATTTTTTATGCTGTACAAGTATTATAATGAATTTTGGCTGATGCAAAAGGTTGCAATAGCTGTGAGGTAATGTAGTTTACGATACTCTGTAAATCACTGTTACATAGATAGATGACGGGCGGCAGCAGCAGCCGCTCGCAGCGGCTGCCCGGCGAGCTCTTTTTTTATGTATTTTGGCTTCCTTCTTTTAACTGGGACTCTGGCCTCGCCAGTGGCCATAGGGGTTGTGGAGAACTTACAAGGTGCAGAGAACTTACAGGGTGCAGAGTTTTTCATCTCTCCCCCTCCACCCTCCTCCCGTGGAGCTCTTGGTTCCTCTCGCCCGGGGCTCGCGTGTGGGCTCACCGGTTTGCTGCTTTGTTCAGCCTTTGTGGCTCTTCGAGAGAGGGGTTGTCGCTGGCTTGAGTTCGGGTGGACTCCCTCCCCCGGACCTTCGTTGGACCTTCTGCCGACCGACCTCCTGCTGTTGCTTCCGAAGGCAGCGGCTCGGTTCAGCTGTGTCAGTGGTAGAGGCTTCCCGGCTCCAGCGTTTGTCCCCGGCAGGTTGCAGCTGACTTTTTTTTGGGGGGTCCGTTGGTTGTCCTTGCTACTGCCCCCCCGTGGACCTTTCTCGGACTTTCTGCTGGACTTCTGTTGTCCCCCATTGAGGGTGGTGATGCCCTCCTCCCCTGCCCATCGCAGAGCTCCCAGCTGCCCTCCCACCTCTGTGCCCGAGGGTTGCTGAAGATTCTCGAAACTCAGGCAGACCCTCCGATGGACTATGGACTTTGGAGAGCCCACCGAGAGATGGAGGCCGTGGCTTTATGCCAGCCGGCTGGTGAAGGAGGCTGGTTGGGGTAACATCCGTAGAGGTCCCCGCCCTTGTTTGGACCACCCGCCTCAGCGTTCGGGAGCTCTGTCGGGCTCGTTTTGCCGCCTGCTTGAGTCTGCTCATCAGCGACCCCTCATTGCTTGTCTGCGATGGGGTGGTGGCTGGTGCCATCCTACCCGGCCTTCGGTGGCCCTTAGTGGAGTGGTGCTGGACTCCTCCTGCTCCCCCTGGCTTGGTTGGTGTTGCGCCCCCTCCCCGCCACCCCGCCTCATGGCGGCAGCTCAGCTTTGTGGTGGAGGATGCCGAGGGTTTACCCTGTGCCCCTCCCCAGGCCCTGAGAGCCTGCCTGAGGCTGTCGGTGGCTGCTCTGGTCAGCCACTATTACATCTAGGCAGCGACCTGAGCCTGGAAGCCCGGAGGTATGACTGTTTATGATCACTGACTGGAGGGTCCCTGCTTGTTCCGTCTGCGCTTGGACAGTGATGGAGGAGGTGGCTGGCTGGACAGTGGTTGGCGGAGGCGGTTTTATCCACTGGAGATACCATATCGCCCTAGAAGATCCTGCCTTGGCCTGTCATCCTGCGACCCCTTGTTTGTGTGGACCTTGCTTAGCCTCCTTGGCTGGCTTTGTCCATCAATGCTTTTTTGGCTCCCGGATAGGTTTTCCTTCATCTGTTCCCACCCTTCTTTGTTCTAGACTCGGGGGAGTTTCCCTCCAGCCTACACAGGGCTAGGAATCTGGGCGTGGTCCTGGACTCAGCCCTCTCACTGGAAGCCCAGGTGATGGCTGTCTCCAGGGCTGCTTTCTTCCATCTCCGCAGGATCGCCCAGATCCGACTGTATCTTGATGAGTCCTCCCTGAGGATAGTCGTGCAGGCCCTTGTGATTTCTAGGATCAACTATTGCAATGCCCTCTAAGTGGGGTTGCCCTTGACCCTTGACCCTTGACCGGAGGCTACAGCGGGTGCAGAATGCAGCGGCCAGGCTGGTGGTGGGTGCTCGTAGGTTTGAGCACATCACCCCAGTTCTGGTCCACCTGCATTGGCTTCCGGTTGTCCTCCGGATAAGGTTCAAGCTCCTGGTTTTGATTTTCAAAGCCCTCCATGGCTTGGGACCAGAGTACCTGTCGGAGCGTATCTCCCAGAGATCAACTGGGACCACGCCCACAAGAATGCTGCAGGCGCGCTCACTGAGGGTGGCCACACCCAAGAGAGGTGCGGAAATCATGTACGCGTAACCACACCTTTTCTGTGGTGGGCCCCACGCTGTGAAACCATCTCCCCAGTGAGCTGCACCTTGCAGAGTCCCTGCCCGCCTTTAAAAACTCACCTTTTAAAGGAAGCATTTGGCGACCTTTCTACTTAAGTTTCTTTTAAGTTTTTTTCCCCTGCCGCTTGCGTCATCCCCTCTGGAGAATACTGCCTCCCCTCCTTTTATTGCTACTGTCTTGTTTTTAATTGTTAGCCACCCAGAGTTCCGTTTCGGAAGATGGGTGTGATATAAGTGTAATAAATAAATAAATAAATAAATAAATAAATAAATAAATAAATAAATAAATAAATAAAATGTGCCTTCTGTGAGTAAAGGCACCTACTTTGTTTCTCTGGCAGTGTGGTAGAGACTGGCATTCCCAAATTGGTCTACTTAGTCACACTAGGTGTTATTTTTAGGATCTCTACTCCAGGCATGATACTATAGTCTTTCGAGAATGGAGGATGCCAATGAACATGAAATAAATAAATAAATAAATGTGAATTCTGTGCGTAAAGGCACCTACTTTGTTTCTCTGTCATATATTTTCTCTATGTACTGTATGCTATTATGCTGTTGAATTTTGTATCAATGTACTTATGTGATTCCCCCCCCCATGCTTTGTTGAACTTTGTAGAAGTTCTGTGATGCTATGATATATTTTTGTACATTTGCAATATAGCTGTTTGGTTTTAAGAAACTTTATTCAATAAGTATTGCTTTTGTTGGCTGCTCAAATAGCACATACTCTAACAGCCATTGATACCCTTGTTCTCCGTGAAATTGTCCAGTCTTTTGTTAAAGGTGTCAAGGCTGACAGCTGTCACCACTTCTTCTGGCAGGGAGTTCCACAGACCAGTGATCCTTGGGGTGAGAAAATACTTTCTCTTATTTGTTTTCTCTTATTTGTTATCTTATGGCCCAGCCGTTGTAGCCTCAGATGGCAAGGAAGGTGTTCCAGTGCCTGAATCATTCTGGTTGCCCTCCTCTGCTCTTTTCCCATTTCCATAATATCCTTCTGGAGGGATGGTGACCAGAACTGTACACAATACTCCAGATGGGGCCTCACCACAGATTTATAACGAGGCAAAAGGACACTTGCTGACTTATTTTCTATATCCTTCCTAAGGATCACTACCATTGAGTTGACTTTTTTCACTGCTGCAACAGACTGGGTTGACACATTCCTTGAGCTGTCCACCGGGACACCAAGGTCCCTTTCCTGGTTTGTTTCAGAGAGTACAGGCCCCATCAGTTTATAAATGTAATTGGGGTGTTTTGTGCCCCACTGTGCAATACTCTGCACTTGCTAATGTTGAAGCTCAGTTGCCACTGCTTTGCCCACTCCCCCAGTGTCAAGAGATCCCTCTGGAGCTCCTCACAATCTCTCTCAGATTTGAGCAATCTGTATAATTAGATATGTTATAATTGTATGTGTGTGTTTAGAGTCGTGGCAGACTCTTCGTGACCCCATGTCCATGGAGTTTTTCTTGGTCGCCCATCCAAGGACTGACCAGGACTGACCCTGTTTAGCTTAATATTGCATAATTGTATATTTTGTGAGGACGGATTGTGATTCCAAAATGCCCACCTTCAAGGGCCCCCCTCCTGCCTCCTCCTCCTCCGTTGCTTCTTGGACTCTTAGTTCTCAGATGGGGCAGGGGAGGCTTTTGTGAGGGGGCATCCCATCAACTGCCCCACGGTTCTTCTGAGAAAAGGGCCCTGGTTGGGTGGAGGGAAGCTCTCTACACATGGGCAGAGAAGCAGTGGACAGAGAGGGGGGTGCAGTGGGACCCAGGGGAGACGCAGGGCTCAGATTTCGGCTCAGGAAAAGGAAACCTGGGAGGGGAGGAACTTTCAACCCCTTTCCTTCTTTGCCATCTGTCCTCCCCCCACACACACAATGGAGATTTAAAGGGGGGAGAGAATTCCTTCGAAATCCTGACCCCCAAAAAGAGGGGAGTCCCTTCTGTCCCCCCACCACCACTCCCTATATAAAGCTTCATATTTTTCCCCTTGTCATGTGAACTTTTAAGATCTCTCTCCTGTCAAATTATATCCCTTGCCACATTGGGACTTTTATACCTGCGGAAGAAAGTAAAAGGTGGATCTTGACGGATCCTCCTGATTTCATATGATTTTTACATGGGATCCTTCCCAAATCACCATCAAATCACACATCTCATTCATGGCCAACTATAACACAATAATAATCATGCATCCTCCAGCGCATGGCTGCACATTGGCCCCAAAACATGGATCCATCTCACGGATCAGCAACTTTTTTTGTATTTCTACCAGCAGCCTATAAAGGTGTCCCCCATCGTCAAGTTTTGATTCCCCCGGTCACTCTAGGAAGCCTCAGTCGCCAGCTTTTCTCCCCCACCACCACCACCATGGATCGGGACCCCCATTTCCCTTCAAAATTAAAATGGGGGGGGCAAAGAGAAAAGGGAAGGAAGAGCCAACCCTGCCCAGAGCCAAGGCGAAAGCTATTCAGGAGGAGGGGGACAGGGAGGATGCCGATGAGTGAGAGGTGAGTGGGGCTTGGGCATCTCCGGGGATGGGGAGGGGGTTCCTGAGCCAGCCCCTGCCCTCGACTCTTTCTAGCAAGGAGGCCCCCGTAGTTGCTGCCGGGGTGGGTTGGGGGAGCAGGAGGGGGCATGCAGAGACGTCTGCTTCCTTCGGGAAGCAACGCAGCCAGTGGCCTCAGCCTGGCTTCTCCCCCCCCCCCAGGGTCTCCGTTCACACCCAAGCCCCTCACCAACACGCCTGCCTTCCAGACAGCCTAGCTGGAGCTGCCCCCCTCCCCCCCGGCCACTGGCATGCACACCATCTGTCCCTCGCCCATCCCATCCTCCCTAGGTCTCCCCCCCCCCCATGCCAGAGAGTTGGCCATCTGGCTAATGCTTGTTGCACTGGTCCTGGCGGGACTAGCCGCCCATCCTGCCCTACCAGCCAGAGAGTTGGCCCATCTGGTGCACTGGCCGCGGGACTCCCATAGCTGCCCATCTTGCCGCCCCTCCATTGTCCTCCATGGTCCGCTGGCAGCCAGGCTGGCAGTTGCCCGGGGCTCAACCACCCCAACTCGGAGGGCTCCAACTACCGCACCACCACAACACTCATGCCCCCCTTCCCAAGGGCAGCCCAAAGAGTGAGCAGGGGAATGGGCAAGAAGACCCGGATCCAGTGAGTGAGACAGTGGCGGTGAGTGTGTGAGGAATGACAAAAGAAAGGTGCTGGCTCGCTTGTTGGCTGGCTGGCTCTCCCCCCCACCTCGCTGTGCTCCCTTTGCTGCCTCTTCTTCCCTGCGACCAACTGACCCCAAGGCTCCATGCAGCTGCTTGCCACGTGCAGCCAGGTGAGTGGCTCAGTGAGCAGAAAGGCCGAGAGCTGGGGTTTGGGTGGGGAGGACTCTGCCTTTGGGGCCGCTGGGAGCAGAGGACAAGAGGGGTGCCGCTCCAGGAGTTGGGGGGGGTTAAGGGCATGGGTGGCTGACCCAGAGCCCTGCTAGCCTCCTGCCCACCCTTACCAAGGGAGCCAGGAGACGTCTGCTTCCTTCGGGAAGCAACGAAGCCAGTGGCCTCAGCCTGGGTTCTCTCCCCCCCCCCTGGGTCTCCATTCACACCCAAGCCCATCACCAACAAGCCTGCCTTCCAGACAGCCTTGCTGGAGCTGCCCCCCCCCCCCCAGCCACTGGTATGCACACCATCTGTCCCTCGCCCATCCCATCCTCCCTAGTTCTCCCCCATGCCAGAGAGTTGGCCATCTGGCTAATGCTTGTTGCACTGGTCCTGGCGGGACTCCTGCCTAGCCGCCCATCTGGTGGCCGCCCTTACCATCTTGCCCAGCTCCATTGTCCTCCGTGCTGGCAGCCAGGCTGGCAGTTGCCCCGGCCTCGCCCACCCCAACTCAGAGGGCTCCAACTACCGCACCACCACAATACCCATGCCCCCCTTCCCAGGAGCAGCCCAAAGAGGGAGCAGGGGAACGGGCAAGAAGACCTGGATCCAGTGAGCGAGGCAGTGGCGGCGAGTGTGTGAGGAATGACAAAAGAAAGGTGCTGGCTCGCTTGTTGGCTGGCTGGCTCTTCCCTCTTCCCCCTCACTGTGCTGCCTGTGCTGCCTCTTCTTCCCTGCGACCAACTGCCCCCAATGCCCCATGCATCCGCTTGCCACGTGCAGCCAGGCGAGTGGCTCAGTGAGCAGAAAGGCTGAGAGCTGGGGTTCGGGTGGGGAAGACCGTGCCTTTGGGGCTGCTGGGAGCAGAGGACAAGAGGGGTGCCGCTCCAGGACTTGGGGGGGTGAGGGGCATGGGTGCCTGACCCAATGCCCGGCTAGCCTCCTGCCCACCCTTACCAAGGGAGCCAGGAGACGTCTGCTTCCTTCGGGAAGCAACGAAGCCAGTGGCCTCAGCCTGGGTTCTCTCCCCCCCCCCCCTGGGTCTCCATTCACACCCAAGCCCATCACCAACACGCCTGCCTTCCAGACAGCCTTGCTGGAGCTGCCCCCCCCCCCAGCCACTGGCATGCACACCATCTGTCCCTCGCCCATCCCATCCTCCCTAGTTCTCCCCCCCCATGCCAGAGAGTTGGCCATCTGGCTAATGCTTGTTGCACTGGTCCTGGCGGGACTCCTGCCTAGCCGCCCATCTGGTGGCCGCCCTTACCATCTTGCCTACCTCCATGGTCCTCCGCGCTGGCAGCCAGGCTGGCAGTTGCCCGGGGCTCAACCACCCCAACTCGGAGGGCTCCAACTACCGCACCACCACAACACCCATGCCCCCTTCCCAGGAGCAGCCCAAAGAGGGAGCAGGGGAACGGGCAAGAAGACCTGGATCCAGTGAGCGAGGCAATGGCGGCGAGTGTGTGAGGAATGACAAAAGAAAGGTGCTGGCTCGCTTGTTGGCTGGCTGGCTCTTCCCCCTTCCCCCTCACTGTGCTCCCTTTGCTGCCTCTTCTTCCCTGCGACCAACTGACCCCAAGGCTCCATGCATCCGCTTGCCACGTGCAGCCAGGCGAGTGGCTCAGTGAGCAGAAAGGCCGAGAGCTGGGGTTTGGGTGGGGAGGACTCTGCCTTTGGGGCCGCTGGGAGCAGAGGACAAGAGGGGTGCCGCTCCAGGAGTTGGGGGGTTAAGGGCATGGGTGGCTGACCCAGAGCCCTGCTAGCCTCCTGCCCACCCTTACCAAGGGAGCCAGGAGACGTCTGCTTCCTTCGGGAAGCAACGTAGCCAGTGGCCTCAGCCTGGGTTCTCTCCCCCTCCCGGGTCTCCGTTCACACCCAAGCCCCTCACCAACACGCCTGCCTTCCAGACAGCCTTGCTGGAGCTGCCCCCCCCCCAGCCACTGGCATGCACACCATCTGTCCCTCGCCCATCCCATCCTCCCTAGTTCCCCCCCCCCATGCCAGAGAGTTGGCCATCTGGCTAATGCTTGTTGCACTGGTCCTGGCGGGACTCCTGCCTAGCCGCCCATCTGGTGGCCGCCCTTACCATCTTGTCCAGCTCCATGGTCCTCCACGCTGGCAGCCAGGCTGGCAGTTGCCCCGGCCTCGCCCACCCCAACTCAGAGGGCTCCAACTACCGTACCACCACAATACCCATGCCCCCCTTCCCAGGAGCAGCCCAAAGAGGGAGCAGGGGAACGGGCAAGAAGACCTGGATCCAGTGAGCGAGGCAATGGCGGCGAGTGTGTGAGGAATGACAAAAGAAAGGTGCTGGCTCGCTTGTTGGCTGGCTGGCTCTTCCCCCTTCCCCCTCACTGTGCTGCCTGTGCTGCCTCTTCTTCCCTGCGACCAACTGCCCCCAAGGCTCCATGCAGCCGCTTGCCACGTGCAGCCAGGCGAGTGGCTCAGTGAGCAGAAAGGCCGAGAGCTGGGGTTTGGGTGGGGAAAACCGTGCCTTTGGGGCTGCTGGGAGCAGAGGACAAGAGGGGTGCTGCTCCAGGACTTGGGGGGGTGAGGGGCATGGGTGCCCGACCCAATGCCCTGCTAGCCTCCTGCCCATGCTTACCAAGAAAGCCAGGAGCCCCCCGCTGGCCCTCAGGGCCCTGCCTTGGGACACTCCATGAGGAGAGATCCAAAGGGTGGCAGGTGGTGGGGAGGGAGAGGGCCAGCTGGACAGCCCCCCTCCCTGCCTCCATCTTAAGAACATAAGAACATACGAACCTAAGAAGAATCATGCTGGATCAGGCCAAAGGCCCATCTAGTCCAGCTTCCTGTATCTCACAGTGGCCCCACCAGATGCCTCTGAGAGCGCAGGAGACTAGATATCTGTCTCCTGATACCACTCCCCTGCATCTGGCCCTTGAAGTACCCCAGTTTTGAGCCTGGAGATGACACATCTCTCCCCATCAAGATTTGTAACCTGTGATGGACTTTACCTCCAGGAATCTGTCCAATCCTTTTTTTTTTTTAGCAAAAGCAAAGTGTGTTCTGCTTATATACCGCCCCATACCACTACAAGTAGTATCTGGGTGGTTTACAATTTTTTAATTACAATGTGCAGGCTGCACATTGCCCCCCCCCAGCAAGCTGGGTACTCATTTTACCGACCTCAGAAGGATGGAAGGCTGAGTGAACCTTGAGCCTGCTACCGGGGATTGAACCCCCAGGTCGTGAACACAGTTTTACCTGCAGTACAGGCATTTAACCACAGAGCCACGAGGCTTTTGAAGGCATCCAGGCCAGATGCCATCACCACACCCTGTGACAGGGAGTTCCACAGACTAACAATGCACTGGGTGAAAAAAATATTTTCTTTTGTCTGTTCTTACTCTCCCAGCCCTCAATTTGAGTTTATGTCCCCTAGTTCGGGTATTTTGTGAGAGGGAGAAGCTCTGCTGAGCACCAAGCCAGGAGTTCCTGAACTGCATCAGTGCTTCCTGTGAATGCCAGAGGGTGCCATAGGAGCCAGCCCAGAAGTAGAGAAGGTCCAGTACGGTGAGAGTCCTACCATTTGTTATCCCAGGAGGGGCAGAGGACAGAAGGACAGCAAAATGCTGTCAGGAAGGGCTGCTGGAATGGGAGGTTTTTCCTCTTACAAGATTAAATGAAAGTAACTACTTAACTTGGTGTGTTAAAGCTGAAATGCTTTTGATAAGGGAAGAACTTTGGGAAATTGTATCTTAGATGAGGAAGAGACAGAAGAATGAGAAGGCTTTAACAACAATAATACTGTGTCTAGAAGACAGACAGTTAATTCATGTGCACGGACTTACCTCAGCTCAACAATGTTGGCAAGCTTTGCGTAATGTTTACGTCCTGGACACTGGTGGAAGCAAGATAGCCTTGACACATAGACTATACAAAGCTAAACTGCAACCCGAGGGCAGAAGAGTTAAAGAGAAATGAAAGATTCCAATCCAGAAGGAGGGATGACCACACCCAGCTGAGGAAAGCTACTTCTAGGAGTGAAGGAGAACAGTCTGAAAAAGTATTTGCAATAAAACGTTGCTTCAATTGTGGAAGTAAAAAACATTTTTTCAAACAATGCAAAGCTGACCGGAGAACTTGAGATGAGCAGAGGATTTATGTTGTAAAAGCAGCTGATAAGAAGAAAGCCAAGGACTTCTCCTGGATAATTGATAGTGAAGCTGTGAAATATTTAACCCATGAAGCTGAACTATTTTTTTCCTTAGGTGATTCAACACATAGCCACATGAGCCTTGCTAATGGACAGAAATCTCCTGTTAAAGGAGAAGGAACAGTTTATGTTTCAGGTTTGAAAAAGGTTGTTCATGGAGTGTTATAAGTGCCAAACTTAGACTGTAATATATTAAATGTCTCATGTCTAGACAAGGAAGGGTTTAAAGCAGGCCTGCCCAAAGTCCGCCGGGGGGGGGGGCAAATCTGGCCCGTCAGGCCATTCTGAGTGGCCCGCGGCTGGCTGGCCTGCCCCTCCCTCCTCCTCCTTCACCCCATGTTTTTTTAAAGAAAGTTGGGGAGCAACCGGCCCCTGACACATTCTCAGCCACCAAATCTGGCCCTCCTTACAAAAAGTTTGGGCAACCCCGGTTTAAAGTAACTTTTGCTAATGGCATAGGTGAAATTAGAAAAAGAAAATAGAGTGTGGGCTAAAGCTATATTAGAAAATGATTTGTATATACTGAAAGAAACAGTGCAAGGTACTACAGCATATGCCACAACTAAAAATAAGCCAACACATGACCTGTGTGCACATTTAATGCATAGAAGACCTGTGTGCACATTTAATGCATAGAAGACTTGGGCATGCAAATTTTAGGGTAGTAGAGAAAATGGAAACATTGTCAAGGGGTTTAAAAATGAATCCTTGTAAGAATTTTCTTGATTCCAATGTTTGTAAGGTGGTAAAATAAGGTTCAAAAATAAGCAAAGAAAGTGAAAGAAAAACTAAAAGGGGTTTTGAATTAGTTCATGCTGATGTAATTGGGCCTTTTACGCCCTCTATGGGTGGTGCTAAATATGTTTTAGTTTTGTTGTTCAGTCGTGTCCGACTGAATGATGTTTTAGTTTTAGTTGATGATTATACACGTTTTTCATTTTGTTTTCTGATGAAATCTAAAGGAGAGGTTTTTGATCATTTCAAGAGATGGCTAAAGTTTGTAGAAAGACGTTATAATAAAAAAGTGGGCCAATTACAAAGTGACAGAGGCACAGAATTCATGTCTGAGAGGTTCCAGACATGGTTAGCAAACATAGGAATTCATCATAGGAAAACAAGTCCTTATTCTGCATTTCAAAATGACGTCGCAGAACGTAGAAATAGTGTTTTGCAAACCATGCAAAGTTCTCTTTTAGCAGATGCTAATATGAGTAATGCATATTGGGGTGAAGCAATCCTCACTGCCAATTATATAATCAATAGAATTTGGTCTTTTTCAATTAATAAAACACCATATTTTATGTTGTATGGCAAAGTTCCAACACTCAGCCACTTGAGGGTATTTGGATGTTTTGCCTGGGTTCATATACAAAAAGAAACTAGGAGAAAAGGACAACCAAAGGCTAGGAAAATGAGATTTCTTGGTTATGAACAAGGGTCCAAAGCTTACAGGTTTTTGGAAGGAAATAAGAAAGTAGTTATCTCAAGGTCAGCCCAATTTTATGAGCATGAAAACTGGGAAAAGGTTCATGCAAATACAAAAGTGTTTTTTCCCTTGAGCAATGAAAAACCACAAGTAAAAGAGGAAAGAGTGTCAGAAAAAGAGGCTGCTAGTAGTTTAAGTCCTGAAAATACAGATGTGGATTATGGGGAATGTAGTGAATCAGAAATTAAAACTGAAGAAGATTCAGAGAGTGTTAGAAGGTCAGAAAGATCAAACAAGGGTGTACCTCCCAAAAGGTTTGGTATAGGGGAAATTAAAGTGTGTTGTGTTTCCCATGAGCCACAAAGTTACCAAGAGATGTGACTTCTGCCTGAGGCAGAAAAGAAAAAATGGCAACAAGCCATGAATGAAGAAATGAGATCTATTGATCTTCATAAGGTTTTCACAAACACCACATTGCCACATAGGCAAAATGCAATTGGTTGCAAATGGGTATACAAGAAAAGTTACAAACAAATGGAGATTATAAGTATAAAGCCAGAGTGGTAGCACAGTCTGAATCTTTGAGGCTTGCTTTAACAGTAGCTGCTTCAAGGAATTATATAGTAAGTCATTTTGATATAAATACAGCGTATCTGAATGCAGACATACATCAAAAATTATACATGTGTGAAGCACCTGGATTTGAAAGTTCTCAGCCAGGGAGGGTGTATAGGTTGAATAAGGCGATTTATGGCCTTAAGCAATCAGCTAAGAATTGGAATCAGTGCCTTCATACAGCACTGGAAAAATTTAAATTTAAAAGCCGCTTGGCAGATCCATGCTTTTATACACAAAAATATGGAAATGAGCAAAACATTTTGTTAGCTTATGTAGTTGACATATGTTTCATGTCAAAAGATCAAGCTCAAATAGATCTGTTTGAAAGACAATTGGGAAAAGAATTTAAGCTTAAATACCTGTCTTAAGTCAAAGAATGAAAATTGAAGAGTTGCTAATAAAATATAATATGCAAGACTGCAAAAGTGTGCAGACACCCTTAACAGTAGATTTTCAAAGGTCTGATGATGAAAGCAAAGCATTTTCTGAAATAGATGTGTATCAATCAGCAATAGGAATTTTATAATATCTAGCTAATTGGACAAGGCCAGATATTGCTGTTGCAGTTAATATTTTGTATAGACATGCTTCAAAACCTACTCAGAAACATTGGTTAGGAGTGAAAAGAATTTTTAGACACTTGAAAGGTACTTTAAACACTGGTTTGATTTTACAACCATCTAGTGAATTAAAGTTAAATGTATATGCAGACAGTGACTGGGCAAATGATGTAACTGATAGAAAGTCATTGTCAGGATTTGCAATAAGGTTTGCTGACATCTTAATAGGATGGAAATCACGGAAACAAACATTTGTTGCGACATCAACTGCTGAAGCAGAATTTGCCGCTATCTCTGAATTTTGTTCTGAAGTAGTATGGTATAAGCAAATACTCATAGATTTGAAAATTAAAGTGGAACAAGCTGTAACAGTATTTGAGGACAACACCACATGTATTCAAATGGCAACCACAGACAAAATGAAATGCAGAAGCAAGCATATTGACATTAAATGCCACAATGTAAGAGAAGCAGTAATTCAGTTAGTATACTGTGAAACAGAGAAAAATTTGGCAGATATTTTTACAAAACCTTTAAGTGCACAAAGACACAAAGAACTAACTGAAAAACTGGGAATATGTTCTGTTCAGCAATAAATTAGGAGGGGTGTCAAGGTATAATTTACAAGCTGAAACAAAACAAGGCTTGTGGTAATCAGCAGCCATGTTGAAAATGTCTGTGAAATGCTGAGTAACTGTGGTTAACAAAAGGGAAGGCTAACACAGTGCTTTAAGATTAAAGTGAATGATAAGAACATACATAAGAACATAAGAAGAGCCATGCTGGATCAGGCCAAAGGCCCATCTAGTCCAGCTTCCTGTATCTCACAGCGGCCCCACCAGATGCGTTTGGGAGAGCATGAGACTAGATATCTGTCTCCTGATACCACTCCCCTGCATCTGGCCCTTGAAGTACCCTGGTTTAAAGCCTAGAGATTACACATCTCCATCATGGTTTGTAACCCGTGATGGACTTTTCCTCTAGGAATCTGTCCAATCCCCTTTTGAAGGCATCCAGGCCAGATGCCATCACCACATCCTGTGGCAGGGAGTTCCATAGACTTACAACGCGCTGGGTGAAAAAATATTTTCTTTTGTCAGTTCTTACTCTCCCAGCACTCAATTTGAGTGTATGTCCCCTAGTTCTGGTATTTTGAGAGAGGGAGAAGAGCTTCCCTCTATCCACTTTACTCATACCCTGCATTATTTTGTATGTCTCAATCATATCCCCCTCAAGCGCCTTTTTCCAGACTTAAGAGGCCCAATTGTTTTAGCCTTTCTTCATAAGGGAGGTGCCTCAGCCCAGTAATCATTTTAGTCGCTCTCTTCTGCACCTTTTCCAGTTCCACTATGTCTTTCTTGAGATGCGGTGACCAGAATTGTACACAATACTCCAGGTGCGGCCTTACTATTGTTTTGTATAACGGCATTATAATGTTGGCTGTTTTATTTTCAATCCCCTTTTTGATAATCCCTAGCATGGAATTGGCCTTCTTCACTGCTGCCACACATTGGGGAGACACCTTCATGGAGCTGTCCACCAACACACCAAGATCTCTTTCCTGATCCGTCACGGATAACTCAGAGCCCATGAGTTGATAGATGAAGTTTGGATTTTTTGCCCCAATATGCATTACTTTACATTTGGTTACATTAAAACGCATTTGCCATTTCTCAGCCCACTCCCCCAGTTTGGAGAGATCCTTCTGGAGCTCTTCACAATCTTCTCTGGTTTTTACCACATGGAAAAGTTTTGTGTCATCTGCAAACTTGGCCACCACACTGTTTATCCCTGTCTCCAGGTCATTTATGAACAGATTGAAAAGCACCGGTCCCAGGACCGAGCCCTGGGGCACACCGCTTTTCACTTCTCTCCATTGTGAAAATTTCCCATTGACACCTACTCTTTGTTTCCGGGATCTCAACCAGTTCTCAATCCATAAGAGGACCTGCCCTCTTATCCCCTGACTATGCAATTTTCTCAGCAGCCTTTGGTGAGGGACTGTGTCAAAAGCCTTTTTAAAATCCAGATAGACTATATCCACCGGTTCACCCAAATCCACGTGCCTGTTGACCTTTTCAAAAATTCTAAAAGGTTTGTAAGACAAGATTTACCCTTACAGAAGCCATGCTGATTTTCTCTCAGCAAGGTTTGTTCTTTTATGTGTTTTAAGATTTTCTCTTGGATGAGGCCTTCCACCATCTTCCTGGGACAGATGTAAGGCTAACTGCCTGTAGTTTCCTGGGGGTCCCCCTCCTTCCTTTTTAAAAATTGGTGTGACATCCGCTATCCTCCAGTCCTCCGGCACTGTGGCCGTTTGAAGAGACAAGTTGCACATTACCGTTAAGAGATCTGCAATTTCATTTCTCAGTTCCCTAATAACCCTTGGGTGGATGCCATCTGGGCCCGGTGACTTGTTAATCCTCAATTTATCAATTAGTCCTAAAACCTCCTCTCTTTTAACCTGTATTTGATTTAATTCTTTAGTCAAGAGGGGCGGCTCAGGCAGCGGAATCCGCTCAAGGTCCTCTGTCGTGAAGACAGACACAAAGAACTCGTTCAGTTTCTCTGCAATGTCCAAGTCCTCCTTAACCTCCCCTTTTCCTCCCTCACCATCCAGAGGCCCAATTGGTTCTCTGGCAGGTTTTCTACTTCTAACATATTTAAAGAAGCTTTTATTATTACCCTTTATATTGCTAGCCATGCGTTCCTCAAAGTCTTTCTTTGCCTCCCTTATCATCTTTTACATTTCTTTTGCCAGAGTTTGTGTTCCTTTTTATTTTCCTCATTTGGGGAGGATTTCCATTTACAGAAGGACCTCTCCTTGTGCTTTAGAGCCTCTCTAACTCCACTCGTTAACCATGCCGGTGTCCACTTGGACTTAAATGAGCTCTTCTTTCTTTGTGGTATGCACTTGTGCTGGGCCTCTATTATTGTTGTTTTAAACAGGCTCCATGCACTCTGAAGAGATTGGATTCTTCTAACCCTCCCCTTCAGTTTCTCTCTAACTAGTTTCCTCATCTGAGGGAAGTTTGCCCTTCGAAAATCAAGGGTTTTTATGTCTGATTTGGTTGACACTCTTCCTCCGACATGCATGGCAAAGGTAATTGCAGCATGGTCACTGTTCCCCAGAGGCTCAGTGACATTCACATCCCTGACGAGGTCCTGAGTATCACACAATATTAGATCTAGAGTTGCCTGTTCTCGGGTGGGCTCCATGACAAGTTGCTCTAAGGCACAGTCATTCAGCAAGTCGAGAAACCCAGTTTCTCTTTCTTGCCCGGAGCTCGCATTGGCCCAGTCAATGTGGGGATAATTAAAGTCCCCCATGATTACTATCCTATCCCTCTTAGCCACCTCCATGATTTCTCTCCTCATTTCAAGGTCCCCCTCAAGTTTTTGATCTGGTGGACGATAGAATACTCCAACTATCATATCACTCTTTGGACCTGGTAGTTTAACCCACAGTGATTCTATGGCGGAGTCAGACCCTCTGTCAATCTCCATTCTGCTGGATTTTATGCCTTCTTTGACATAGATGGCCACTCCTCCTCCAACCCGCCCCTCTCTATCCCTTCTATAGAGTTTATAGCCTGGGATTGCTGTGTCCCACTGGTTCTCCACATTCCACCAGGTTTCTGTTATGGCTATTATATCAATGTTATCCCTAGCTGCCAGATGTTCAAGTTCTCCCATCTTTGCTCGGAGGCTTCGAGCATTGGCGTAGAAGCACTTGTACAGTGGGTCCCGCAACAGCTGCTGCCTTGTTCTTCTCCCCCACAGCTTTTATTTTCAGTAGACGAACTGTCACATTCCGCTATTCTGCCAGTGTTAATACTTGCTATGTCATCTCTATGTGATTCTCTACCCTCTCCAACCTCATTCCCGAGGATGAGGTGTTCCAACCGGATGCCACACAGCTCCTGTCGGCTTTCCCCAGTTATCAGTTTAAAAGCTGCTCTGCTGCCTTTTTGAGGTTGAGTGCCAGCAATCTGGTCCCATCATGATTCAAGTGCAACCCATCCCTCCTGAAGAGGTTTGGCTTGTCCCAAAATGTTCTCCAGTTCCTGACAAATCTAAAGCCCTCCTCTCGACACCATCGCCTCATCCACGCATTGAGGCTTCTGAGTTCTGCCTGCCTGGCGGGACCTGCACGAGGAACAGGTAGCACTTCTGAAAATGCTACCTTGGAAGCCCGGGACTTCAATCTTCTACCTAGCAACCTGAATTTGGCTTCCAAGACTGACCGCTTGGCCTTCCCGACATCATTGGTACCGACGTGTACCATGACCACTGGCTCCTTCCCAGTTCTCTCTAACAAGCTATCTATATTTCTGGTGATGTCTGCAACCTTTGCACCCGGCAGGCAAGTGACCATCCGGTTATCATGCTCCTCACAAATCCATCCCTCCGTATTTCTAATGATAGAATCCCCTAGCACAATGAGCTTCTCTCCTGCAGCCTGCTCATCAACAAGTACCTGATCTTGTATCTCATCAATAGTGATGAGGGAGAGGTCCTCCGGCGGAACCACTTCTTCCTCTATGTGTGCCTCATGAGGTGTGCTGAGGGAAAGAGCTTCAATGATGTAATGTTTTGTGATTGGTTGAGGTTTGTATATAGTGAAAACCCATGTGTAATGTTTTGGGGGGAGTTCTCTTCTTTATGTTGTTATGCTGTCAGATTGACCTGCTGGAGAAATATACCTATGCTTTAGTGTCTTTATTTTCCTGCTGAGCTAACTATGCTCAAAAGCCTGCTTCAACATTCCCTCTATCCACTTTACTCATGCCCTGCATTATTTAGTACGTCCCCTTTCCTTCTTGGCCATCAGTTTCCCCTACACTGGGGGGCAGAATTACTTCAAAATCCTGACCTGCCCAAAGGAGGGGAGTCCCTTCTGTTGCCCCCCCACTCCCTATATAAAGTTTCATTTCCCCTTTTTATTCTAGGAAGTCAGCACTCCCTGCCTTCCCCCCCCCATGGATCGGCCCCCAATTCCAAATTATAATGGGGGGGAGAGAGAGAAAAGAGAAGGAGGAGGGGGAAGTTGCCTCCTTCCTTCCTAACACCCCCACAGCTTTCCCCCTATTTGATCTGCCAGGCCCCTCTTCCCCTCCCATCCCCAGTGCCCCCCTCTTCTCCAACCCCCCTCCCTCCCCGAGGGCCTTCGGTTTCCTAGGAAGCGGGACTCACTCCCCTCCCACTCACCCCCTTGAAGGACCGGATATTCCCCCCACCCCACCCCTGCCCTTCTCTACCTCCCTTCTGCCCCCAGCCCCCCCCCAAAAAAGAGAGAGAAGCATTATTTTGGGGTCTAGCTCAGAGCAAGTGTCCTTGGGCTGATCCTCCCTCCGCCTCCGCCTCCCTAGGCATGGATGGGGTGCTGAGGATCTCCTTCCGAGGAGCAACCCGTCAGGCAGCTTGGCTATTATTGTGAGGGAACATGGCTCTTCATGGGCAGGAAAAATTAAAGATGGACCTATTTAATTTGAGATACAGGGAGCTTCAAAGTACATCTTTGTTTATGGAACACCTAATTAATGGAATATTTGAATAGGAAAAATGGAATATGGAATATGGACATCAGCTTGAAATGTCAATTGGTTAGATTTTTAAATGTTAGCCAGGCAAAGAGAGAGATTTGTCCTTTTAATACAAGAAACAGAGAGACCAAGATGTAATGCTCTATTTAATAGCCAATTAAGTATTAATCTTAGACAGATAAGGTTCTGAAAATTTGGTAAAAATGTATGTGAACAGAGAAAATATATTGAGTTGATGATAAAGTGTACCAAGGATTGTAGATTAGACAGACTAGCCCTTTTTCACTACCTTAATTTTTGGTGTTAGACAAAATATATATCGAATTAGTCAAATGTAACCTAAACTGCTTTATTAAATGAAGAATAGAGGGTTTTTTTTTTAGGATTGGGGATACTGCTAAAATGAAACTAGCTACAGTCATACCTCGTATAACGAAAAATCCGTACAACGAAAAAAAATCCGCCCCCTCCTCCCCCTTCCCTGTTTTCTCTGTCTCTACCTCCGCCGCCACGGCCGCCCCGCACGGTTCCACCCCTCCCATTTTGTAAACAAGACTTTCGGGTCGGTGTTTGGGGGGGGGTAGAGAAGGGGGAGAAGGAGAGGGGCTCCCACCCAAGCCACAAGCCAAATCGCCACCACCACCACCACTCACTGGGGGTCTCAGATCGCGAATGGTGGAGGTGCTGCTGCGGGAGCGCTGGGTGCGCACGCTGGCCGAGCTCAGCGGGGACAGCCTCCCCCTCAGCGCCCAGGCGGCCCCCATCGCGACCCCCCCACCGCCACGACCCCCACCCCCACCCCCGCCGCCGCCGGGACCCCTCCGCTCAACGGGCTGCCCAACGGGGCCGAGTGGGCGGCGGCGGGCAGGGCGAGGAGCCCCCCCCCGGAGGAGGCGGCGGCTGCAGCAGCCCCGGGGCCGGGAGGCGCGTGGGGTCCCCCTCGGCGTGGCCGGTGCCCGGCAGCCCCCCCGTCGGAGCCGCCCCGCCGAGGGAGGAGGAGGAGGGCGCCCCTTCTCGCCGCCGGGCTCCCCGGGCCCCCGCTCGGCCCCCGCGTCTCCTCCTCCTCCTGGGGCCGGGGCGCCTCCTCCGGGGGCTCCTTTCCTGCCTCTCCTCCTGCCGGGGTGCGCCGGGTGCGGGTGGTGAAGGCGGAGGCCGGCGGGCTGGGCATCAGCATCAAGGGGGGCGTGTTCTCCCTCCCCCCCCTCCCCAGGCATGGCTGGCCTGACCTGGCTTTCTCCCCCCACCCACCCCCCCACCTTCCCTTCCCTCCACCACCCCAACCCGCCACCACCGCCGCTGCTGCTCCCCATCGTTGACTGGGGGGCGCGGGGGGGCGCCCGCCGGTCGTTCTGTTCTGCAGCCGTGCCGCCGCCTCTCCGCCGGCCTGCCGCTCTCCCTCCCCAATCGGCTCAGGAGCCTGCCGCCACTGCTCTCCACCATTGCGGTGGGCCTGTCCTGGAGGCCGCCGTCGTTGCTCCTCGGCGGCCCGCTGTTTGGGCTTCCCGCGGTGGGTCTGCCGCGGGGGCCGTGGCAGTCATTTGCGGCGGCGGCGGCAGGCTCCCGAGCCCCGCGCGGACACGAAGGGGCGGCGGCACAGGCGGCACGGACGGTGGGGGCAGACCCGGGCCCCGCAGGAGGAGCAGGAGAGGAAGGCTGGCCACCCGGTGCCCCCTCGACAGCCGAGCGCCTCCAAAGCCGCCGGGCGCAGGTGAGCGGCGGGGGGGGCGAATTCCCGGTGCGGCCCCACCAAAGCCCCCCGCCCCAGGCCAAGCGGCGCACCCCACTCCCTCCCCCCACCCCCCCACGGCCACCTCCGCCCGACCACCTGTGGTCGCCCGGGGAAAGAGGGAAGGGAGAGGAGGGGCGGCAGACATGGAGGGGGGTGAGCCGGGGAGGGGCACCCTTACCTGGCACCTGCATGGGGGTCCACCACCCGCCTCCCCCCCCTCGCCCAAAAAAACCTAGCGCCATTGGAATGCCTTGGAACGGATTAAATCCAGTTTCAATGCATTCCTATGGGAAATTAGAACTTGTATAACGTAATTTGATTTGGAACGATTTAATTGCGTTATACAAGGTACCACTGTAATAACAAGCAACAAGCAAAGCCTGCTGCTTATATACTGCCCCATATATATATATATATATATATATATATATATATATATATATATATATATATATATATATATATATATATATATATATATATATATATATATATATATATATATATATATATATATATGTTTTCGTAGATTTTCACGGGTATAGGTATGCATGTTAGGGTGGATTCGGGTTTCTTCCGTGTAGAAATCTGGTTGTTTTGGCGACGTTTCGACGAGGTCTCACTCGTCATCTTCAGGCTGGTGTTCTGGCTTCTTTCTTCTTGAAGCAAAGCGTGGTCTCAGTTGAAGTCCTTCTATAAATACTGCTGGGGGTGTGTGGTTTGCTTGCTTTGTTGCTGATTGCAGGTTCCTTTGTTCCTTTGTTCTTTTGTGATCTGCTGTGTGGCTGAGGCGATCGTTAAGGGATTAACTGCTGGTGGCTGTTTAGATGGCTGTTTAGATGCTGGTGGGTTAGATGGCTGGTGGGTTCTGGCAGTATCCTGGGCTTTGGTGGAGTGGGCTTTGGTGGAGTGCCACCACCTTCCATCCACACCAAACACAAACCCAGACCCTTCCCACAGATGAAACGAAACCACCATCCAATAACAAAACCACGACTGCACCATCTACTGCGGCACCCCACTCCAGTCACCACATGGAGCACACTCACACACCCCAAAAAAACATTGGGAGACCACAGACACGTAGCCAGACCAAAATGAATTCACAAGACACAGGACCCCACTCCACCAAAGCCCAGGATACTGCCAGAACCCACCAGCCATCTAACCCACCAGCATCTAAACAGCCATCTAAACAGCCACCAGCAGTTAATCCCTTAACGATCGCCTCAGCCACACAGCAGATCACAAAAGAACAAAGGAACAAAGGAACCTGCAATCAGCAACAAAGCAAGCAAACCACACACCCCCAGCAGTATTTATAGAAGGACTTCAACTGAGACCACGCTTTGCTTCAAGAAGAAAGAAGCCAGAACACCAGCCTGAAGATGACGAGTGAGACCTCGTCGAAACGTCGCCAAAACAACCAGATTTCTACACGGGAAGAAACCCGAATCCACCCTAACATGCATATATATATATATATATGTTTCCGTAGATTTTCACGGGTATAGGTATGCATGTTAGGGTGGATTCGGGTTCCACTCAAAAACCCCATCCAGCGAAAGGATCCTGAAAAGAACAGAACTAGCCCTAATCAGAAGCGAACTACACAGGAAAAGATACCTACTAGATCAAACCAACAGAGACCTACTCACTCTCCACCTCAAACTCAGCAACAAAATCCACCCAACACTCTGGAACAAATCCAAGCAACTTGCCACCTGGAGAGCTGAAACAGAGACCTCCCACAAGACAGACACACACACCAACAAACTCCACAAACTGGAAAAACGCCAGAAGCCCAACCCCCCCCCCCACAACAGCCCATGAAACAAACAGTTCACAACATATCAGACAGGACACTCACCATCGCAGAGACCAAAGTCCTTTCCAAAGGATTCAACTTTGCAGTCGCCCCCAGACACATCCCCACCGAAAACATCATATGCGGAGTGGAAGCCAGCCTAACCAAAATCAACCCAGATGAAGCCAACAAAATCAGACTCGAAGTCACCAATGTCCTCTGCTCCAGCAAACCACCCAGAAGCAATTTACACAAAGAAGAACAAAAGCCCTCTCCAACCTGAGGAAAGACAACAACATAATCATTCTCCCAGCAGACAAAGGCAATGCCACAGTGGTGATGAACACATCCGACTACCAAGCCAAACTATCCAACCTACTACAAGACCCTGCTTACATACCTTTGAACACAGACCCCACCACCTACCTGGAAAAAAACCACCAAAGCCAAAATAAAAGCCTCTCCCTTAAGTGAAGAAATCAAGCCAAGCATCATCCCCAGAGAGAAATCATCCAGATGCCCCAAGCTCTACGGCCTCCCAAGATTCACAAAGAAGGAACACCTCTCAGACCCATAGTCAGCTCCATAGGCTCACCTCTACAAAACCTCGCCAAATTTCTTGCCAAACAACTCCAGCCCTATGCAGAATCCATCACTTCATACGTACAAAACTCGTTCCACTTCATAGAAATTATAAAGAAACAAGACCTACAACCCAATGACCTACTCGTGAGCTTCGATGTTGTTTCGCTCTTCACACAAGTGCCCATTCAAGAAGCCTTGACAGCTATCCACAACAAATACAACCCCCAAACACATCCTAGATCTGACCAACCACTGCCTAACCAACACATACTTCATCCACAATGGACAAAGATACAAACAGATAGAAGGAGCACCCATGGGATCACCCTCTCACCGGTCATCGCAAACCTATATATGGAACACTTTGAAACCAATGCGTTACAGAAGTCCGAACATAAACCCAAACTCTGGCTCAGATATGTTGACGACACCTTTGTTATCTGGCCACACGGGAAAGATAAACTGAACAACTTCCTCACACATCTCAACAGCCTACACCCCAAAATACAATTCACTATGGAAATAGAAGCCAACAACCAACTTCCCTTCCTGGACGTCCTAATCTACAAAAACCCGACGGCTCCTTAGGACATACCATCTACCAGAAAAAAACACATACAAACCGCTACTTAAATGCACAATCACACCACCACCCTGCACAGATCAACTCCGTAGCAAAACCCTCATCTCCAGAACCAAACGCCTCGCTGACAAAGACCACCTAAAAACTGAATTACACACTCTCTCGAATGTTTTAATTGCGAACGGATTCCAAAAAACACCATCATCAAACTAATCCAAAAGGAAACACCCCCAAGAACCAAGAAACAGAAGAGAACAACGGCACCGCCCTCCTCCCTTACATCAAAGGCACCACAGACAAAATCAGCAAAATTCTCCACAAACACAATATCAAGACAGCCTTTTGCACCGACCAAAAAATAGCCAACATTTTAAGAAACCCCAAAGACAAGATTGAGCTAGAAAACCAAGGAGTCTACGAAATACCATGCAAAGTCTGTCCAGCCACATACATCGGACAGACAAACAGGAGAATAAGCGCACGCATCGCAGAACACAAGAACGCAGTCAAAAAAGAAGAAAAATCTTCCTCTCTCTTCCAGCACATAAAAACAACAGGTCATGAAATTGACTTTGAAAGAACCAAACTCATCTCCAAAACTGAACACTTCAACAGTCGAATAATCATGGAAGCCATTGAAATAGAGAAACACCCAAACAACATGAATAAACGTGATGACACCTCCCGCTTGCCTGACATCTGGAAACTAGCCCTGGTCAACAGACGAGCCTCTGTCACAAAGACTGACACCAGGTCCAAAAGGACACAAGATGCCACCACCTTCCATCCACACCAAACACAAACCCAGACCCTTCCCACAGATGAAACGAAACCACCATCCAATAACAAAACCACGACTGCACCATCTACTGCGGCACCCCACTCCAGTCACCACATGGAGCACACTCACACACCCCAAAAAAACATTGGGAGACCACAGACACGTAGCCAGACCAAAATGAATTCACAAGACACAGGACCCCACTCCACCAAAGCCCAGGATACTGCCAGAACCTACCAGCCATCTAACCCACCAGCATGTAAACAGCCATCTAAACAGCCATCAGCAGTTAATCCCTTAACGATCGCCTCAGCCACACAGCAGATCACAAAAGAACAAAGGAACAAAGGAACCTACAATCAGCAACAGAGCAAGCAAACCACACACCCCCAGCAGTATTTATAGAAGGACTTCAACTGAGACCACACTTTGCTTCAAGAAGAAAGAAGCCAGAACACCAGCCTGAAGATGACGAGTGAGACCTCGTCGAAACGTCGCCAGAACAACCAGATTTCTACACGGGAAGAAACCCGAATCCACCCTAACATGCATACCTATACCCTGAAAATCTATATAAAACATATATATATATATATATATATATATATATATATATATATATATATATATATATATATATATATATATATATATATATATAATGGATATATATATAATGGATCCCCGTTTCCCTTCCAAATTAAAATGGGGGAGAGAGAAAAGGGAAGGAGGAGGGGGAGGTTGGCGAGGGGGGTCCTTAGAGGGGGCAGGAACTCTTTTTACCTCCAGAGCCCAGGGTGTTTCTGGGGGGGGGGGCTCCTTCCTTCCTAACAACCCCCTCCATTTAATCAGCGTAGCCCCCTCCTCCTCCTCCTCCCCCATAAAGGGACGCCCATGGATCGGGACCCCCATTTCCCTTCCAAATTAAAATGCGGGGGGGGGAGAGGAGGAGGGGTTTGCCTGAAACGGAGCCCACAATTCAGTTTTTTCCCCCTCCTCCCTTCTGGACCCAAAGGAGTGTCCTGGACCCCACCCCCACCCCCCTATTGCACCTCCAACGCTCCCCCCTCCTCCTCCTCTCTTGCAATATCTCCCCCCATTGCATTCCCCCTCAATAGCATTGCAACCTCCACATTGCACAACACACCTCGTCCTCCTCCTTGGGGGGGGTCTCTTTCATCTCCTTCCAGCAACCACAGAGGAGAGCCTTCTTTTGGGGGGGGGCAGAGAGAAGATTCCCCCCTCCCTCCCTGGGAGCCTTTCGCTTCCTGCCACTCTAAGAAGCGGGACTCGCTGCCCTCCCTCCCCCCCTTGGAGGACCGAACACTCCCTCCCCCCAAAACGTGCCCTTCTGGTCTTCCAAGCCAGGCAGGGAAAGGGGGGGTCCGCCTTCCTCCTCCTCTTATGAGCCTCGTGGCGCAGTGGTTAAATGGGAGAGCCTCGTTAATGAGCCTCGTGGCGCAGTGGTTAAATGCCTGTACTGCAAGTAAAACTGTGCTCACGACCTGGGTTCAATCCCCGGTAGCAGGCTCATGGTTCACTCAGCCTTCCATCCTTCCGAGGTCGGTAAAATGAGTACCCAGCTTGCTGGGGGGGCAATGTGTAGCCTGCACTCTGTAATTCAAATTGTAAACCGCCCAGAGACTACTTGTAGTAGTATGGGGCGGTATATAAGCAGAACACTTTGCTTTGCTTTGCTTTGCTTTGCTCTTTCTCCTGTATTTCCCCTCCCCTTCTTCTTCTTCTTCTTCTTCTTCTTCTTCTTCTTCTTCTTCTTCTTCTTCTTCTTCTTCTTCTTCTTCTTCTTCTTCTCTCCCCCCCTTTGGAGGACCGAACATTCCCCCCCTTATGTGCCTCCACAGGGAGGGGGAGGGAGCACAGCCCCCCAAAAAACAAGCAGCGAGGGAGGAAGGGAATGGGGGGTGTCGGCCTTCCTCCTCCTCCTCCTCCTCCTCCTCCACCCACACAAAACAAAACGGGCTTTAAAGTCATGCGAGCCTCCAAGATCAGATCCCCCTACCTTTGCACTGCTTGAGAAACTCACCAGACAAGTCTTGAAATTGCCAAAAATCACCACCAAAACTTTCCTGGCTACAAAACTCACTGAAAATAGTGTATAATAAGAGTAATAAGCATGTAATAGTAGGTGTAATAAGAACATAAGAGCCATCCTGGATCAGGCCAAAGGCCCATCTAGGCCAGCTTCCTGTATCTCACAGCGGCCCCACCAGATGTGTCTGGGAGCCCACGAGACTAGATCTCTGTCTCCTGATCCCACTCCCTTGCATCTGGCCCTTGAAGTATCCCAGTTTTAAGCCTGGAGATTACACGTCTCCCCATCATGGTTTGTCACCTGTGATGAACTTTTCCCTCTAGGAATCTGTACAATCCCCTTTTGAAGTCATCCAGGCCAGATGTCATCACCACCTCCTGTGGCAGGGAGTTCCACAGACTAACAGCGCGCTGGGTGAAAAAATATTTTCTTTTGTCTGTTCTCACTCTCCCAACCCACAGTTTGAGTGGATGTCCCCTAGTTCTGGTATTTTGTGAGAGGGAGAAGAGCTTCCCTCTATCCACCAATAGCACACCATTAGAATTTACTACTGATGGACAACCACTACTACTGCAGATTTCTGATTTTTGGCAGAAGATACAGAACAATTAAAACTCGGACCACACGTCTTCTGAACAGTTTTTATCCCAGAGCTATAATTGCACTTAAAAATGAACTCAAGGACTACCAGCAGTGAGCACTTCGACAGGATTACCTAGCCTATTGTGTAGATGCTTGTTTTTTGGGGGGTGGGGGGGAGTGTTCGAGGATTTTTATGTGTGTGTGTTGAAGGGTTTTTTATTTTGTGTGAGAGTGTCTGGGGATTTGTGTGTGTGCATGCGTGTGTGGAATGTGGTCTCTGGGTGTCTGAATTTTGTTGTATGTGTATACTGTGTATATACACACAATGATAATAATAATAATAATAATAATAATAATAATAATAATAATAATAATAATAATTATTATTATTATTATTATTATTATTATTATTATTATTATTATTATTATTATCCACTTTACTCATGCCCTGCATTATTATGTACGTCTCAATCATATCCCCCCTCAGGCGCCTTTTTTCCAGACTAAAGAGCCCCAAATGTTTTAGCCTTTCCTCATAAGGGAGGTGCCCCAGCCCAGTAATCATTTTAGTCACTCTCTTCTGCACCTTTTCCAGTTCTACTATGTCTTTCTTGAGATGCAGTGACCAGAATTGTACACAATACTCCAGGGGGGGGGGCTTACTATTGTTTTGTATAATGGCATTATAATGTTGGCTGTTTTATCTGCTTTGTGTTCTGCTTATATACCGCCCCATACCACTACAAGTAGTCTCTGGGCAGTTTACAATTTTAATTACAGTGTGCAGGCTACACATTGCCCCCCTCAGCAAGCTGGGTACTCATTTTACCGACCTCGGAAGGATGGAAGGCTGAGTGAACCTTGAGCCTGCTACCGGGGATTGAACCCAGGTTGTTGTGAGCACAGTTTATTTATTTATTTATTTATTTATTTATTTATTTATTTATTTATTTATTTATTTTAGAGCTTATATACCACCTGTCTTCCCGAAGGAACTCTGGGCGGTTCACAACAATAGGTCAGGAACAACCAATTCAGAACAATAAAATAAACAGAGTGACGAAATATTAAAACAGCAATTTAACCCCCAAATCCAAATTAAAATTGGGGTGGGGGGAGAGAGAAAACGGAAGGAGGAGGGGGAGGTTGGCGAGGGGGCAACAAGGTGTGTGTTTGGGGGGGGCTCCTTCCTTCCTAACAACCCCCCACTTGATCCGCCAAGTCCCCTCCTCTTCCTCTCCATTTACCCCCTCCAGTCCCCAGTGCCCCCCTCTCCTCCGACCCCCCTCCCCCCAACACCACCCCTCCCGTCCTTTTGCACGAACCTCCTCCTGGTTGGGGGGGGGCAGATCTGTCCTCTCCTTCCTGCAAACAGTGTGTGTGGGAGAATCTGCCCCTGGAGGAGGCCTGGTTCCTTTTATTGAGGGGGGGGGGATTACCTCCTCTCTCTTCCTCCCCCCCTCCGTTCCCTGTCCCGGTTCGGCCTTAAAAAGCTTCTTCCTCCCTCCTTTTTCTTTGGGGGGACAGAGAGAAAAGGGAAGGAGGAGGGGGTTTGCTTGGATCAGTCCCCCCTCTCCCTTCTCCTCCTTCTTCCTTCCAAATTAAAGGGGTAGGGGTAGGTGTGGGGGGGGCAAATTTACGCCTTCTCCCTCCCGACCCCCCCAAAGGAGTGTCCTGGCCCCCCCACTACCCTGATTGCATTTCCAACACCCCCTCCCCCTCCTCCTCCTCCTTGGGGGATTGGAATAGAGAAATGGAAGGAGGAGGAGGAGGAGGAGGGTGTGTGTGTGGGGGTAAGAGACCCCACCCGAGGCTGTTTTAGAGGCCCTTCTGGGGGGGGCGACTTATGCCTTTGTGGTTTTGCTTTCGTGTCCTTTTTACCTCCTGAACCCCCCCCCCTTGAGCCTCTTCCTCCCTCCTGGGACCCCCCCCCGCACAGATTTCATCAGCAACGCCTCCTCCTCCCTCCCTCCCCAGCAGCCTCCATCTCCCCCCTCCCATCTCCCAACGCCCCCCTCCTCCTCCCCCCCAATTGCAATTGCACAACCAACCTCCTCCTCCTCCTCCTCCTCCTCCGCCTCCTAATTGCGGGGGGGGGGGTGTCTCTCTTTTCCTCCCCTCCTTCCAGCAACCACAGAGGAGAGCCTTCTTTTGAGGGGGGGCAGAGAGCAGATTCCCCCCTCCCTCCCTGGGAGCCTTTCGGGTTTCCTGCCGCTCTAGGAAGCGGGACTCGCTGCCCTCCAGCCCCCTCCTTGGAGGACCAAATACTGTGGCCGCCAGGGATGGAGGGAGAAAAGGGAAAAGGCGGTAGTGGCCTTCCTTCCTTCCTCCTCCTCCTCCTCCTCTTGTATTTCTTCTTCTTCTTCTTCTTCTTCTTCTTCTTCTTCTTCTTCTTCTTCTTCTTCTTCTTCTTCTTCATCCTCTTCATCATCATCATCATCATCCTCTTCATCATCATCTTCTCCTTCCCTCCGGAGGCCCCACTTCCCTCCCTTCCTCCCAATCCCAGAAGTTCCCAAACTTTTGTCTCCTTTGTCCATTTCTTTATTTTCTTTTCCGTGGATGCCCCCCAATACTGAATTTTCTGGAACTTATTAACTTCCAATGTGCTGCTCACTTGGGTAGGAGGGGTTTTATTTTATTTTGGGGGTAGTGATACCTCTATATATGTGCCCCAAAAGCACCCTCTCTCTCGCCGGATGGATCGTAGAACAAAGGCCTGATCCCTCTTGCTTTACAGATCTTCCTTTCTGGTGGGATCCTTTCTGCCTTGGCCTTTAGGATTGGTCCGAGTTCTCAAGTACCCGAGATTCACGCCTTCCGCTTCCCCTCTTATTAGGAAGCCCAGCTGGGGAGTCTCTGGGAGCGAAGGCTCATCATCAGCCTGGTAACAGACATACATCAAGGGAATAAAAGGAATTTATTCTGGACACTATGGCAATTTCTGGAAGGGGAACCCATTAAGGGCAGAAAAGGATGCCCCATCTTTCTAGGAGAGCCAATGACTTTGCCTTCCTCACGTTCTCAGCCGGTTTATTATTTATTTATTTATTTATTTTTAAGGCTTGTATACCTCCTGTCTTCCCGAAGGAACTCTGGGCAGTTCACAACAGAATTAAAAACATCAAATAATCACATCAAACTGTATAAACAAACAACAACAATTTAAGCAATTTGACCCATAATATAGAGGCAGAAGGCTAATGGCAGGAGAAGGAAAAAAATAGATGTAGGATCCAAACCGTATGTAAATATTATTTATTACTACTTTTATTGAAAAGACACAAAATGCAATTAATTTTGGATTAGGAAGAAAAGAGATCAGAACCTAGTAAAATTATTACCTAAAATTAATACATAAATACAGGAGTGTTATAAAGAACTAGTGTTGAGTCTGCAGCAGGCTATTCCTGCTGTATGCTGCTGGGCCTCAGAATTATTCCCAATAAAGAGTCCAGCAGGAGAGAGATCCAGGAAAAAATACTGCTTTTATTGAGCTCAATAAAAGACAGCAGGCCAACACCCCACCCAGGACAGTGCTGAGGTGTTCCGCCCTGAAGACAATGGTGCAACACATTTTATTCCCCCCCCTTTCCTTCCCCCCAAGGTGGCGCCTCCCCTGGGGGTGGGCAGGGACAGTCTTTGGGGATTGTCCAATGGATGCAGTCCGGAGGCTGGTTCAGGGATGGTCCTGGACGGTCCCGAGGCATTCCTGATGATGCGGGGCTGGGCATCTGCCCAGGTGAGACTAGCCTAATCTGTCCCTTGATGGGCCATCAGGGGTGTGGCCATGATAAGGGGGAGCAGGGCATTGCTTTGGGGTCTTGGCAAACAGAGAAAATCAGTAAATCAATGGGAGGGGGGGAGCAGTGAGTCAACAAGCAACATGAACAACCCAGTGGGAAACCAAGGTATCAATGGAATAAGCCTGGAAGCTGCTAGACAGAGTTCCTGGTAAATGTGGAAACAAGACAATAGACTGCCTCAGGCTGGGGTTAATCGTTGCCTATGTGCCAGCGATGTCTTGGAGAAATGGATTCCATCTGGAGATTCGGCCCTCTTGACCTGCGGCTTTCTGGAAGATGCAGCCTTGGTGGAGCCATCATGGAGTCCGTTTTGCCCTTGCCATGTGCTCGTTGCCCAAGATGGTGGAGGTCCAGAGGCATAGAGGCAGTAAAAGCACACCCAGGGTTAGTGGGGCAAGAGAAGGAGAGAAGGAGGGGGAAAAGTAGAAAGAGAAGAAAGAAAAGAGAGGGGGGTGAGGTTGGCTGGGGTCAGAGACCTGGGCAAGTGTAGGCAAATGGATATGATGGAGGTAAGCTTCCTAGAGGGAAGGGGGGCTGGCTATGGCTAAAAGCCACGTTCATATAGATAGAAGGGCAATGGAGGTAGCTTTTGAGAGTAAAGGGGTGTCCCCGCGGGTTGGAGATGGCGATTTGTGGCCGTCACCCCATGAGCCATGACCACAGTAGGGATAAATTGTCAAGTCAGGGAGATTCGACTTGAATTGTGTGTTTGGCTCTTTTAAATGTCCTGGAAATGAATTATCTTATCCTGGCCCAACAAGGAATGTTTGGGGAGGGTTCTCAGGGGACCCCAAAGGCATCTCTGAAAATTTCATTATATCCAATTATGTCTCAACATAGTTAAAATTTAAAAATTGTGTTGGGGTTGTGTAATGACTAGAAAATGGAGGCTAATGTTTAATTTCAGGATGCGTTTAATTCGAAGTGTATAAAGAAGTAATTGGTGGGGGCATGGCCATGTTACATAATGCATGTACATATTTGGGGGGATTTTGTGTTGTCGCGTCGTGATAGGTAGATTTTGAGCCTTCTGTGACCTTAGATTGATCCAGAGTGAGAGAGAGGGACCCTGCTTCAGGAATAAATACAGTGCTTCAAAATTCAACGGCAGAGACCGCACTTTGGTTGGCGTTTCTCTCCGTTGCTGCAGCTTCGAAAAATAAACCTTTGAGCTTCTCTACAAAGTGCCGTCTCTTATTTGGGGTAAACAAATTACCCATAATGGTTTTGGTGTCAGAAGTGGGATCCTTGCCAAGTCTGTGGCCGGACTATGTCCGTTGTTTCCTCGCCAAAAGGTGGACAACCACTGGGAAAACAGGAAAGGGGCCACAGTTCCAGTTGAACTGTTCCCCTTTGAGTAGTGGTGCCTCATTTGTCGAAGGAAACTAAGGACCCCAGAAACACTTGTAGAGAATAAGGTTATGAATTATTTGTGGCGGTCTCTGGAGTAAACATCAAGAGACAAAGTTATCTTGCCTGGTGGGTAGTCTGGTCAAGTTAGAACACACAGGGCTCGGTCCCACGTCCCTTTAAAAACAGTTTAAATTACTAAATAAATCGTGCCCAAAAATGCCATCCTCATGGCCTCCTGACTTTTTGAAAAAAAAGAAAAAAGAAAACCCGGTAATGCTCCCTTAAGCGAGGTTTCTGTGACTCAACTACCAAGCTGGGGAATTTTTTGCCTCGCTTTCAAAATCCAGCTTTTAAGGAGGCAGACGCCATGGGACCACGCTGATGATCCGGGTTTCTTTTTCTTTCTTTTTACATAGCACCCACCGGCTGTTCCTGGGGCCGATGGGTGCTGGTTTTTTAATTTGCCTGCATATTGGAGTAACAGGAAGTTCAATCCCGTCCGACAAGCATTAAATTCCCCCAGAGAAGTGGTTAGTTTTTTTTTTCCAAATGTTAGCGCCACCTGCTGGCCAAGGGGGCTGAACTGCACTTTAAAATTGAAAAAACAGATTTTGACGTGAGAACTCTTCTCCCACATTTAAATCACGTGATGGGACGAAGAGGAAAAGCCGGACCTTCAGAAGATCAGGATCGAAACCCAGGTGTGACCACAGCCTTAGACTAGGAACATGGGGAATAAGACTTCGAAGTCTGGACGGAATCGGGAGGGGGACGCCCTGCCTTCGAGGCAATCAGTCCTTGGACTACGTGCCGGGAAACTGAAGGTAGCGATTCCGGAAGATCGCCCATTAGGCTCCATAGTAAGGAGATGGGATCAATTAAAAGGATCAGAAGCTTCTTTGAATAAATTGGTAGGATTATGTGTGGGCGTATGGCCCAAATTCATTCTGAATAAGGTGGGATTTTCAGGTTTAAGATGGCCCCTGTTTGGATCATGCCACCCAGAGATGATGTTTGGGTAAAGGGGCGTGAAGACATCCCAAGCACCATGTTCCCGGTTAGTGCAGAAAAGAAGAGGGAAGGATCAGCTCTTGTGGGTTCCCCAGCAGCAATGTTCGACATTTTGGAACACATTCCCCCTTACCCGGTTCAGCCTCAGGCAGACCAAGTAGTGGCATTACAAGAGACACCGACAAAGGAAGATCCCCCTGATGATAGCAAAACAATTAACTGCCCCTGAGGAGACTTCTAAGAGGAGCAGGATTGGGGAGCGAGCACTTTGAGCTGTGTGGGGATGGAATGGGACATTTGGGGAGGGAAGGCGTTTTCCGTCCCCTGATCAACAGCCTCCAGCCCAGCAATACCCGCTCAGGCAGGTCCCAGTGGCAGAGGGAGGCAATGGGTTTAGGGAGGTTCCCTTAACGGCTGCAGAATTAAGAAGTTTTAAAATGCAGCTCCCGAAGTTTGGGGAGGAACCAGCAAAGTTTGTAATGGAACTTGAAAGGCTGTTGGGAACTTCTACATTCTCGATAAAAGAACTGAGTTTTATTTGTCACCCCAGTTCTGGCCCGCCTGCATTGGTGGCCCGTTTTCCTCCAGATAAGGTTCAAGGCCCTGGTTTTGGTCTTCAAAACCCTCCACGGCTTGGGACCTGAATAAATGGCGGAGCGTATCTCCCAGAGGTCAGCTGAGGCCAGGCCCACTCAGATGTTGCGGGCATGCTCACTCAGGGTGGCCACCCCCGAGAGAGGTGCGAAAATCGACAACTCGTAGTCGCGCCTTCTTGGTGGTCGGCCCTTCCTTGTGGAATCAGCTGCCGAGTGAGTTGCGCCTTGCATCGTCCCTGCCCGCCTTCAAAAAGGCTTTTAAAAACCTTGCTCTTTAAGGAGGCTTATGGCGACCTCATTTCTGTTTAGTTTTTCTTCTTCCTTTCCCCCCCTCGCCCGCTGCCTTTATTGAGGGCTTTTTATTGACTAGTGCCCTATCGTTGTTCTCCCGCTATTGTTTTTACTACAAGTTTTAATAATTGTATTTGATTGGTTTTCTTTTTTGTAAACCGCCCAGAGGCCTCGAGGAAATGGTGCGGTACATAAGTGCAGGAAATAAATAAATAAATAAATAAATAAATAAATAAATAAATAAATAAATAAATAAATAAATAAATTTTAAAGCAGCTGGTGGGGAATGAAAAATATACTGCTGCATTTTTTATCAGGCACGACGGCTGTGGGTGGGAGAAGGACAACATCGAACCGCAGATCAGGCACAGTTAGAGCTTCCCTATATACAACCGGACACATGGGACCCTACACAGCAAGAGGTCAGGCAGAGTTTTGAGACATTCCATTGGCTAGTTCTGCAGGGCTTGCTTAAAACAGCCCCAAAGGTTATTAATATGCAGAAAGCCTTTGGGGTACCACAGAAACCAGGTGGGGACTCTGCTGAGTTCCTCAAAAGGCTTAAAGAAGGGATGAAACCATATGCAGGGCTGGAACCTGATGATCCAGCAAATGAGACGGCTCTGAAACTCCAGTTTTTACAAGGCTCAGCCCCTGACGTTAGAAGAAAGCTACAGAAGTTAGAAGTCTTTGCAGACCCCCCAAGTGAGTAAGTAAGGATGGGACAAAGGGTGGTGGCACAGAGGGAAGTGGAGAAGGGAAAGCGGCAAGGAAGGATGATGGTGGAGACGGTCAGGGAAGTAAATGCCCAGGGTGAGTTAAAGGGATGGAGGGGGAATGGAGGGAGGCTTCCCCCAGGGCAAGGAAGGAGGGAACAGGTACCTAAGGATACCTGTTCTTATTGTGAAGAAAGGGGACTTTGGCGACGGGAATGTGAGAAGAGACACATAAAGCCCTAAATGACTTAGGACCTAGATACCTGAAGGACCGCCTCCTTCTATATGAACCTACCCGGCAATTAAGATCGAGCCAGGGGGCCCTTTTGAAAGAGTAATCCCTCAAGGAGTGAGAGGGATGGCTTGTAGACACAGGGTCTTCTCGGCAGCTGCTCCCAAGCTATGGAATGCCCTCCCGATTGAGATCCGCCTGGCGCCAACACTGATTACATTCCGGTGCCAGGTAAAAACCTTCCTGTTCCAGAAGGTTTTTAATTGATATAATATAGACTGTGGGTCCGCTGATGACAATTTTAGGATAATGATTTTAGTGTAAGGTTTTTATTGATTATTTATTGATATTTTACTTTTAACTATTTTAAACTGTTTTATTCTTTGGATTGTAAGCCGCCCAGAGACCTTTGGGTAGTGGGCAGCATATAAGTTAAATAAATAAATAAATAAATAAATAAAATAAGAGGAAGGTTAAGGAAAGGACGAAAAGAGAGCAGGAAGAACCTAGGAAGGAGATTGATAGGCAAGCAGTGCAGTTTGAAGAGAACTCAGACTGGGGGTGGGGCAGGATTTTTTATGGGCCCCACAGACAGGAGTAAACGTGTTGGGAAGAGACCTAATGGGGAAAGTGGGAATCACAGTGGAAGTTAAGGGAGAGGAATGCCTTGTAAGAGAGTCAGTCCTGTGGGAGGCGGAGGAGGAGGGAAAAACCAATCCTGCAGTGTGGGCTAGGCCTGGAAATCCAGGCTTGATGGCTATCCCTCCTGTAGAGTTAAATTTGAAACCAGGGCATATTGAGTGGTAAATATGAGGCAGCCAGGCCTGCCCAATTCCTCCGCCCTAACCAGTGCCCGTGGCGCCGTCAGAGGTCGGTCGCCCTCCAGGTCCCTTCCAGTCTCCCAGCTGCGAGTGAGCGGAGTGGGGGGTGGGGGAGTGGCTGAGCGGGCGGGCAAGTGGACAGGCAAAGGGAAGGCTGCGCCCCATGTTGTAGCGTGGGTTTAGTGATTTCAGCAAGTGATTTCAGCTCTTTGACATAGCAGGCTGGAGACAGCTTCTATTTTAACAACTCTTTATTCAGGGAGAGAACAAGACTGGGGACTGGGGAGAGGGAGCTACATTTATAGGAAGGAAGACTGGCTAGGAAAAGATACATTTTGGAGGGAACAATTACAAGCAATCACAAAGCTGCCTTTTGGCGGAAACCAATAGGATTGAGGATCCAATTGCAGCAACTTGAACAAACCAATCGGCCTGTTCCCTTGGAACAGGGAGGCAGTTACTTCAACATAAACAATTACAGATCAATACACAACACCCCACTCCCTAACCAGCGCCGTTGGGCGGGTCTGGCCTCTGGCGGTGGCAGCGGCATCTGAAGCGGGCAGAAGAGGAGGAGGAGGGGAGGGGAGGAGGCACGTGGTGGCTGGCGAATGATGGAGCACCCAGGAAGAAGGGCAGTGCCCCACCAGCCTCTCACCTACAAGGGGTTGTCCAGCAACCAACAGGCGCCTTTTCCCGGAGTGGGGGGGGTGACCCCAGCGCCAGCTGACAGCCCCGGAGCAAGCGCCTTCCTTGCCCAAGGGAACCTTCTGCTTTCCCCATCTGGCCGCACCTGCCTGCCAGGGGAGAGCGCCCCGTGCGTGTCGCAGTCCCCGTGCGCCACCACCTCTGTCCCTCCTGGTCTCCCCGCCCTCGCTGGCACAACAGTTGGGCCCCATGGGCTGCTCTGGCCCGCTTCGGTCTCCGGCCGTGTGGGTCACCCCGCGCTGCCACCACAAGGACAGCAGAGGAGGGAAGGGATTCTGCCCCCCCGCCTCCGCCCTAACTGGTGCCGGTGCCAACACATCTTCCCCGCACGGTCAGGGGCGAGTTCGTTGGCACCTTTCCGGCCCGACCATGTCATCCTTGGCTGCCTGTTGCTTCCTTGGCCCTCGTCCATCCGGGGCTCACACCTTTGCGCTGGGCTCCGGGCTACAGAGGGGCAGATGGGAGCCCCCCCCACATCCTCCGCCCTCCCTCCCGACCCTCCCGACCCTTTTCCTTTTGCTGTCAGAGACCAACCCCCTCCCAAACAAAACAAAACAAAACAAAACAAAACACAGCCAAGCGGACATTGGTTCTCTCTTTCTCTTCCTTCACATGCATCTCCTCCGCACCCACCAGCTTTCCTGTTTTTATACTACTAGCGCCGGGATGGCCTCCTAAGCGAGGGCCTGGCTCATGCATGAGGCGCTAGGCTCGCCTCGCCCTATCTCCTCCTCCTCCTCCTCGCCTTTCTCCTTTCCTGCCTCCCTCCCGGCTGCCGCTGCCGCCGCCGCCACCACCACCACCACCACCACTGTGGTTTTGTCCCTCCCCTCCTCAGTCAGTGGGTGTCAGCCTGAGTGTCTTCCTGACGGCCTGGCCTCTCTTGCTTGCTGCAACCGGTGGCTGCAGCTTTTGGGCTGGCCTTGCGGCTGGTTGGCACACCTTCCTGGACCTTCCTTCCCCAGGCTGTCAGCTGGGGGGCAGGGCTCAGGCCTGAAGGATGGGCCTGTAGGCCCGGCTGGGAATCCGCTGGCTGTGTGCGCTGGGGGGCAGCCAGCGGCCAGAGGCTCCGTTGCCATGGCCCAGTTGCAGCCATGACCACTGCAGCGCGATCCCAGCAATTGGTGGGTTGGGGCAACGGGTGGTGGCCGGTGGGTGAGTGGGAGGGTGACCGAACGAGCGGGTGGGCGAGTGAATGGGTGGGCAGGCGAACAATGGCGCCCCCACTCCACCCCCCACTTTCATATGACACCGGGCTCAGACGGCCAGCCCCCACCAGGAGAACAAGTGTGAGCCCCTAAGCCCAGGCCTGTCCTCCGCTTGCGTTGGCCCTGAGCCGAAGCAAGGAGGAGGAGGAGGAGGAGGGTGGAGGTTAGGTGACGATGGCATTGAGGTTTCAAGCGGGGAGATGGAGAAGGGCGATGGGAAGGGGGCTCACAGCCCCTAGGCCACGCCTCTGGTTCCTGCCCCAAGCACCATGATGGCAGCGGCGGCCACAGAAGCGATAGGGCTCCTTCCTGCATGTGGCGAGAGAGTCAGGCAGGCCGGTCTAGGAAGCGCAGCTGCCTGAGCCTCCTTCTGGCAGTGACAGCGACGGGCCAGAGGAGCGCCGCCACCGCTGTGCAACATGCCCTCAGGATCCGAACCCACCACCAACAGGAGCCTGCTCCGGTTCCTTCCTTCAAGGGGAGGCGGGTGATTGGGATCGGGCCCATATACTGTGGTCCCGCGATGTAGCGGGACCACAGTATATGAACCACGAAAGGGCGGGGGACCACTGTGTGACGTTCCCCTTTCCCAGACTGTGGTTTTCAGAGGCACAACCGGGTTTATTTCGACATCCCACTGCTGTGCCACTAAATTGTGATGACACCTCCCTTTTACACACTGAATTCTATGATGGAAATGGTACCGCTGCCACCTTTTACACTCGTCGCCTCATGAATTGGGACTGACTCAGAGATATATAATATAAAAATAATGACGAAGTTTATTGAGAAGATAATAACTATAACAATATCTGAGGATGGTATGTGTTGCCTTTAACATATACTGTAACAGATTTAATCAGCTCCACAAGCCTCCCTGTCTTAAATACCTAGTAAACAGTACAGCCCTCACTGCCTAACAGGACTCTCAGAGAACAGTGCTCTCTCCCAGCACTCACTCTCAACTTAACTTAACTCACTGAACTCACTGAACTGCCCCAACTGCCTAGGCTCCACCCTTTTTATATCATACCATGCCCGCCCTCCTGCTGGGATTGGCTGATAATTTGTATATTCATCACTCCTGTCTGCCAGGTTTGTCACAATACCTCCCCCTTATAAAGAAATTTTAAGGGAGTAAAACCTCGGTTTGCTCACTTAAAATTCTCTTCTGGAGCCTATTTAACTAATACATACATTCTTCTGTTTATCATATTCAACTATACATATCTATAAACTGTTTTATATTATGTTCAACCTTCTTACTATATAATATCATGAAATGCAATAATTCTTACTATAACATTACATTTTAAATAGACTATTCTTATAACATTGGTTAAAATCATAACTTCAAATACCTGTAAAGACCTTATTGATCATACTAGAATCAATCTATGTTAAGATGCATAAATACATATATTTGGTTTACATTTTAAGCTAGTTTACTTATCAATATACATACAATTGTTATCCTTAACTTATTCTAAATATCACATAAACATTTTGATTTATAATAAGCTCTAATTATACATTACCTTGCATTTTTCATTTACAGTTAACTTACATTAAGTTGTTTTCACATTTTATGACATTACATTTCCATACTTTTTTTTAAACAACACCTTCCTCTTACAACAGCAATAAAATAATATTACATTATTATTATTTAACCATGGTCCATGTAATCAATGTCTTCCGCCTCTTGCTGCAACGGCTGGACGATGCTACGCCACGGGTGATCACTTCCTCTGGCACATAAATCCAAAGTCCAGTTCACAGTAAATTGATGCCATTTTTCCTTGGGTTCTTGGAATGTGGGATTCAACTCTTTGACACCACTCCTGGTACAGTTCATTAGAGTCCCCTCAAATGCAGCTTGGTATTCAAGCGACCACTGCATGACATATGCGTGCTTCTTTTTGTCAGTTCAGTCAGTGGTGTTGCAATGGTGCTCAGATGTGGACTAAACCTCCTATGATATCCCGCAAGACCCAAGAAAGATCTCACCTTCTCTTTGTTGGTCTGTCTTACGGGACCATCGCATTGATCTTCCTCTGCAGGGGTTGGTCACGCCTCGTCCCACGTCGTGTCCCAGGTAGTTGATTTCTGGAGTTCCTAGTCGCCACTTGGATGCTCCCTTCGTCTTCTCAGCCTCTTGGATCCGCTGAAACGATGTTCACAGGCTGTAGTTGTTTTTCCCAGGTGTCTTTTGCAACCACCGAATCAGGTCTGTCATTAGCATCCTTCACTTCCAAGTAGGGTTTCTGCTTTACACGGTTTTCTATTTGCTTTTCGGCTTCCTGCAGCTTTCTAAATTCATCAGCGATCTTATTCCCTTCTTGTATCAGTTGTTCCTTGCCCAGTGACACTTTGTTTCCATCCAGACAAAGTTGTTCATCATTTAATATTTCCTTTTCAAGCTCTGCTTCCATTGACGTAAGTTGCTGTAAGCAATCTTCTTTACTTTCTGATGCACCAGACAATTGCATTTCCAAATTACATATATTCTTCTCTTTAATATTTTCCACTGTGGTAATTACATCTAGTTCTGCTGATTTCTTCTGGAGTTTGAAAACAAATGTATCAGATTCATTCCTCCTTTCCTCCAGTCCCTTTTCCTTCATCTCTAAAAGTCCTTTCAAAGGTGAAATTTCATTCTGGAGTTCACCAATAACTGATGGCTTCAGAATTTTAGCTTCTTTCAGCTCTTTTGCTATTGCTTCATTTTGTAGCTTTTCAAGCTGTGCTAATTTTTCTTCATATTCTTTTAATTTAAAATATGTTTCTAGCCTGGAGTTCTCTACTGGTACACAAAGTTCCTCACAAGCTGGTATCATTTTCTCCTCTATTATGAACTTTTCAGGGTGTTTGGAACTTAAGAAGTGTGTATTCGAGTCCATTAAGTCAAAACATCCCTTCAAACTGTCGTCTTGCCTTTGTTCTAGGCTAAAGTCTGCTGCTGGCCCTTTTATGTTGGCTAAGTTGTCTTTTCCTATCATTTCAGACTGCTGAGATTCCCTCTCAAATTCTCTTACTGATATTTGATTTGTAACTGTTTTGTTTTGACTGTTTGGTTCAGCTGGATTTGTCTGAGCTTGTGTTACTACAAAAGCACTCTGCACATGCTCTAAGACATCTATTCCACTTAAACCTGCTCTTGGGATTTGATCTGAAACTCCTATTCTATGACTGGAGTTCAAACCATATGGGTTATTGCAGTCATCATTTGTAATGTCTGAAGAGACAACTGTTGTGGAGCAAGGGTTTGCTGTCAATTTTGAGGAGGTAGCTAGACTTATGCTGATTGCACTGCCCAATTTTGTCACAGGAGACTGTCTGGACCAAGTACCATCTTCATTCTTTACCTCTATTACCACCACCTGTCTCTGGTAGAGCCCTGCATCTTGTATAGTGCTGTCAAGTTTGCTTAACTGCTCATAAATACTGGTATTACTCATATATCTGCGCCACAACCTAATTTCCTTCCCATCAGGAATATTAAACAGCTTCCGCATCTCTCTTCCAATAGTATCAATGGTATCCGCTTTGCTGAAATAACAGCTTATGAGATTATTAGGATCATTGTTTTGACAGAGCTTCAGTTCCCGAAGATATGACTTTATAATATTTCACAAATAATCCATATTCTACAACTTTCCTCACAATTGGCTTCTGCCCTTCTACACACCCATACCAATTTACTAATTTATTCCAGGCTTCAGTGGGAACTAAAACATAATCCACTTCATCAACAAGGTACTCTTTCAATATTTGAGTTTCTGAATTTGCAAAAAGTCCCGAGTTGTCAATTGGCCCTGGGAAGAGTTTAGGCTCTCCCACATTATACCGGTCCCAGCTGTCAAAGCCCACATATTTCTTCCACTGCTTGAACCACCGGCTATTAATCAAATACCAAAACTCTCCTGGGCAAAGGCATCCCCAACAGGGCTTAAGTTCAGACACCTCAGTATGGGCATTTAAAAAAAAAAAAAAAGGTTTTCTTGGTATCTCTCTGGCACTTTAGTGACTGACCTAAATTTTTCTCCTCAGTTGTTCTACTGAAATGTCAATTCTAGTAAACACTAACTCTTTTCCTGATCTTAGTATTCAATTTTTGGAACTGACTTGAAATCAAATCTTTTTATTACTTTCTTAAGAAAAGGAAAGTTCAGACTGGGTCACAGCTGTTTAAATGGCAATTGTAAAAATTTCACCTCAGCTCCCAGCTCCTGACTCCTGTTAAGCAACTGTTGCCAAGGGCAAGATTGGCACAGTGCCCAGACTTCAAACTTTATTTAAAATATTGTTTCAGTGTTTAAAGCACACAGATTTAAATATATTTCTTTGGCTTTTAACCTATAACTTTTCTTCTGGCCCTTACAATTTCACTTTCCCTCCAAAAGGGATTCTAATTAGCCAACTCCTGCTCTCACAGAGCTTCTGTCAGTTTTAAATCTCCTCAGACCTCTTCAGTTTCTGAGGTAAATTTTTCTGAGGTAAATTTTCTGTCCCTACAGACTCTCACTTTGGAGATTTCTTTCTGTTAAAACCCAGGGTGATTTCCAACTTTTACCACAGCCACCCTCAATTCCAGGGCAAACACTTTGGGTCTTTCACCCTCAAAGGAAATTTGCCTCAGCACCTTTTTAATTTTCAGGCTGCTGGACAGCACAGAGTTCCTTGACTCTCAGGCAGTTTCCCCAAACAAACCACTGTAGATTTCAGTCTATCATTTCAGATTTTCTCTTCCAGGTGTCCTATAATTTGTCAAGCCAGACTCCTTTTCCTTTTGGAGTCCTGACCTCCAGACACTAACAAGGCCCACCAAAGAAAATCCAGATAGCACTACAGGGTCACCCCCAAAGGAAATTTGCCTCAGCACCTTTTAATTTTCAGGCTGCTGGACAGCACAGAGTTCCGTGGTTCTCAGGCAGTTTCTCCCAAACAAACCACTGTAGAATTTTCAGTCTATCCTTACAGATTTTTCTCTTCCAGGTGTCCTATAATTTGTCAAGCCAGACTCCTTTTCCTTTTGGAGTCCTGGCCTCCAGACACTCTAACAGGCCCACCAAAGAAAAATCAGATAGTACTACAGGGTTTTAAGTCTGAATTCCTCTCTCACACACAGGGCTTCCAAGGAACTGAAATTAGCTTCACCTAATTCTCAGTCCTAACCCCTTTTCAGAGGAACTTCCACAGACTACCTACAACACTTGAGGGCTAACTTTTACTAAAGGCTTCTTTTTAAACTTCCAGTTTCAATTTCTTCACAGGGTACAGGCTAAATATTTTGAGCTGGTGACTTTTTCCTCAGGCAAACTGGATATATTCGAGATCCGACCGCTGCCCACCAAATTGTGACGTTCCCCTTTCCCAGACTGTGGTTTTCAGAGGCACAACCGGGTTTATTTCGACATCCCACTGCTGTGCCACTAAATTGTGATGACACCTCCCTTTTACACACTGAATTCTATGATGGAAATGGTACCGCTGCCACCTTTTACACTCGTCGCCTCATGAATTGGGACTGACTCAGAGATATATAATATAAAAATAATGACGAAGTTTATTGAGAAGATAATAACTATAACAATATCTGAGGATGGTATGCGTTGCCTTTAACATATACTGTAACAGATTTAATCAGCTCCACAAGCCTCCCTGTCTTAAATACCTAGTAAACAGTACAGCCCTCACTGCCTAACAGGACTCTCAGAGAACAGTGCTCTCTCCCAGCACTCACTCTCAACTTAACTTAACTCACTGAACTCACTGAACTGCCCCAACTGCCTAGGCTCCACCCTTTTTATATCATACCATTCCCCGCCCTCCTGCTGGGATTGGCTGATAATTTGTATATTCATCACTCCTGTCTGCCAGGTTTGTCACACACTGTACCTCTTTTCAATCTGAATTCTTTTCTGCCAGTATATCCAAAATGAAGCTCTTAGGAGCCCCGTGGCACAGTGGTTAAATGCCTGTACTCACAACCTGGGGTTCAATCCCAGGTAGCAGGGTCATGGTTGACTCAACCTTCCTTCCTACTGAGGTTAGTAAAATGAGTACGCAGCTTGCAGCGGGAGGAGGCAATGTGTATCCTGCATACTGTAATTAAAAACTGTAAACCGCCCAGGGACTACTTGAAGTGGTATGGGGCGGTATATTTATATTTATTTATTTATTTAGCTTGTATGCCGCCCACTACCCAAAAGTCTCTGGGCGGCTCACAATCAAAATGGACAATTAAAACATCAAAATACAACAAAATTAGAACAATAAAAACATGTAAATACAGAACACTTTGCTTTTGCTTTATTAAAAAAAGAACTAAAGGTGCTGTCTTTCTGGATTTGGAGACAATAGACACATCGAGAAAGGAAGAAGCAAACACTTTATTAAAGAGTACCAGCACTGGAACGCATGAACAGTAAAGTGGCAAAGCACGTAGAAAGATTAGCTTAAGGGTGCCCAAACTTTTTGTAAGGAGGGCCAGATTTGGTGGCTGAGAATGTGTCAGGGGCTGGTTGGTGCCCGACCCTGCCACCCCACTACAAGCCCCACCCACTGACCCATAAGCCTCACCCACTGACCCCTTGCAACCCCACCCACAGGAAGGAAGGCGGGGACAAAGGGAGGGAGGGAGGGAGGTGGAAACCAAGAGAGGAAGGAAGGAAGGTGGGGAACAAGGGAGGGAGGGAGGGAGGGAGGGAGGTGGGGACCAAGGGAGGGAGGGAAGGAGGGAGGAAGGAAGGTGTGGACCAAGGGAGGGAGGAAAGAAGGAAGGTGAGGACCAAAGGAAGCACAGGGAGGAAGAGGCGATCTGTGTGACCTTGCATCCCGCCAAACTCCCCCACCGGTGGCAACGGCTCGCCCGCCACCCCACCCCAAAGCTCCTTGGCGGTGGCAGAGGCCCGCTGGCCTGCCCAGCCCCACACATTCCCCTGCGGTGCCGGTGGCGGCAGACCGCCTGTCCACCCAAACTTCCCAGCGGTGTCAGTGTTGGCAGAAGATTTAAAAAAAAAAAACATGGGGCGAAGGAGGCGTAGGGAGGGGCGGGCCAGGCAGCCATGGGCCACTCAGAATGGCCTGACGGGCTGGATTTGGCCTCTGGGCCGGACTTTGGGCAGGGCTGGATTAGCTCTTTCAGACCTTCAGTTTAATGGGAGCCTCTGGAGATTGTAAGGGAGGAAAACCAAGAATGATGAGATGCTCAGCCTCTCGCCAGGAACTAGGGACTACACTGGCACTCCCAAAATAAAGGCACTAAGACCCGTGCTCTACCTCCAGATACCTCAGCTATTAAATCCTCCTGTTCACGGACCACCTCTATGCACAGCCATCTTTTCTCATGCTTACTGTATGTATAACGAGCAAAACAATAACAACCAAACAGCTACCCCATAGCACATGCTGGAGACAACCAGTGCAGCCACTCCTTTCACCAGAGGGTTAAGTTGTGTTTTCTCATGGGGAAAAAGAGGGGGCTTATCTACACCAGTTTCAGCACAGCCCCAAGCATGGGGCATAGAGAAGTGCATGCAGACATAATACCGTACACCGTCTCGACATCACAGGGGTCTTCCACAATGACACAACACTGATAAGAAAGACAAGACACACAGAGAGACGGAACACCTTTCCCCCCCCTTGCACTTCCCTGACTTGGCCAAACGCACTGATCATAATTTACAACGTTGGGGGTGGCGGTGGTGGGGTGAAATTTATCAGCACCTGGTATATTTACAGAGAAAGATGCTGGATTAAAAACAAAATTTAAAACAAGTCCAGAACTGAAGACTGGAATGCTAACTGTCTGTTTAGAAGGGCGGTGGGATAACTCACATCAAGAAATGGCTGCTAGTTTGAGGGGCTGCCATATGTATTTCTCATTGTGCGCCAGTTAAGTGAACACCAAAAAGTCATTAAGGACCCCTAGGGAGGTGTATGCTGTCATAGTGATAAAAGGATATTAATAATTAATTATATTTCATTCATATCTGAACTGTCTCTTATGCTGGGAATATGTGTTAAAGGGAGAGAGAGGCCCTTCCCATGAATTACAAATATCTCCCTAGCTAACCACAATACCTTCTGTTCCTGTAAGTATCCTGAGAAAGTGGAACCTGCTGCAAGAGCTTTTTACAGCAGCTAGGAGCAGTTAGGATTGTGGAATGTATTTTGACATAGTCTGTTCAACTGCAGTTCCACAGCATGCTAGATGGGTACCTTGTGTAATAGAGTAGCTGTTTTCTAATTTTAGGGAGGATAGGTATACATCTTCGCATGCTTGTTACACGTCTCTATTGAAGATGACTGCTGACGTGTCTATGTAAAATGTATAAATTCTTTTGCTGAACCCCAGAAGTTGTCCTTCTATCAAAGAAGCACCAATTAATGCATTAATTCAATAAATTCTTGAAGGAACACGGCGTCAGTGTTTAAAATGTTAAACTGTCATGAAGCCTGCATTACAATTTAAAATGGTTTGTCAGTTGACAATGCTAATGATGGACCTCCGGCCATGAGAGCCTGGGTTGGGGAAATCTGATTCTGTTCAGGAGCCTGGGGAGGGACAGTCACTTAGAGTAAAGTTTGGCCCAACTTAAGATTCCTCCTGGAGTGTCATTCAGTGGGTGATGGCACTTGTAGTCCAAAGGCAAGTAGAAAGCTGCCTGATGCCTCTCTTATCTACCTAAGGGTCTTCCCCAGCTCCAGACATGTTCCTCTCTCTATGTCTTTTATGTGACAACTAGCACATTTGAAAGCCACCCAGTGTGAGTTGTCAGATGCTCTTAAGGCAGGTATGTCCAAATGTCAGCCCTCCTGATGTTTTAGTCCACAACTCCCAGAATTCTAAGGTGAGATTGCCAATGACAAAGGACTGTGGGAGTTGTGGTCCAAAACTTCTGGAGGGCTGAAGTTTGGACATGCCTGTCTTAAAGAGTATTTTTACACACACACACACACACACACACACACACACACACACACACACACACACACACACACACACACACACACAGAGAGAGAGAGAGAGAGAAACACAAACAACACACAAACACACACACACAGAGGGAGAGAGAGAGGTACCTCGGTTAACAAACACCTCTGTTAATGTAATTACTGGTTTATGAATGAAAATCCACTGGAAATAATATCCCAGTTTATACATTTTCGGGTTATGGATTTTCACAATATGAAGCAAGTTTTCCCAGGATGCATTTATAACGCCACCCCTGTGGAAGTGTTTTGGTTTACAAACTTTTTGCAATACGACACATCCTGGAGCACACATAACATAAAATTTGTACAACCTAAAATATTCTGGAGATAGGGGAAATTTGCTTAACAGAATCGCCTATGGGCCAAATCCATACAACATAAAAATGGGATTACTCCATTTTCAATGCATTCCTATGGGAAATTTGTATAAAGGAAAATTTGCTTAACATAATTTCATATATACACATTTTTTCTGAAAGGATAATTTACACATCAAAGTCGTTCTACTGAGCATTTTTCGGGCTTTTTCCACGTGTGGACTCTCTGGTGTCTGTTAAGGCCTGAGATCATTCTGAAGCCCCTTCCACACTCGGAGCATTTGTAGGGCTTCTCCCCAGTATGAATCCGTTGATGGTTTTCCAGGCTGGATTTCCAGGTGAAGCTGTATCCACAGATGGGGCACTTGTAAGGTTTCTGCCCTGTGTGGACTCTTTGGTGGTAGCAAAAATACGACCGGTCTCTGAAACTCCTCCCGCACTCGGAGCATTTGTAGGGCTTCTCCCCCGTGTGGATCATCTGGTGTTGGGTCAGGGTCGAGCTCCGGCTGAAACTCCGTCCACACTCGGAGCACTGGTAGGGCTTCTCCCCCGTGTGAGTTCTTTGATGTGTCCTCAGGTTTGAACTCCGCCGGAAGCTCCTTCCGCACTCCAGGCATTCAAAGGGCTTTTCCCCTGTTGGGTGCTGCCTAAGGGGGAAATTCGGCGGGAAGGCCGCACTGGGCTCAGAGCGTTCGTAGGGTTTCTCCTCTCTGTGGAGCTGTTGATGTTCTTCCAGACATAATCTTCCATCGAAGCTTTCCCCACACGTTAAGCACTCAAAGACTCCTGTGTGGGGTCTTTGGCAAAGATTCAAGGGCCGCCTTTGTCTGAATCTCCTAATGTAACCTAGTTGTTTGTAGGGTTTGTCACCTAAGTGGAATCTTTGATGGGCTTGAAGGTATGACCGCTGATGGAACCTCTTTCTCGGTGCTGAGTAGCCGTAAGACTCATTTCCCGTGTGAAGGCGTTGATGCCGTCTAAGGGACAACTCGAAGGTGAAAGCCTTTCCACATGGAGAACATTTGAAAGGCTTCTCCCCAGTGTGGATTCTTTGATGGTACGACAAGGACAATTTCCAAGTGAACGCCTTCCCACACGCCAAGCATGGGTAGGGCTTCTTCCTTGTGTGTGTTGTCTGATGCACTTGAAGGTACAAATGTGAAGTGAAGCGCCTGCCACACGTGAAGCACTTGAAACCCTTCGCCTCTTTATGATGAGGCTGGTGGCTTTTCTGGACTGAGCGCGGAAGGAAGCTCTTTCCATACGGTGAACTTCCATGGGGCTTCTCGCCTGCGTGGACCCTTTGGTGGTCTTCCAGGTTTGCGCTCTGACTGAAGTTCTTCCCACCCTCGGGACACTGGAAGGGCTTCTCTCCCGTGTGGGTTCTTTTGTGGCGCTTGAGGGACTCCTTCCAGGCGTAGTGCTTCCCGCACTCCGAGCACCAATAGGGCTTCTCGGACGTGTGGATCCTTTGGTGGTTGCTCAGCTGTGACCGGCAGCTGAAGCTCTTCCTGCACTCGGAGCACTGGAAGGGCTTCTCCCCCGTGTGGGTTTTTTCGTGGCGCTTGAGAGACTCCTTCCAGATGTAGCTCTTCTCACACTCGGAGCAGCTGTAGGGCTTCTCCACCGCGTGGATGCGTTGGTGATCGCTCAGTTCTGAGCTAAGTCTGAAGCTGCTTCCGCACGTGACACATCGGTAGGGCTTCTCCTCCGTGTGGAACCTCTGGTGGCTTCCGAGTTGGGAGTTGAATCGGAACTTCTTCCCACACTTGGAGCACTGGTAGGGCTTCTCCCCCGTGTGGACCCTTTGATGTTGGGTGAGGGTTGAGCTCCGGCCGAAGCTCTTCCCACACTCGGAGCACTTGTAGGGCTTCTCCCCCGTGTGGACTCTTTGGTGCTCTTTAAGGTTGGAGTTCCTCCTGAAGCTCCTTCCACATTCCGAGCATTTATAGGGCTTCGTCACTTTCTCTTCGCAGTCCTCCTTGTTTCCTTCATCATGGAAGTCAGTTAGTTTGGACCTGGTTTCTTCTTTCTTGCAATTTCTTTTCTGATGCTTTCTCCGTTTGCTGCTCTCTTCTTGCCCATGACCTGAAGGGATAGAAAGAGAAAAGCAGTGACAACAGAACTGCATCAATCAACAGAATCACTGGAATACTGGTATGTTACAAAAACTGAGATCCTATCTAGCTGTTGGGTTGTGACCTTAATTTGCAGGATAAAAGCTCCTGGGAATGTTCTAAAATTAAAAAGGGAGGAGACAAACAGGAATAGAAAAGAGGAAACATCACAGGCAGGTGAGATTGTTTAATGGAATGATCTCTTGAGTCATGGCAACTGGATTCTTTTCTTGTGAGATCAAAATGTTTCGTTTCTCATCCAAGTCGCATCGTCAGTCTAAGGAAAGTTGGTGACCTCCAATTTATAGTTTGTCATGACCCTGGCCTGAATAGGCTCCTTAGGTGGACAATGGCCTGAACAGGCTCGTTAGATGTACCATGGCCTGATGTGTGAGACAGTCTCCTCTATGCAGCTCTTCTCAGCAGCCATTAAGAATGGGTCATTAGCAGTGGCCTTGATGGAGATGTGAGGTGGTTCTGGCTTGTTTTGGGTTTGACAAAAGGCCAGCATGATAAGTGGCAGACAGGTTGTGCCTGAGTCCCCTACCTCTGTTGAGAGGGGGGTTTTCAATACACACATGAATTGCCTCCCTGACCCCTCTCTCGAACCACCTCTCTTTGCAAGTTCAGCCGGCAGGAGCAGCCCCAGGTCTGTTTGCTGAGGTGCCAGGAGGGGGTTAAAACCTCTCTTTGGAAGCCTGTTTCTCTCAAGAAAAAAAAAAGAGATATACTGAGACCGTAATATATGAACTGCGTCGTGGCAGGGGGCACTACGGTAATGGATGGAAGTTGTCGTTGCCATTGATACCTGGAGCTTCAAAAGTTAATTTAAGAGGAAAAAGAGAGAGCCCCCATAAGAAACACCAATCTCCTAAGCTGTGTCCTAAACTAGGTGTTTTCACTACAAAAGCATTCCGCACCCTGTATCAGGACGTTCCCCCAAGCCAGAAGCCCTCTATGAATTCCTGCTCCTCACCTGGGCAGCCCTCTGCTGACCCCTCTCCGTCCGCTGGATCCTGAGCGAAGGGATTGTCTTCTTTCAACATAGAGATGAGGACACGCTTGGGAGCTGGGCAGGAGGAAACAGAAGGATTAGCATGGAAAAAATGGGCCTCCTGCCTCTTAGAACCTAAGAAGAGCCCTGCTGGATCAGGCCAAAGGCCCATCTAGTGCAGCTTCCTGTATCTCACAGGAAATGTTTCAGGGAGTGCACGAGACTAGATATCTGTCTCCTGATCCCACTCTCCTGCATCTGGCCCTTGAAGTACCCTGTTTTTAAAACTGGAGATTACACATCTCCGTCATGGCTTGTAACCTGTGATGGACTTTTCCTCCAGGAAAAGAGAGAAGAAGAAGAGAGTGACTAAAATGATTACTGGGCTGGGGCACCTCCCTTATGAGGAAAGGCTAAAACATTTGGGGCTCTTTAGCCTGGAAAAAAGGTGCCTGAGGGGGGATATGATTGAGACATGCAAAATAATGCAGGGCATGAGTAAAGTGGAGAGAGGGAAGCTCTTCTCCCTCTCACAAAATACCAGAACTAGGGGACATCCAATCAAATTGAGGGCTGGGAGAGTAAGAACAGACAAAAGAAAATATTTTTTCACCCAGCACGTTGTTAGTCTATGGAACGCCCTGCCACAGGATGTGGTGATGGCATCTGGCCTGGATGCCTTCAAAAGGGGATTAGACAGATTCCTGGAGGAAAAGTCCATCACAGGTTACAAACCATGATGGAGATGTGTAATCACCAGGCTTAAAACCAGGGTACTTCAAAGGCCAGATGCAGGGGAGTGGTATCAGGAGGCAGATATCTAGTCTCATGTGCTCCCAAACGCATCTGGTGCAGCCACTGTGAGATACAGGAAGCTGGGCTAGATGGGCCTTCGGCCTGATCCAGCATGGCTCTTCTTATGTTTTTATGTTCTTAATCTGCCCAATTCCCTTTTGAAGGCATCCAAGCCAGATGCCATCACCACATCCTGTAGCATCATCTTCTCTATGGAGGTGACCACTAAGGACAATAGCTAGGTTTTTGCCCCAGACACACAATATGTGACTTAGGCTGCTATCCCATGGGAAGAAGAAATTATTACTACCTCTTGGCTTGGTACTTTTATACCTCGCTGGGTTCCGCTAAAGTGGGTGTGGCCATTGTTGCTTTTTTAAAGCCGGATGCTCATGGGGACACCATTTTTGGAGGTGACTTTTCTTGAAGTTAAAACTGGATTGTAGTGGTCGTGGGATAATGGCCTTCATTGAAAAGGATCCTCTCCATTCCTGGAGTTGCCAGATGTTGTTCTGGAGCAGGTAGGCATGGAGGGGCAAGTACTCAGAGGCAAAGATCAAGAAGCAGAAGGCCAAAGGCAGGGCATCCAGATTCCTGGAGAGGTCCAAGGGGAGATCTGGTTAGTCTGAATCAGTGGTTCTCAACCTGTGGGTTCCCAGATGTTCCTGGACTGCAACTCCCAGAAACCCTTTCCAGCATGGCGAGTGGTGGAGGCTTCTGGGAGTTGCAGTCCAGGAACACCTGGGGACCCACAGGTTGAGAACCACTGGTCTAAATGGACATTGTTCATCCGAGCCCTAGCCTTACGGTCCATAATACTTGCTAGAGAGTCTGTGAAGATTCTCAGTCACAGGCTCATCAGGTGGACATGAGAACTAAGAGTTAAGATTGCCATTCTCTGGATCTGAAATTTAAAGTTAAATGCACTCTTCTCCATATTAGATTACAATAAGCAATGAGTTCACACACAGATATGATTGATTGATTGGATAAATTAACTCCTGTCAATTGGCCCTCCACAAAAAGTTTGGTCACAGTATTTTTGTAAGTAAAGGATACCTACAGAAACAGCTATAATTATATCCTTTCTGTTTGAGTGTGTGTGTGTTGTGTTGTGTTGTGTTGTGTTGCTACAGTCGTGATCGACTCTTTGCGACCCCATGTCCATGGAGTTTTCTTGGCAGAAATACTGGATTAGCTTGCTAGTTCCGGCTCCAGGCGCCTACAGCACCTGATGAAAAAGCAGTTTCAGTTTCTGGGGTTGTTCCATGCTTGGTGTCTTTTTCCAAAGGGTCATGAGCACAAGAGAGAATCCTGTAGGCTCTCTAGACTCCTGACTCCTGGTGCCATCAACATTCAGCTGGACTTTGCTCTGCCAAGCTTTGTGTCCTCTTTCCTGCTAGCAATGCCAGCATGAAACTTACTTACTTAGGGTGTTTATACATGACCCAGCTCCGAAGCTAACAGAAAATTAAGTGCGACCCCGCCCACCTAAGCGCAACCCAGCACACCTCTCAAGTACCTGCTCTGGGAGAGTGAAAAATTTTGATGTGGAGAGTGCCTGAGCTCTCCTTGCTTCTTTTTGTGGTTTTTCTTTTGCCTCCCGCCCCTTTAAGAGGAACCAGGAAGTGAACGGGGGTCGGAGCAACTTCCACCGGCACCGGAGGTAAGGCTTTATTCTTTTGTCCCTGTTTAAGGCTTTTTTTTCCCCTCCCTCCCCTCACGCAGACAGAACAAGGAAGTGCGGAGGGGGTGGGAACACAGGGAGAGCGACAAACCCTCAAGATCTCTGGTCCGAATTTAAGGGACCAGCGGATCTTAGGGGTTGTGTAAAAAGGCCCTTACTTACTTACTTACTTACTTACTTACTTACTTACTTACTTACTTACTTACTTACTTACTTACTTATATACCGCCAGATTTTCCCAGATGGGAACTCAGGGCGGTTAACAAGGAACAGCACACAACAAAAACACAGAGAAAAATAATAATCGGTTCCACAATATGACATAAAGAACAAAAACAATCCCAACAGCAGTCAGTAGGACCGAAATTTTAAAAGCTAAAAATACAAAACATTACTAATTACTAAGGGGGTGGGGGTCTTAAAATAGGGTTGTTGATGTTGTTGTTTTAAAATACCATTTACTTTAATACTGTAAGCTGCCTTGGGGATTCTTGAGGAGGAAGACAGAGAACAAATATTTTAAACAAACAAATTTTAACAATTTAAAACAATTTTTTAATTTTAAAAATTTTCAACAAACAATTGCAGGACTATGCTAGGCTACCTCCTGAAACTTTTAATCATGGATACTGAAGCATAATATCTCACATAGATGAATCAGAGAGATTGGGTGGGATTGTGTTTTTTTTTTTTTTAAGTTACATAGCACTGCAATGATTCAACAGCTTTATTGACCTAGGAGAACATACTTGGGTCCATTCCAAGGACTGAGAAGAGGGCAAGAAAAGAGGGAGGGGATTTCTTCCCCCTCCCCCTGTAACAGTGGCAATAAAGAAATTTATAATTAATCTCATAATTAAGGAGTATTAAATTATATGTCTCTGTACTGGGCAAAAGAGAAAAGCCCTTCTCATGAATTACAAATATCTCTTGTAATTTTCCTAGCTAACCACAATACCTTCTTTTCCTGTAAGTTTACTAAGAAAGAGGAACTCTCTGCAATATCGTTTACAGCAACTAAAATTGTGAAATCTCTTTTGACATAGTCTGTCCAACTGGAAATCACCAGTTCCGCAGCATGCTAGATGGGTACCTTGTGTAACAGAGTAACTGTTTTCTAATTTTAGAGAGGATAGGTGTACATCTGTGCATGCTTGTTTTGAAATATATGACATGTCTCTATTGAAGATGACTGCTGGCGTGTCTATGTAAAATGTATAAATTGTTTTGCTGAACCCCAGCAGTGGTCCTTCTATTAAAGAAGCACCATCAATGCATTGATCTAATAAATTCTTGAAGGAACACGGTGCCAGTGTATAATATGTTAAACTGCCCTGAAGCCTGCATTACAATTTAGAATGGTTTGTCAGTTGACACCCCCAATCCAACAAACCCTATTTCTAACCCACATCAATCCAAGCCACGTGCCTCATTTGATGAGTTCTCCATTGATGCCAGCTCAATCACTTCATTATATAGTAATCCCCCAGCTATCGCGGGGGTTAGGGACCAGCCCTGCCCTGCAATAATTGAAAATCCATGATATGCAGATGCTGAGTCAGGTCAGAACTGAGGGGCCTGTCTGGGCCCCCCTACACTTACCTGAAGCCTAGTGCTGCCTCCGAGGCCCCAGAAGTGGTTTCCGGTGATCCGGAAGTCACTTCCTGTTTTCTGGAAGTCACTTCCAGTTTTCTGGAAGTGACTTCTGGCGAAACATAACCAACAGGCCTGAACTGGGGTATGTCGAGGCCTGAAACAGGCCCATCCAGCTTACCCCAGGGGGCCTTGCCGTTCATATACTGCGGTCCCGCAATATATTTATTTACAGAATTTATTTACAGAATTTTTTTAGCCACCCCTTTACCAAGCGGCCTTATGAACAGCAAAAGGGCAGAGGACGACTGTAATTTACTGACCATTCTGATTTTCCTTCCCTTGTAGTTTTTTTTTCCCCTCCTCATAACATGCCTTTTTGGTACAAAATGCCCCATTGCTCACAGGGGATCTTTGATGGTTGCCAAGCCCCTTTCTGAAATCCCCCTGGACTCACCCTTAGAGACAGTGTTTGCTTCCCCCCCACATAAAAAATGTTCAAGTAGTTCAAATCCAGTAGAGTGTTTCAGGAGTCACCTTGAATCTACCACCCTTTTCCTTTTCCTACATTGACAACATTTTGAGGAAGAAGGAACTACTCTCAGAAGAGAAGGCAAGGAGGTCTTCTCCACAATATATCCCCAACGTAGTACAGTTGTCACCCGCCATTTCGCGGTTCATATACTGCGGTCCCGGTATATCACGGGACCACAGTATATGAAAGGCAAGGGCCCCTGGGGCAAGCTGCGTGAGCCTGTTTGGGGCCTCCTGCACTTACCCCAGGCCTGGCACTGCCCCAAGCAGGCCTCCAAAGGGCTTCCTGGGCTTGTTGGAGGCTTCCAGTGAACCGGAAGTGACTTCCGGATTGCCTGAAACCACTTCTGGGGCCTCCAACAGGCCCGGGAAGCCCGCCGGAGGCCCATTTGGGGTGGCAAAATGCCTAAAGTAAGTGTAGGAGGCCCCAGACAGGCCTACCAGTCCCAACCCAACCCAGCACCCGCATATCGCGAATTTTCATTTATCGTGGGTTGGGTTGGGTCTCTAACCCCTGCAATAAGCAGGAGGTTACTGTACCTGAAGTGCTGGGCAAGCTCCCCAGGGGGCCTTGCTCTGTAGACATGTCTGGTTGCATTTGGGTTGCACAAAGGGCCTTCATACCAGATCTCCCACTCTCCAGCCCCAAAACTACACTCACCTTTGGCACTGTCAATTCTTCCCTTTCTTGGGGTCCTCAGGAAGCTTACAAGGTGACCCTCTGAGCGCCTCCCCTGCGTGACCGAGAGGTAGAAAAGACTTAGACCAAGAGGTAGAAAAGACTCCGAGAGCAACCACCTACGGTCTCCATTGGAACACATGGACACCCAACCACCTGGGAGCTTCCCATTCCCAACTCAGAAGCCACCTCTCAATTCCCTTGTATGTACATGCATGCACACACACCTGAGAAGCCATCAGACGATCCCTCTGTATCTGGTGGGTCCTGGACAAATGGATTGTCTGCTTCCAGCTGGAAGAGGTTTTGAGACTTGGTGGGAGGAACCAAGGAGATTGGTTACTGATGGATCAAAAAATGTGGGGAGCCCCCACCCTCCTAGGGGTGCCAATGACACAAGACCACCAGCCTCAGCAGCAGTGGAGACAGTGGGGAGGTGGCACAGAGGCACGAGAGAAGCCTGATGCCTCTTTCATCCTTCCTACGTGCTTTGGCTCAGTGGGGCCCATAGATGGAGAGGGCTAGCATGTCCATAGGATGGAAGACACAGGAGGACATCAAACAGGGAGGAGATGACAGGTGGGGGACCCCAAGGCTCAGCCCTGGGCCAAGTGGTGATCTACATCAGGGTTGTTCAACTTTGAACAGCCCAATGTCTACTTTTTCTGGCCCAAAGTGCCTGAGGGCTACTACACTAAAACCTCTACTTACGAATTTTATCTGTTCTGTGCACATGCTCACAAGTAAAACCTCTTGTAAGTAGAGCAGCTGTTCCCCATAGGAATGCACTGAAAACCAATTAATCTGTTCTGGAGGGAACAGATTTCAGTGTGTCATGGGCCTTGAACTGCCCCGCTTGGCTGAGACAGTGGGCTGGCAGTCCCCAGAACTTTGCTGGGGCAGTGGTGGTCCTTGGGATGGGGGAGGGAGGGGTGGAGAACTTATCCCCTCACTTTTTTAATTGATGGCCGGCGGGCTACTTTTGAACCCTTCATGGGCTACCAGTAGCCCACAGTCTCCCTGTTGGGCAGGCCTGATCTACATCTTTCTTAATGACCTGGATCACAGGGTGTAGGAGATACTTACTAGATTTGCAGAGGAGACAAAACTGGACGGGATGGTTAATTCCCTGGAAGACACAAACAACATTCAAAAAGACCTTGGCAGGCTGGAGCCGTGGGTTAGAAGCCCACCAAAAGCCCTTTCATGGGGACAAGTGGAACATTCACCGCTTAGGTGGGAAGCCAAAGTGTTGCAAATGGCAGAGACCTTTGGGTAGTCGGCGGCATATAAATTGTATAAATAAATAAATATAAGTAAAATAAATAAATAAATAAGCCACCCAGGAGCCAACGGAGTGATGCTTCGGCAAAACAGGCAGACACTACTTCAGAAAGCCTTAACAGAAGTCGAGTTTCCAAATCCTACAAATTTCTAGTTCTTTTCTGAGCTGGGCCTCAGCTGTTCAGCTCTGGATACCTCCCTTAAAGAAGGACGCTAACAAACAGGAGTAAGTTCAGGAGGGGGCAACCAGGAGGATGCAACAAGGTGGTGGTGGTAGTGGTGGAAACCAAGCCCTCTAAGGAAAGACTAAAGGTTATGTTTCACCTCGGGGAAAAGAAGACTGAGGGGAAACAGGAAGGACAGGAGCTGTTCTCGATCATCCCAGAGGGAAGGACATGTAATAAGGGGCTCAAGCTCTATGAAACCTGATTTCAACTGGATAGGAAGGAGGGGAGAGATATCCCAGGTGTTAATGCAGGACAATAATGGAGCCTATCACCTTTGGAGGTGATGAGACCTGGAGGAACACAAGAAAAAAACTGGGCAGATCTCATCAGAACATAAGAGTCATTCTGGATTAGACAAAGGCCCCATCTAGTCCAGTTTTCTGTATCTCACAGTTGCCCTGCCAAATGCATCTGGGAGCGCACAAGACTAGATCTCTGTCTCCTGATGCCACTCCCCTGCATCTGGCCCTTGAAGGACCCTGGATTTTTTAAGCCTGGAGATTACACACATCTCCATCATGGTTTGTCACTTGGGATGGACTTTTCCTCCAGGAATCTGTCCAATCCCCTTTTGAAGACATCCAGGCCAGATGCCATCGCCACCTCCTGTGGCAGGGAGTTCCACAGACTAACAACATGCTGAGTTAAAAAAAATTTTTTTTCTTTGGTCAGTTCTCACTCTCCCAACAATCCATTTGACTGGATATCCCCTAGTTCTGGTATTTTGTGAGAGGGAGAAGAGCTTCCCTCTCTCCACTTTACTCATGCCCTGCATACGTCTGTGAAGATTCTCAGTCATCCAGGTTCGTTTAACTGGAAGTTGAGTCATGGCTACTGGACTTCTTTTTTGAGAGATAGAAACGTTTCGCTGTTCATCCAAACAGCTTCATTGGTCATGCCCTGCATAATTTTGTACATCTCAATCATATCCCCCCCAGGCACCTTTTTTCCAGACTAAAGAGCCCCAAATGTTTTAGCCTTTCCTCATAAGGGAGGTGCCCCAGCCCAGTAATCATTTCAGTCACTCTCTTCTGCACCTTTTCCAGTTCCACTATGGTACCTCTACCAAGGATACCCAGGGCAGGTGTGGCTGGGGGGGGGCATCTTATGTAGAAGAGCCAAAGGAAGGCAGGATCCTTACCCAGAGAGACCCCCTCCACACAATTCTCCATCATGACCTCTTCATAGACCTCTGATCCAGGTCCAGGAGATCCAAGTCTCCTGGGGAGAAAAACATGGCCCCCTCCTCAGAGGAAGCCAGGAGCTGAAGCAAGAGAGAGAGAGAGAGAGAGAGAGAGAGAGAGAGAGAGAGAGAGAGAGAGAGAGAGAGAGAGAGAGAGAGAGAGAGAGAGAGAGAGAGAGAGAGAGAGAGAGAGAGAGAGAGAGAGAGAGAGAGAGAGAGAGATCATTTACTGGGAGGGTGGGAGGGGAGTCCCCCTCTTGGTTCCTCCTAAGGTGTCAAGCTTCATGCAGCCTTTGGGTCAGAAAGTAAGCCAGCAAACTGCAGATCATGTATTTTGGAAAGTATACATTTGCTGGGCCAAACTGCAAGGTGGGGGGTGGAAGGCTAGGGGGTTCCTCCCGACTCAACTCCCAGAGAAAACTCACCTGGATGACTCAGAATCTTCAAAGACACTCGCTGGTGCATGCCTTGCCTGCCTGTGAGAGGGGCGGGGGGGGAGTCCCTCCCCCCCTTCTCTCTCCAGTCGGGCGGGGAGCCCAAGCACATCCTTGCCACGCCAGACCCTCTCCAGATAACCCCCCCCACTCCCCTCCCCTCCTGCACCCCAAACCCCACCTAGTTCCAGCTCCTGTTGAGCGGGGGGAGGAGGGGAGCCGTTTCCACTCGCGATCCCCGAAGAGAGACCATCCCCAAAAAAAAAGAGAGAGAGAGAGAGAGAGAGAGAGAGAGAGAGAGAGAGAGAGAGAGAGGAGAAGGAAGATACAATGTTTCCCTTTCCGCTTCCGTTTGGATAATCGCCATGATGCACCTTCTGTTTATTTCGTAGCTCTAGCTTCTCTCCTGCTCCCACCCAACCCCCTCAACAAAGCCGCTTCACTTCTCCCTCCGCCCTTTCCGAAGGGCCCAGAGAGTCGCTGAGGAGCCGGACGTGTCTGGCAGCCAAGAAGAAACAAGTTTTTAAAGGGGGAAGCCTCTTTGTCTTTTTACACCAGGGTCTTTTATGACCTAAGGGAGGCAGGAGGAAAGATGATAGATAGATAGATAGATAGATAGATAGATAGATAGATAGATAGATAGATAGATAGATAGATAGATAGATAGATAGATAGATAGATAGATAGAGCAGACTTGTATAACAAACGGTTTGTATAACATAAAATCTGTACAACATAAAAAATTCTGGAGATAGGGGAAATTTGCTTAACAGAATCGCCTGTGAGGCAAATCTGTACAGCATAAAAATGGTTGTGATTAAGGATTACTCTGTTTTCAAGGCATTCCTTTGGGAAATTTGTATAAAGGAAAATTTGCTTAACAGAATTTCATTTGGAACGAATCCCCAGACACTCTCACACACAATAAAAAACCCTTCAACACACACACACATAAAAATCCCCGAACACTCCCCCACCCACCAACCGCACCCCCCCAAAAAAACACACACATAAGAAGAGCCATGCTGGATCAGGCAAAAGGCCCATCTAGTCCAGCTTCCTGTATCTCACAGTGACCCCACCAGATGCATCTGGAAGCGCATGAGACTAGATATCTGTCTCCTGATACCACTCCCCTGCATCTGGTCCTTGAAGCACCCCGATTTTAACCTTGGAGACAATACATCTCCCTCATGGTTAGTAACCTGTGATGGACTTTTCCTCCAGGAATCTGTCCAGTCCCCTTTTGAAGGCATCCAGGCCAGATGCTATCACCACCTCCTGTGGCAGGGAGTTCCACAGACTAACAACACGCTGGGTGAAAAAAATATTTCCTTTGGTCTGTTCTCACACTACCAACCCTCAATTTAAGTGGATGTCCCATAGTTCTGGTATTTTGTGAGAGGGAGAAGAGTGTCCCTCTGTCCACTTTACTCATGCCCTGCATTATATTGTACGTACGCTTCAATCATATCCCCCCTCAGGCACCTTTTTTCCAGACTAAATGTTTTAGCCTTTCCTCATAAGGGAGGTCCCCCAGCCCAGTAACCACCTGTCTCCATTGTGAAAATTTCCCATTGATACCTACTCTTTGTTTCCTGGATCTCAACCATTTCTCAATCCATAAGAGGACCTGCCCTCTTATCCCCTGGCTGTGCAATTTTCTCAACAACCTTTGGTGGGGGACTGTGTCAAAAGCCTTCTGAAAATCCAGATAGACGATATCCACTGGTTTACCCAAATCCACATGCCTGTTGACCTTTTCAAAGTATTCTAAAAGGCTTGTCAGGCAAGACTTATGCTTACAGAAGCCATGCTGATTTTCTCTCAGCAAGGTTTGTTCTTCTTTGTGTTTTAAGATATTCTCTTGGATGAGGCTTTCCACCATTTCCCCTGGGACAGATGTAAGGCTAACAGGCCTGTTTTTTAAAAATGGTGTGGCATTCACTATCCTCCAGTCCTCTGGCACTGTGGCTTTTTAAGAGACAAGTTGCATATTACCGTTAAGAGATCCGCAATTTCATTTCACCGTTCCCTACTAACCCTTGGATGGATGCCATCTGGGCCTGGTGACTTGTTGATCTTTAATTTGTCAATTAGTCCTAAAACATCCTCTCTATTAACCTGTATTTTATTTAATTCTTTACTCAAGAGGGACCATTCAGGCAGCAGAATCTGCCCAAGGTCTTATGTCGTGAAGACAGATGCAAAGAACTCATTTAATTTTTCTGCAATTTCCAAGTCCTCCTTTACCTCCCCTTGTCCTCCCACACTATGCAGAGGGCCAATTGGTTCTTTGGCAGGTTTTCTACTTCTAACATATTTAAAGAAGCTTTTATTATTTCATTATTTCCATGGGTTCCTCAAAGTATTTCTTTGCCTCTCTTATCATCTTGTTACATTTCCTTTGCCAGAGTTTGTGTTCCTTTTTATTCTCCACATTTGGGGAGGATTTCCATTTAAAGAAAGACCTCTCCTTGCGCTTTAGAGCCTCTCTAACTCCACTCATTAACCATGCCGGCGCCCACTTGGACATCGATGAGCTCTTCTTTCTTTGTGGTATGCACTCATGCTGGGCCTCTATTTCTGTCATTTTAAACAGGCTCCATGGACTCTGGAAAGATTGCGTTCTTTTAACCTTCCCTTTCAATGTATTTCTATCTAGTTTTCTCATCTGAGGGAAGTTTGCCTTTCGGAAATCAAGGGTGTTTGTTTCTGATTTGCTTGACACTTTCCCCCCGACATGCATGGCAAAGGATTTTACAGCATGGTCACTGTTCCCCAGAGGCTGAGTGACATTCACATTCCTGACCAGGTCCTGAGTATCACACTGTATTAGATCCAGAGTTGTCTGTTCTCGGGTGGGCTCCCTGCCACACAATGTGGTGATGGCATCTGGCCTGGATGCCTTCAAAAGGGGATTGGACAGATTCCTGGAGGAAAAGTCCATCACAGGTTACAAACCATGATGGAGATGTGTAACCTCCAGGGTTTAAACCAGGGTACTTCAAGGGCCAGATGCAGGAGAGTGGTATCAGGAGACAGATATCTAGTCTCATGTGCTCCCAAACACATCTGGTGGGGCCGCTGTGAGATACAGGAAGCTGGACTAGATGGGCCTTTGGCCTGATCCAGCATGGCTCTTCTTATGTTCTTATGTTCTTAAGTTGCTCTAAGGCACAATCATTCAGCATGTCGAGAAACCCGGTTTCTCTTTCTTGCCCCGAGCTCGCATTGGCCAAGTCAATGTGGGGATAATTGAAGTCCCCCATTATTACTATCCTATCCCTCTGAGACACCTCCATTATTTGTCTCCTCATTTCCAGGTCCCCTTCAAGTTTTTGATCTGGTGGATGATAGTATACCCCAACTATCATCTCACTCTTTGGACCTAGTAGTTTAACCCACAGCGATTCTATGGTGGAGTCAGACCCTTGTCAATCTCCATTCTGCTGGATTTTACCCCTTCTTTGACATAGATGGCCACTCCCCCTCCATAGGGTTCATAGTCTGGGATTGCTGTATCCCACTGGTTCTCCGCATTCCACCAGGTTTCTGTTATGACTATTATATCAATGTTATCCCTAGCTGCCAAATGTTCAAGTTCTCCCACCTTTGCTCGGAGGCTTCGACCATTGGCGTACAAGCACCTGTAGAAGGGCTACTTCTTTTTTCTCCCCTCCCCAGCTTTTAATTCTAATAGACAGACTACCATATGCTATTATTCTCCCAGTGTTAATACCTACTATGCCATCACTTGGTGTTTCTCTATCCTCTCCAACCTCATTCCACAGGGACGAGGTGTTCCAAACCGGATGCCACTCAGCTCCTGTCGGCTTTCCCCCAGTTATCAGTTTAAAAGCTGCTCTTCAGCCTTTTTGAGGTTGAGTGCCAGCAATATGGTCCCATCATGGTTCAAGTGCAACCCGTCCCTCCTGAACAGATTTGGCTCGTCCAAAATAAGGTTCTCCAGTTCCTGACAAATCGAAAGCCCTCCTCTCGACACCATCGCCTCATCCATGCATTGAGGCTTCTGAGCTCTGCCTGCCTGGCGGGTCCTGCACGAGGAGCAGGCATCACTTCTGAAAATGCTACCTTTGAAGTCCAGGACTTCAACCTCCTTCCTAACAACCTGAATTTGGCTTCCAGTACTTGGCCTTCCCAACATCATTGGTACCAACGTGTACCATGACCAGTGGCTCCTTCCTGGTTCTCTCTAACAAGCTATCTAGATTTCTCGTGATCTCTGCAACCTTTGCACCTGGAAGGCAAGTGATCATGCGATTATCATGCTCATCACAAATCCATCCCTCTGTATTTCTAATAATAGAATCCCCTAGTACAAGGAGCCTCTCTCCTGCAGACTGTTCATCTTACATGTGTGTGCCTTCTCTGCAGGCCAAGAAAGCACATGATGTAATCATGAGTGCGTTAGGCTCTTAGGATGCTACAAAGCTCTTGACAACTCTGTCCTTTTGTCTTGCGCAGGCTTGGTGCCAGGGACTCTCCAGCTGGCTTCATCTTGCTGGACATAGTGCTTCATGTCTTTGGTAGTTACTTCAGGCCTCTTTTGTCTCTGTTAGTGTTGCACTTAGGAGAAGTACAAAAAAAAGTTTCTTCACAGCCGTCACGCAACTACTGAAATTTGTCTTGACCATGCCCCTGGAATGGGTGCTAGGTGAGACAATCCTGTACCTGGTGCTGGGGTAGGGTTTCCCCTTGTCACTCTTTGTTCCCACTTTCTGTTCTGAGACAAGACACTGTGGAGTAACGACTGTCATGCAACAAAACATTTGTTTCTCTCTGTCTGTTTTTTAAAATTTGGACTTTTCAGACGCAAAATATCGAAAAAGAATTTTTAACACCCCCCAAAAAAAGGAAAAATGAAGCTAGACAAATTCAGTGTTTGTCACGGTACAAGACCATGAGGTAATAATTGTCATGAGACAAGTGATCACGACCATGGGAACACTGAGACGGACAAAACCACATGATCATGACCAACAATGTCACATTACAAAACTAGTCACAGAACAAAGAAGGACGTGAAGTAACGTCTTTTGGGAAACTCAAGAGTTTAAGGTGGGTGGGATGGGGCCAGGCCTTCCTTCCCAGTACCCAGAAAGGGGAGCTCTAACCTTAACCTTAATCTTTCTCTAACCCTAACCTTTCACCCCCTCCTCCTGCTCCAGCCTCCTTCCTCCTGCTCCTCCTCTTCCTCTCCTTTGATTTCCCTCCTCCTGCCCCATTTGAGTGGCGAGGAGGGAATCCCTTCCCTTCCCTTGGGAGCCCTCCATCCCTCCCTTCTTCTGAATCCACACCTTAGATGGAAGGATGCCTGGGGTCTCCCCTCCCTTCCCAATCATCTTTCTGGTCCCACCGCCCATCATCCCAAGAGGAAGCAGGGAGGAAGCAAAGGAGGACAGAAAAGCTGGAGCCTGGAAAATCTTCCATGGAGCCAGGATCCCACCCCAAGTGGCTCCTCAGAGGATTGAGGGCCAGGAGACCAACCCCAGCCACCAGTAGCCAAGCATAACAACTCTGTTGCTTCTTGGGCAACTGTGGAGGTCAAGGTGGATTGGTGGACTTTTCCACTCACCAGGTGACTCACCCATGAAAGGGGACAGAGTTGCAGGAGTGCAACTGGAAACCATGCGGTGGAGAGAGAAGAAATCCGAAACATCATCCCAGGAGGCAAACTCAGAGAGTGAGTGAATTGGTTCAAAGAGTAAGGCAGGGGAAGGGGGGTAGGGTTGGGGGGTAATTGGACTATCAAGGGAGGAGGAGGAGGATAAAAGGGTGACTGAAAGAACCTACCTCACCGGATGGGAATAGCTCTGGTTACAGACAAGGACATCAGAACGACTCACAGTGCCCAAGAAGGAGGCAGGTAAGAGGAGGAAGAGAACTGGGGTGAAAGAGAGACTCGGGAGTGGAGGAGGAAGATCGGAAAAGTAAGGCTACAGATAGAGAGGGAATGGAGAGAAAGAGCAGAGTGGATCTGGTACCAGAAGATGGGTCAGAGAGAAAGGGGGGCCATGGGAATGCACAGAACTTAGCCCAGGATGAATCTGGTCCCCTTGCAAAAGTTGCCAACATTTATTGATTTATTTTATCTTATCTTAGAGTGTTTTCCCCCACCTTTCTCCTTCGAAAAGAACCCAATTTAGCTTCCACTAATGAGGGACAATATTCAGTCCAAAGCAATCAAGACACATTCAACTTTGAGAACAGAGAATTGAGGGACATATTTCAGAATTAAAAGACAATATGAGCACTACTGTACAAGAGAATGCAGCAGCCGAGAAGGCACTTTCATGTGTACCCACTAGACTCACTTGTGAGGGTGGCGGGATGGAGAGAAAGGCTTTTCCTGATGACCTTAACACCTGAGTGGATGCATACTGTGAGATTTGAACCTTGTGTAGCTAGGACCCAGGCCATTTTGTGCTTTGTAGGTCAAGGTCAGCCCTTTGAATTGTGCCTGATAACTGATTGGTAGCCAGTAGAGCTGCTTTAGTAGGGGGTGTAATGTGATCATTCTAACCTGCCCTAGTCAGCAATCTGGCTCCTTTACACCATGGACAGGTGCAAAGGGTGACAATGATGCTAGAAACCCAGAGGATGTACACTACCTGGGAGCTTAGACCATTTTACGGGAGTTACAAGTTGGAACCTGTTTATTAACAGCAAAGACACAGATGTAAAGTTGAATGTTCCTGTTGACCTATCTGTTTTTGAAGACGTTATGGCAATAAAAGACAACCAGATGGTTTGGAACCTGAACACTCACATGGCAACCAATCCAGGCATTTATAGCTTTAATGCTATGTTGTCCTGTAATGCTGGAAGATGTCCCTCAATTCCCTGCTCTCAGTAATTGTTTGTGTGTGTGTTGTGTCATTACAGTTGTGACTGACTATTCGTGACTCCACATCCATGAGGTTTTCTTGGCAGGAGTACTGAAGTGCCTTGCCAAGGAAAAGGGGGGTAAAATATTCTAAAATAAATAAATAAATAAATAAATAGTTAATTATTATTTATGATAATAAATCAACTATCTCTTAATGCCATTTGCTGGGAATCATAAGCAGGTGAAGACATCTACTTGGGAATGTGTGTGTGTTGCGTTGTTACAGTTGTGACCAACTCAAAGTTTTCTTGGCAGGAATACTGGAGTGGTTTGCCAGTTCTTATTCCAGGTGCCTACAGCACCTGGTATTCTCTGGTGGTCTCCCATCCAAGTACTAACAAGGGACAACCCTGCTTAGCTTCCGAAATCCTTAGAGCATCTAGGCAGCTCTGCTTGGCAATACCCTGAAGCAAATGGTGGGCCACTGTGTGAGACAGAATGCTGGACTGGGTGGGCGGTGGCCTGTTCCAGCAAGGCTGTTCTTATGTGGGTCCTTCGGTGTCTATTAAGAGCACTGCTCTTCCCACATTCCATGCATTTAAATGACTTCTCTCCAGAGTTGGAGAAGGTGGAATACGTCCAGAGGAAAGCAACTAGGATGGAGACCAAGCCCTGCGAGGAAGATAGCGATTGATGTGGTGTGTTTAGTCTGAAAATAAAAAGACTAAGATGTAGCATGGCAGCTAGTTCAAATTACTGGATGGGCCATTCTGTGGAAGGTGGAAGAAATTTATTTCAGGGCTGACCCTGAGAAGAGTACTTGGCAGATGCCAATGTTGGCACTGGATGAAAGCCATCCAAAATTCTCCCCAGGTTGACTCAGGAAGGAGTAAAGCCAGGAGGGGACAGGAAGGCCTGTTTCCTGCCAGAGTTTATCAGATGTGTTCTCTCCCTAAACATTTTCCCACACTCCAGGCATTCGGAAGGCTTCTTCCCTGTGAGGGCCATCGTTGAGATTTATCACATCCGGAACAGAGCTTAAATACATGTCGCTCACAAACACACACAAGAGAATCCGTAAAAACCATATGACATTGTATTAGAAATTCGGTTGCAATATATATACAAAGCATCCAAGACAGAATTACATCAGCAAGACACTTTAACATGGCAATAGGCAGTGCAGAGTGATCAGACTTACAGCAGATGAACCTCACTTGTAACAACTCCCATGTATACAACTCTTGCAGCAGTCACAGAATACATTACATCTTTGAACATTACATCAAGTTACATCAGCATAGATCAGCTGTACCAGATTATATCATTATACACAGCATTGTATCAGATCAATTCATATGTGTCCAATCAATAACTATATTTGTTTATTTATTTCTATACCGCCCGTCTTCCCAATTGAACTCTGGGTGGTATACAACAATTACTGAAAAATAAACACAACTATCAAACAAATCAACCAATTAAAAATGACAATAATAATTTGCAAGATGGTGGAACAGAACGAAAAACCAAAAAAAAAAAAATCCACCCCAAACAACAACCTGAATGGCCGCCAAATGCCTCTCTGAAAAGCAAGGTCTTTTTTGAAGGAGGGCAGAGACTGTGCAATCTCACTCGACAGTTTATTCCAAATGTAGGGGTGGACACAGAGAAGGTCTAGTTTCAAGTAATCAGTTTCTGGGCCTCCCTGGGCAGTTGCCACCTGAAGTGAGAGTGCCTGCGACAATCTGGTGGGTCAGGCCTCAGTTGACTTCTGGAAGATGCACCCATGGAGGGTTTTATAAGTCAAAACCAGTACCTTGAACCTTATTCGGGACACACTGGGCAGCCAATGTAAATGAGTCAAAAGTGGGATGATGTACTCATATCTGACTGCACCAGCCACCAGTCTGGCTGCCGCATTTTGTACCTGCTATAGTCTCCCAATAAGGGTCAAGGGCAACCCCACATAGAGAGTGTTGCAATACAGTGACCTCCCGCCCTTTCGTGGTTCAGGTACCGCGGTCCTCCTACATTGCGGGATCGCAGTACCTGCACGGCTGGGGGGCGGGGGGCGATCGGGTCGCTCCCTGCCAATCCCGCACCCCCTCTGAGAAGCCGCATCGCTCCCTCCCTTGCTTTCTTTCTCTCTCTCCCCCCCTTCTGTTCCAATCTCTCTCTCTCTCTCTCTCTCTCTCTCACACACACACACACACACACACACACACGCACACACACACACACACACACACACACACACACACACACACACACACACACACACTGTGTCTTTTGTTGTAGAAGAGTCAGAGACAGGAGAAAGGAGGACGGGTGGGGGAGACAGAGAGGGAAAGGGAGTAAATCAATACGAATAGAAGCTCCAATGAAGCCTTTCTTTTTTGAAAAAGTGGATCAGCACTTGTGAAGGGGGCAACAAAGAAGGCTTGTTGAAAGAGACAAGAGGAGGAGGTTCTAATAAATTTGGAAGGACACATTTCCCTGGCTTGGAGGAAAAGGGAGAACTCCTTGTTGATTAATTTCAGACCAGGTAAGACATTCGATACCAGTTATCCCTGTGTCGCAACGGAGAAGGCGCTTCTCTTCTCTCCCCCCCCACCCCTTTTCTACTTCTTTTTTAAAGAGATTGATCAAGCGTGTGTATTTTGGGGTGTTTCTTGTTGCTTTGAGGAAGGAGTGTGACGCAGCGGAGCGAGCTCCCACTGATAACCCCAGCTCCTGCTAACCTAGCAGTTCGAAAGCATGTCAATGTAAGTAGATAAACAGGTACCGCCATAAAAAGCAGGAAGGTAAAACAGTGTTTCCTTGCAGCCACGCCGGCCACGTGGCCATGGACTTGCACAACACTGGCTCTTCGGCTTGAATACGGAGATGAGCACCGCCCCTAGAGTCGGACATAACTAGCACACATGTGTGGGGGGGAACCTTTACCTTTACCTTTACTTAACACTTGAATGCCAGTTTTGGAGAAAGAAAGAAGCTGCTTCCTATGTCTGTTAAAGGCCGCGTCAATGCTTCCACACCTCCACTGCCACCACCAACCTTTTGCGTGATGCCTTTCTCCTCCTCCTCCTCCTCCTCCTTTCCTTTTCCTCTTTTCCTCTCCAGAGAGCAGGAGGGTTTCTGGCTCTTAGCCAGCCCAGAAGCCTCTTGATTGGGTGCAGAGAAAAGGCAAGAGGATTAAACATTTTTATTTTTATTTTGCTCCCCCAAGCCCGTGCTACAGCTGATCGGCACTTGGGGCAGCAAAAAAAACCCAAATGTTTAATCCCCCGGTTTTGCGTCCAGATCAGGCAATGTTGGGGGGAAACCCGGTGGGCTTCCCCCATAGGAATGCATTGCTTCATGCATTCCAATGGGAAAACGAAAAACAAAACTGAACAAAGCGAAAATTTATGCTTCATCTTGTTTCATTTTTCTTTGAGAGGGCTCTTCGTTATTTGCTTCGTTAGATAACCAAATGGAGAATGAATAATGAAACAAACAAAAAACTCATTTCATGCCCATTTCTAGTGGCCAGTTTTCCAGCTGTTCAGACTCCGTAATGCTAACTCAGAGAGATAGTCCTGGGCACAGAAGCTTTGAGCCAATTTAATATATTGCATTTTAACATATTCATACATATGGTGAAATCTCAATACAAGTTGTCGAACAAGGATTGTGTGGTTTTTTTCCCTACTACAGATTTTTTAAAGGCTTTAGTGGGCCCCAAAATGTGTAGAAAGGGCAACCAGAATGACAGAAACGGCTTCTCAGCCCTCACATTCAAATGGCTTCTCGCCTGTGTGAGTCCTGTGATGGCTACCAAGGGTCCCAGAATGACTGAATCTCTTTCCACACTCTAGACATTCAAATGGCTTCTCACCTGTGTGGATTCTGTGATGCCTAGCAAGGTGTCCAGAGTGACTGAATCTCTTTCCACACTCCATACATTCAAATGGTTTCTCGCCTGTGTGGATTCTGTGATGCTTAGTAAGGCTTCCAGAATCACTGAACCTCTTTCCACACTCCAGACATTCAAATGGCTTCTCGCCTGTGTGGGTCCTGTGATGGATAGCAAGCTGTCCAGAATCACTGAACCTCTTTCCACACTCCAGACATTCAAACGGCTTCTGACCTGTATGGGTCCTGTGACGCCTAGCAAGGTTTCCAGCTCGATTGAACCTCTTTCCACACTCCAGACATTCAAATGGCTTCTCGCCTGTGTGGATTCTGTGATGGCTAGCAAGGTATCCAGCATGACTGAACCTCTTTCCACACTCCAGACATTCAAACTGCTTCTCACCTGTGTGGGTACTGTAATGGCTAGCAAGGTGTCCAGCTCGACTGAACCTCTTTCCACACTCCAGACATTCAAATGGCTTCTCGCCTGTGTGGATTCTGTGATGCGTAGCAAGGTTTACAGAATGACTGAACCTCTTCCCACAATCCAGACATTCAGATGGCTTCTCGCCTGTGTGGATTCTGTGATGACTAGCAAGGTGTCCAGCTCGACTGAACCTCTTTCCACACTCCAGACATTCAAATGGCTTCTCGCCTGTGTGGATTCTGTGATGCTGAGTAAGGCTTCCAGAATCACTGAAACTCTTTCCACACTCCAGACATTCAAATGGCTTCTCGCCTGTGTGGATTCTGTGATGGGTAGTAAGGTGTCCAGCTTGACTGAACCTCTTTCCACACTCCATACATTCAAATGACTTCTTGCCTTGGTGAATTTTCATATTGGAACAAATGGTTGAGGAAGTAGTGCAAGATTTTCCACACTTGTGATGCACATTTCTTTCCTCTCTTTTGGATGTTTTTGGAACAGCTTTATCTTTCTACTGTGAAGTAGTAGATTTGTCCATTTTTACATCTTTGTTTTCCTCTAAGCTGCTTCCTTCTGGTTTGATTCTCACCACCCTCTTTGCATCTGAATATTCAACCTCTTCCTCTGGCACTTGGTGACCTCTTTTATTTCTTCTCTACAGCATCTTACCTGCAAAATGTGTAACCACAAAAAAGTTTCAAATCAAGTAACAAACCCAATGCAGTGTGATGGTGGAGGCAGTAGAATGAGACACAGCTCCAGGGTAGGCACACCTCCACCCACCTCAGTGAGGAGGCCCATTGTGGCACCAGTGAATATCCTGAGGACAACCAGGGGACTGATCACACTCCTCCTGTGACCATCTGTGAGGAAATAGTTTTCTTCCATGCTGGGAAAAGTCTTGTGAGGTCCAGGGTAAGAAACAGACCTCTATTTATCTAGGAGGTATAAAATACTATATAAATGCTTTCATGTATTAAGAATATAAGAACAGCCTGGCTGGAACAGGCCACATCCCATCCCGTATGCTAATTAAATTTGCAGATGATACCAAATTGGGAGGGGTTGCTAATTCCCTAGAGGATAGGATGAAAATTCAAAAAGACCTTGACAGATTAGTGCTGGGCCAAAGCCAACGGAATGAATTTCAACAGAGGGAAATGTAGGGTGCTACATTTAGGTAAAATGAATAAATTGCACTGATATAGGATTGGGGATACATGACTGGAGAATAGTACCTGTGAAAGGGATTTGGGAGTCTTGGTGGACCACAAATTGAACATGAGTCAGCAGTGTAATGTGGCAGCCAGGAAAGCCAATGCAATTCTTGGTTGCATCAACAGAACCATAGTGTCTAGATCAAGGAAAGTGATAGTACCACTCTATTCTGCTCTGGTCAGACCCCACCTGGAGTACTGTGTCCAGTTTAAAAAGAATGTTGAAAACATCGAGCGGGTGCAGAGGAGGGCGACCAGGATGGTTGAGGGTCTGGAGGAAATGTCTTATGAGGAACGGCTTAGGGAACTGGGAATGTTTAGCCTCTCTAAAAGAAGGCTGAGGGGGATATGATAGCTATGTTTAAATTTTTGAAAGGATGTCATATTGAAGAGGGAACAGGTTTGTTTTTCATGGCTTCAGAGACTAGGACTCGGGGCAATGGTTTCAAACTACAGAAAAAGAGATTCCATTTGAAAAGAGATTCCCTGCAAATGGCATTGAGAGATATCCTGGTTTTCTCCCCAACCCGGAGGTTGTCCTTAAGCATCCATATTGAGAGCCACTGATGCCCTTGTTCTCTATGAACTTGTCCAATCCTTTCCTAAAGCTGTCAAGGCTCACACATGTCACCACTTCTTCTGTCAGGGAGTTCCACAGACCAGTGATCCTCAGGGTGAAAATGTACTTTCTCTTATTTGTTTGAGATCAAGCACCCAAAAGTTTCATGGAGTGCCCCCTAGTTCTATTTGTTATTTATTTATTTTAGGGTGTTTAACCCCACCTTTCTCTCTGGAAAAGGACCCAAGGCAGCTTACAGTAATGAGGGATAATATACAGTCCAGTAAAATTAAGACATGTTCAAGATTAAGGATTTGAAGGACTTCTTACAGCATCAATAGACAACATTACATTTAAGCACATGGTTATAAGTAGTTCTAGTGTTGTGCAATAGGGAAAATGGCTTTTCCTTATGTACTTTGCCCACACCATGTATGATTTTATAAACTTCAATCAGGTCACCTCGTAAGTGCTGTCGTTCAAGAGTGAAGAGACCCAGCAGTTGCAGCGTCTGATAGCAAGGAAGGTGTTCCAGTCCCCAAATCATTCTGGTTGCCCTCCTCTGTACTTTTCCCATTTCCATAATATCCTTTTGGAGGGAGGGTGACCAGAACTGTACACAATACTCCAGATGGGGCCTCACTATAGAATTATAAAGAGGCAAAAGGACACTTGCTGATTTATTTCCTATACCCTTCCTAATGATCCCTAGCATTGAGTTGGCATTTTTCACTGCTGCAGCAGACTGGGTAGACACCTTCCTTGAGCTATCCACCAGGACACCAAGGTCCCTTTCCTGGTTTGCTGCAGAGAGTTCAGATCCCATCAATTTATAAATATAACTGGGGATTTTTGTCCCAACGTGCATCACACTGTCCTTACTAATGCTGAAGTTCATATGCCACTGGTTTGCTCACTCCCCCAGTGTCAAGAAATCCCTCTGGAGCTCCTCACAATCTCTTTCAGTTTTTACAACCCTCTATAATTATATATTGTATACCTGTATGTGTGTCTGTGTTCTGTCCATACAGTTGTGACTGACTCTTTGTGACCCCACGCTCTTGGAGTTATTCTTGGCAGGAATACTGGACTGGTTTGCCAGTTCCCACTCTTGGTGCCTACAGCACCTGGTATTCCCTGGTGGCCGCCCATCCAAGTACTAACCAGGCTTGGCCCTCCTTAGCTTAATATTTTATAATTGTATATTGGGTGATGACTGATTGTAATTCCGTCAAGACCCATTTCCAAAGACCCCTCTCCAGCCTCCTCCTTCATGGAGGTTAAATGTTTTTGGACTAATTGATAAATTGAAGATTAACAAGTTACCGGGCCTAGACGGCATCCACCCAAGAGTTATTAGGGAACTGAGAAATGAAATTGCAGATCTCTTAACGGTAATATGCAACGTGTCTCTTAAAATGCCCTCAGTGCCAGGGGAGTGGAGGATAGCAGATGTCACACCAATTTTTAAAAATGGAAGGAGGGGGGACCCGGGAAACTACAGGCCAGTTAGCCTTACATCTGTCCTATGGAAGATGGTGGAAAGCCTCATTCAAGAGAAAATCTTAAAACACATAGAAGAACAAACCTTGCTGAGAGAAAATCAGCATGGCTTCTGCAAGGGTAAGTCTTGTCTGACAAATCTTTTAGAATTTTTTGAAAAGGTCAACAGGCATGTAGATTTGGGTAAACCGGTGGATATAGTCTATCTGGATTTTCAAAAGGCTTTTGACACAGTCCCTCACCAAAGGCTGCTGAGAAAATTGCACAGTCAGGGGATAAGAGGGCAGGTCCTCTTATGGATTGAGAACTGGTTGAGATCTAGGAAACAAAGAGTAGGTGTCAATGGGAAATTTTCACAATGGAGAGAGGTGGAAAGCGGTGTGCCCCAGGGCTCTGTCCTGGGACCGGTGCTTTTCAATCTGTTCATAAATGACCTGGAGACAGGTATAAGCAGTGAGGTGGCCAAGTTTGCAGATGACACAAAACTTTTCTGTGTGGTAAAACCAGAGAAGATTGTGAAGAGCTCCAGAAGGATCTCTCCAAACTGGGGGAATGGGCTACGAAAGGGCAAATGCGTTTTAATGTAGCCAAATGTAAAGTAATGCATATTGGGGCAAAAAATCAAAACTTTATCTATCAACTCATGGGCTCTGAGTTATCCGTGACAGATCAGGAAAGAGATCTTGGTGTGTTGGTGGACAGCTCCATGAAGGTGTCTCCCCAATGTGTGGCAGCGGTGAAGAAGGCCAATTCCATGCTAGGGATTATCAAAAAGGGGATTGAAAATAAAACAGCCAACATTATAATGCCATTATACAAAACAATAATAAGGCCGCATCTGGGGTATTGTGTACAATTCTGGTCACCGCATCTCAAGAAAGACATAGTGGAACTGGAAAAGGTGCAGAAGAGAGCGACTAAAATGATTACTGGGCTGGGGCAACTCCCTTATGAGGAAAGGCTAAAACATTTGGGGCTCTTTAGTCTGGAAAAAAGACGTCTGAGGGGGGATATGATTGAGACGTACAAAATAATGCAGGGCATGAGTAAAGTGGATAGAGGGAAGCTCTTTTCCCTCTCACAAAATACCAGAACTAGGGGACATACACTCAAATTGAGGGCTGGGAGAGTAAGAACAGACAAAAGAAAATATTTTTTCACCCAGCGCGTTGTTAGAACTCCCTGCCACAGGATGTGGTGATGGCATCTGGCCTGGATGCCTTCAAAAGGGGATTGGACAGATTCCTATAGGAAAAGTCCATCACGGGTTACAAACCATGATGGAGATGTGTAATCTCTAGGCTTTAAACCAGGGTACTTCAAGGGCCAGATGCAGGGGAGTGGTATCAGGAGACAGATATCTAGTCTCATGCGCTCCCAAACACATCTGGTGGGGCCACTGTGAGATACAGGAAGCTGGACTAGATGGGCCTTTGGCCTGATCCAGCATGGCTCGTCTTATGTTCTTATGGCTTCCTGGCCGTCACCTGCTTCTGAGAGAAGGGCTGGAGAGAGAGAAGGGCCCTTAGGGAAGGAAAGCTCTCTGCACATGGGCAGAGAAGCAGGGGGACCCAGAGAGCCCCAGTGGGACCCGGGAGACCTGGGCTCAGATTTTTGATCAGGAGAAGGAAACCTGGAAGTGGAGGAACTTTAATCCCTTTCCTTCTTTGCCATCTCCCCCTACACTGATGGAAAAAACAGGGGGGGGGGAGGCAGAATTCCTTCAAAACCCTGAATGTTGTTAATGTGTTTGTCTTTTTGTAATTTGTATTTATTGTAGTTTGTATAAAATTAAAGGCATTTTGGACCTAAATAAATTAATAAATAAATCGCGACCCAAAGGAGGGGAGTCCTTCCTGTTCCCCCCTCCCTATATATAGCTTCATTTTTCCTGCCACTCTAAGAAGCAGCACTCGGTGCCTTTTCTCTCCCATGGGATCCCCCTCCCATTTCCCCCAAAATGACCCCCTCAGTGGGAGGGAGATTTGGTTCTCCGCGTGGGGTGGAATTGCCTTCTTGAATCATCCTCCTGCCTCCGGACCCAAAGGAGTGGGGGACCTTCCCTCCTGGACTCCCCCCATTGCATCTCCAACGCCCCCTCCTCCTCCTTCCCCCTTGCAACCTCTCCCCCCATTGCACTCCCCCATATCAATCCCCCCAATTGCACAACGCACCTCCTCCTCCTCCTCCTGGGGGGGTCCTCTTTCCTTCTCCTTCCAGGAACCACAGAGAGCCTTTTGGAGGGGGGGGTGGAAAGCCACGCGGAGAGAAGGTGCCCCCCTCCCTGGGAGCCTTCGATTCCTGCCACTCTAGGAAGCGGAACTCGCTGCCTTGGAGGAATCCGAACGACCCCCTCCCTTCTCTGCCTCCCTTCTGTCTCTGCAAGGGAGGGGGAGGGGTAAGTAAAGGGAAAGGTCCCCCCCGCCGCCGCCGCCGCACATGCGTGGTTGTCTCCTTTTCCAAGCCGAAGAGCCAGTGTTGTGCAAGCCCGGGTCCACGTGGCCACCAGGGTGCAAGGAAACACTTGTTTTACCTTTCCGCTCTTATTTTATTTTTTTATACAGTGTTTTCTCTTTTCATCTGCTTGCAGTTTTACATGGTTTTCGAACTAGGCTCGGTTAGGCAGGAGCTGGGGGTTGAACCACAGGAGCTCAGTCCGCTGAGCGGCAGCACCCGGGATTTGAACCACTGAGTTGCAGACACTTTGCAGCCCACCGTTTCAGGGAGCCCAAAAGGCAAGGAGGGATGGGTGGAGGGAAGGAGGGGTTGTCTTGTTTATTTATTTGTTTATTTATTTATTTGTTTGTTTATTGAATTTTTACCCCGCCCATCTTCCAAAGCGAAACTCTGGGCGGCTTCCAAATAGCTGAACGAGTCAGCAAGCAATATAGTATAAAACAAACAATTTAAACAACAGTACAATAATAAACAACAACAACAATAAAAAGCATTTAAAACAACTGGGGCATCTTGGCATCTTGGCTTATAGTCGCAGCTCAGCAGCAATAATTATTGACAAACGTGAAGATGGCGGGGAAAAAATAATTTTTAAAAAAAGTTAAGTTTTGCCGCTGTCAACTGACAAACCATTCTAAATTGTAATGCAGGCTTCAGGACAGTTTAACATATTATACACAGACACCGTATTCCTTCAAGAATTTATTAGATCAATGCATTGTGGTGCTTCTCTAATAGAAGGACAACTTCTGGGGTTCAGCAAAACAATTTATACATTTTACATAGACACGTCAGCAGTCATCTTCAATAGAGACGTGTCATATATTTCAGAACAAGCATGCGCAGATGTACACCTATCCTCTCTAAAATTAGAAAACCGTTACTCTTGTGAAGAATAAGAACACGACAGCATTCCATACAATTCACGTGAATATTAGATGCTTTCAGTTAACAAACACTTCCTCCCCACCTGACATATTTGCACATACAGTCATGTTCCAATTTACTGGAAGGACGGCTGTTTGTGGTTAGCTTAGGGAAGTTACAAGAGATATTTGTAATTCATGGGAAGGGCTTTTTCTCTTTTGCCCAGTACACAGACATATAATTTAATAATCCTTAATTATGAGATTAATTATAAATTTCTTTATTGCTACTGTTACACCGCCATAAGCCTCACTAAAGAGCAGGGTTTTTAATGCTCGGCAAAAGGCTAACAGGGACTCTGCAGAGCGCACATTAGGTGGTAAGCTATTCCAAAGGGAAGGGGCGGCCACCGAAAAGGCCCGATTATGAGTGATGGACTTTCGGACCTCTTTCGGGGTGGTGACCCGGAGTGAGTGCGCTCGCGACTGCCGAACTGGACGGGCCGAGGTTGATCACTGGACGATGCGCTCCGACAGGTAGTCCAGGCCCAGGCCATGGAGGGTTTTATAAACGCCTCCTCCTCCTCCTCCTCCTCTTGGCCCAGGCAGAATCCAGCCCTGAATCAGAGCCATAGACACCCTTTCTGGGAAACTTAAGGGTTTGGGGTGGGTGGGATGGGGGGCAGGCCTTCCTCCTCCTCCTCCTCCTCCCCCCCCAGTAGCCAGAAAGCAGGAGCCCCCAAACCTTGCACCCTCTGCTCCTCCTCTTCCTCTCCTTTGATATCCTTCCTTCTGCCCCATTTGAGTGGGGAGGAGGGAATCCCTTACCCTTCCCTTGGGAGACTGCCATCCCTCCCTTCTTCTGAATCCACACCTTGGATGGAAGGATGCCTGGGATCTCCCACCCCAATCATCCTTCTGGTCCCACCACCCATCATCCCAAGAGGAAGCAGGGAGGAGGCAAAGGGGGACGGAAAAGCTGGAGTTTTGGAAATCTTCCTTGGAGCCAGGATCCCACCCCATGTGGCTCCTCAGAGGATCGAGGGCCAGGAGACCAACCCCAGCCACCAGCAGCCAAGCATCTGGGAGTTGAGTCATGGCTACTGGACTTCTTTTTTGAGAGATAGAAACGTTTCGCTGTTGCTTCTTGGGCAACTGTGGAGGTCAAGGCCGATTGGAGGACTTCTCCACCAAGAGTGTCCTCTGGCTCCAACCCTGGTTTACAAGGCAGCCGGGGACACTTGGCGGGTGTCTCGCCCATGAAAGGGGACAGAGTTATAGGAGTGAACCTGGAAACCATGCGGTAGACATGGAAGAAATCAGCACAATCATCCCAGGAAGCAAACTCAGAGAGTGGGTTGGTTCAAAGAGTAAGGCATGGGAAGGCTTAGGGGGGTCATAAAAGGAGGAGGAGGAATGGATCTGGTTAGAGAACCCCTGGACACTCACATCGGAAAGACTCATGATGCCCAAGAAGGAGGCAGGTAAGAGGAGGGGGATAGAGCGGTGGTCCCCAACCCCCAGGCCGCGGACCGGTGCCGGTCCGTGGACCGATCGGTACCGGGCCGCCTGGGGAGGCCGGGGAGGCTCCTCCCCTTTTCCTCCGCCGCCCTCCTCCTCCTCCTCTTCTCTCCCGCGGCCGGCCGGTGGAGGAGGAAGGCTGGAGGAGCGCAGGAGGAGCCGCCGCCGCCGCCGGCAGGCAGAGGAGGGAGGCAAAGGCAAAGGTGGTGGCGGCGGCTCCTCCTGCGCTCCTCCTCCTCCTCCGCCCTCCTCCTCCTCGCCCTCCACCACCACCACCACCACCAGCAGCCACGGCGGCGGCGGCACGTCCTCCTCCTCCTCCTCCTCCTCCTCTTCTCTCCCACGAGCAGCCAATGGAAGAAGAAGGCTGGAGGGCGCGTGGGGGCCGGCGGGGAGGAGGGGGCGCGCGCGGCAGGCGCGAGGAACGGGGGAGGGACGAGGGAAGCCCCCGCCAGGCCCCACTGGAGGAGAGGAGAGGAGAGGCCGGGGTGGGGGGCCGGAAGCCGGAACACCACCGCCGCCACCACCGCTCTGCTGGGAGAGGGAGAAGGAAGGAAGGAGCGGCCGTTCCCGTCCCCCCCCCACAGACAGAGAGAGAGAGGCCGGGGCCCCCGAGCCCCCCCCCCAACCGGAGTGTGCGTGCGCTGGCCGGCCGGCCGGCCAGCGCACAGACGCCACCCCCCACCGGCCTCCCTCCCCTCCCCCCCTCCCGCTCACCTGCCCGAAGGCCGCAGCCGGAGGCAAGGCGACGCGGCGGCGGCTCCGGCCCGAGGGTGCCACCGGGACCGCCGAGCACCAAGGCGGGCAGCAGCGGCGGCGGCGGCCGAACCCGGGCGGCTGCTGTGGCCACCGCGGCCTCCGACAGGAGGAGGAGGCGGGGCCCGCCCGCCCAGGAGCCCCGGGCCCCCACCCTGCCCGTGCGCACGGGCGGGAGCGGCACGCCCGACGCCCCCAGCCGGCGGCGCCGCCGCCGCTCCCGTGGCCCCCGCAAGGCACACACGCCAAGCCCCCGCTCCCCCTCCTCCCTCCCCCAATCCCACACCCCCACACCCTCCCCTGCCCCCCACCCGACCCCCTGCACCCCCATCTCCCCCACCCCCACCCCCAGGCCACGGAAAAATCATCAAACATTTACCGGTCCGTGGGGACAAAAAAGTTGGGGAGCACTGGGATAGAGAACTGGGGTGGAAGAGAGACCCGGGAGTGGAGGAGGAAGATCGGAGAAGTAAGGCTACAAATAGAGAGGCAGAACGGAGGGAAAGAGCAGATTGGATCAGGTACCAGAAGATTGGTCAGAGAGCAAGGGGGGCCATGGGAGCACACATAACTTAGCCCGGGATGAATCTGGTCCCCTTGTTAACGTTGCCAACATTTATTGATTATTTTTATTTTATTTTAGAGTATTTAACACCCCTTTCTCTTTCAAAAAGGATCCAAGGTGGCTTCCAGTAATGAGGGACAATATCCAGTCCAATGCAATCAAGACACATTCAAGTTTGAGAACAGAGAATTGAGGGACATCTTTCAGCATCAAAAGACAACATCAACACCACAAGAGAACGCAGCAGCCGAGAAGACCCTTTCATGTGTACCCACGAGATTCACTTTTCAAGGTGGCGGGATGGAGAGAAAGGCCTCTCCTGGTGACCTTAACACCGGAGTGGACACATACTGTGAGATTCGCACCTTGAGGTAGCTAGGACCCAGGCCGTTTTGTGCTTTGTAGGTCAAGGTTAGCCCTTTGAATTGTACCCGATAACTGATTGGCAGCCAGTGGAGCTGCTTTAGTAGGGGCTGTAATGTGATCTCTGTAACTCTGTTATACCATGGATGAGTGAAGAAAGGCCTTTGTCCTGCCAGGTTTTATAAGATGTGTTCTCTCCCCAAACATTTTCCCACACTCCAGGCATTTGGAAGGCTTCTTCCCTGTGAGGGCTATCGTTGAGATTTATCATGTCCGGAAGAGAACTTAAATATATATCGCTCGCGCACCCACAGGGTATCCAGAAAAATCATATGGCAGTGTATTAGAAATTAAGTTGCAATGTATACAAAGCGTCCAACACAGAATTACATCAGCAAGACAGTTTAACATGGCAATAGACAGTGCAAAGTGATCTGACTTCCACTTGTAACAACTCCCTTGTATACAACTCTTGCAGGAGTCACGGAATATATGACATCGTTGGACATTACATCAAGTTACATCAGCATAGACCCACTGTACCAAATTATATCATTACACACGTTATATCAGATAAATTCATATATGTCTAATCAATAACTGGTATATAGTGTATATTAATTAATTAATTAATTAATTAATTAATTAATTAATTTCTATACTGCCTGCCTTCCCAATTGAACTCTGGGTGGTGTACAACAATTACAGAAAAATAAACCCAAATATCAAGCAAATGAACCAATTAGAAATGACAATAATAATTTGCAAGATGATGAAACAGAACAAAAAAAAACCCTAATGGCCACCAAATTCCTCTCTGAAAAGCAAGGTCTTAAGTTCTTTTTTGAAGGCCGGCAGGGCCTGTGCAAGGTGAATCTCACTCAGCAGTTTAAGTGGACCCTTGTATAACAAACAGCTTGTATAACATAAAATTTGTACAACATAAAAAATTCTGGAGATAGGAGAAATTTGCTTAACAGAATCGCCTATGGGGAAAATCCGTACAACATAAAATTGGGATCACTTCGTTTTCAATGCATTCCTATGGGAATTTGTATAAAGGAAAATTTGCTTAACATAATTTCATTTGGAACGAATTAATTCCTTTATACAAGGTACCACTGTATAGGGGCAGACACAGAGAAGGACAGGTTTCTAGTAATGGATTTCCTTGCCTCCCTGGGAGTGGCCACATGAAGTGAGTGCGCCTGTGACATTCTGGTGGGTCTCAGTTGGCCTCTGGAAGACCCGCTCTGACAGATACTCAGGTCCATAGCCGTGGAGGGTTTTGTAAGTCAAAACTGGTACCTTGAACCTTAGTCCTTCACACAAAACCTTTCAGCTAATTGAAAATATTACATTTTAACCTATAAATACATAGTATGAACACGGGTTGCTGAACAAGGACTGTGTGGCTTTTACTACACTCCAGATTTTTCAAAGGCTTTTCGAATGAGGGGGGTCATAAGGTGTGTAGAAAGGGCAACCAGAAGGACAGAGACAGGCTTCTGAGTTCATTCAAATGGCTTCTCTCCCAAGTGAGTCCTGTGATGGTTAACAAGACTTCCAGAATAAATGAACCTCTTTTCACATTCCAGACATTCAAATGGCTTCTCGCCTGTGTGTATTCTGTGATGGCCAGCTAGGTGTCCAGCTTCACTAAACCTTTTTCCATACTCCAGACATTCAAACTTGGTTCAAAGAGTAAGGCAGAGGAAGGCTTAAGGGGGTGTAGGGTTGGGGGCCATTGGACTCTCAAGGGAGGAGGAGGAGGAGGAGGATTAAAGGGGGAACTGAAGGATCCTACCTCCCCAGCTGGGAATCGATCTGGTTAGAGAACCCCTGGACGCCCACATCGGAAAGACTCCTGGTGCCCAAGAATGAGGCAGGGAAGAGGAGTCGGATAGAGAACTGGGGTGAAAGAGAGACTCGGGAGTGGAGGAGGAAGATCGGAGAAGTAAGGCTACGAATAGAGAGTGAACGGAGAGAGAGCATATTGGATCAGGTACCAGAAGATGGGTCAGAGAGAAAGGAGGGCCATGGGAGTGCACATAACTTAGTCCGGGATGAATCTGGTCCCCTTGTTATAGTTGCCAACGTTTATTGATTAATCAACGTTTATTGATTATTTTTATTTTATTTTAGAGTATTTAACACCCCTTTCTCCTTCAAAAAGGATCCAAGGTGGCTTCCAGTAATGAGGGACAATATCCAGTCCAATGCAATCAAGACACATTCAAGTTTGAGAACAGAGAATTGAGGGACATCTTTCATTATTAAAAGACAACATCAACACCACAAGAGAACGCAGCAGCCGAGAAGGTCCTTTCATGTGTACCAACGAGACTCACCTGTGAGGGTGGCGTGATAGAGAGGACTCTTCTGATGATATTAACACCTGAGTGGATGCATACTGTGAGATTCGCACCTTGAGGTAGCTAGGACCCAGGCCGTTTTGTGCTTTGTAGGTCAAGGTCAGCCCTTTGAATTGTACCCGATAACTGATTGGCAGCCAGTGGAGCTGCTTTAGTAGGGGCTGTAATGTGGTCTCTGTAACTCTGTTACACCATGGATGAGTGAAGGAAGGCCTGTGTCCTGCCAGGGTTTATGAGACCTGTTCTCTCCCCAAATATTTTCCCACACTCCTGGCATTCGGAAGGCTTCTTCCCTGTGAGGGCCATCGTTGAGATTTATCACATCTGGAACAGAACTTAAATATATATTGCTCTCTCTCACACACAGGTTATATGTAAAAATCATATGGAAGTGTATTAGAAATTTGGTTGCAATGTATACAAAGCATCCAACACAGAATTACATCAGCAAGACAGTTTAACATGGCAATAGACATTGCAAAGTGATCTGATTTACATCAGATGAACCTCACTTGTAACAACTCCCAGTCACATAATACATTACATCATTGGACAGTACATCAACTTACATCAGCATAGATCAGCTGTACCAAATTATATCATTATACACAACATTGTATCAGATCAATTCATATGTGTCTATTCAATAACTATATTTATTTATTTCTATACCGCCCGTCTTTCCAATTGAATTCCGGGTGGGTTACAACAATTACTGAAAAATAAACATAAATATCAAACAAATCAACCAATTAAAAATGACAATAATAATTTGCAAGATGGTGGAACAGAACAAAAAAACAAAAACAAACCCCCAAAGCAACGACCCGAATGGCCGTCAAATGCCTCTCTGCAAAGTAAGGTCTTAAGCGCTTTTTTGAAGGCCAGCAGGGACTGTGCAATCTCACTCGACAGTTTATTCGAAATGTAGGGGCAGACACAGAGAAGGTCCGGTTTCAAGTAATGGATTTCCGGGCCTCCCTGGGCAGTTGTCACCTGAAGTGAGAGCGCCTGCGACATTCTGGTGGGCCGGGCCTCAGTTGACTTCTGGAAGATGTACTCTGTCAGGTAGACATGTCCCAAGCCGTGGAGGGTTTTGTAAGTCGAAACCAGTATCTTGAACATTATTCGGGACACAACAGGCAGCCAATGCAAATGAGTCAAAACTGGGATGATACCTGACCACACCAACCACCAGTCTGGCCGCATTTTGATCCCAATAAGGATCAAGGGCAACCTCACGTAGAGGTTACTGCAATAATATATCCTCATGATCACAAGCGCCTGCCATATGTTTTATTTTGTTTTTCTTTGATTATGCCTAGTATATACCAGGTGTTCAGAATCTGTAATCAGTTAACTCAGAGAGATAGTCCTTGGCTCAGAATCTTTCAGCCAACTTAAAATATTACATTTTAACATATACAGTGGACCCTTGTATAACAAACAGCTTGTATAACAAAATTTGTACAACATAAAAAATTCCGGAGATAGGGGAAATTTGCTTAACATACTCGCCTATGGGGAAAATCCATACAACATAAAAATGGGATTACTCCATTTTCAATGCATTCCTATGGGAATTTGTATAAAGGAAAATTTGCTTAACATAATTTCATTTGGAATGAATTAATTCCTTTGTACAAGGTACCACTGTACATGCATAATATGAAATCTTAAAATGGGTTGTCGAACAAGGATTGTGTGGGTTTTTTCCACACTCCAGATTTTTCAAAGTCTTTTTGAATAAGTGGGTCCTAAAGTGTTTAGAAAGGGCAAGCAGAATGACAGAAACAGGCTTCTCAGTCCTTGCATTCAAAAGGCTTCTCACCCGTGTGACTCCTGTGATGGTTAACAAGGCTTCCAGCTCAACCCTTTGACGGGGGATCCTCAAAGTTTTCACACAGCTGGCATCTCTACCTCCCCCCAGACACCACTGGGGGCCATCTCCCGGTCCCAGCAATGCCTCCTGTTGCAGATTGCCACCCTGAGGTGCCACTGCCGGGATTCCCTCTGCTGCACCTCTTCCTCCTCCTCCTCCTCGTACAGTGGCAGCAGATGGAGTGGCTCTCCTTCCTTCCCTAATTGTGTCGGGAACGAGGAGGCAGCCCAGGCAAACTCAGCCCACCCATCACCAACTGGGGACAAATGCAGCCCCACCAGCCTCCCACGAACCCAGTCCACCGTTGTCCTCCCCTTCCCTTTTTTCCACGTTAGAGACCAATGAGGATGAGGTGGCAACGGCCTCAGCCTCCGGCCATGGATGGGCTCCCACCTCCACTCCCTCACTCCAGAGAGCAAAGCAGCATCCCAGAGGTGGCTGGGTCAGCAGGAAGTAGCTCCGTTTTCCCTTCGGTTGCCTGTCATCCATCCCACAATTGGTGCACTGCCGTGGCTGCTTCACCTCGGAAAGCTGGCTGGTGCAGCCTCTACCTGCCCCTTTCCTTCCTCACAACCACAATAACACAGGCAGAACTCACACAAAGAAGGCAGGTGGGCAGGTTGGGGTAGGGGTAGACACAGGGGCGGGCCCCCAGGGCAATGGAGGGAGTGGGAGACATTGCCGCAGCCCTGCTTGGCTGCAGCCGGTGCCCCGACCATCTGGGTGGTGGGTGGGAGGAGCGGGGGACCTTGCTGTGACCCTCCCACTTTGAATTGCCCCACTAGCCAGCATGCTGATCATCTGGGCAGTGGGTGGGGGGAGTGGGGGAAGCGACATAGCCCACCGCTTTGAACTGCCTCAGCAATAGAAACAGCTGTGGAGGATGGCTTGTCGTAAAGCAGGGGGGAAATAGGGGGTACAATTAGTCCCAAGGGCCGAATTCAGGACACTGGGGGTGGCGCATGCAGTGCCTAAGATTTAGTTTGAGGACCGCTGCTCTAGACATTCAAATGGCTTCTCGCCTCCGTGGATTCTCTGATGACTACCAAAATGTCCAGCTTGTCTAAACCTCTTTCCACGCTCCAGACATTCTAACGGCTTCTCGCCTGTGTGGATTCTGTGATGGCTAGCAAGGTTTCCAGAATCACTGAACGTCTTCCCACACTCCAAACATTCAAACGGCTTCTCGCCTGTGTGGATTCTGTGATGCTTAGCAACATTTCTAGAATCAACGAACCTCTTTCCACACTCCAGGCATTCAAATGGCTTCTTGCCTGTGTGGATTCTGTGATGCCTAGCAAGGTTTCCAGAATCACTGAACCTCTTCCCACACTCCAGACATTAAAACGGTTTCTCGCCTGTGTGGATTCTGTGATGGCGAGTGAGGCTTCGAGAATCACTGAACCTCTTCCCACACTCCATACATTCAAATGGTTTCTCGCCTGTGTGGATTCTGTGATGCTTAGTAAGGCTTCCAGAATCACTGAACCTCTTTCCACACTCCAGACATTCAAATGGCTTCTTGCCTGTGTGGATTCTGTGATGCCTAGCAAGGTCCCCAGAGTGACTGAACCTCTTTCCACATTCCAGACATTCAAATGGCTTCTCCCCTGTGTGGATTCTGTTGTGGCTAGTAAGGTGTACAGCTCGACTGAACCTCTTTCCACACTCCAGACATTCAAATGGCTTCGCGCCTGTGTGGATTCTGTGATGGCTAGCAAGGACCCCAGACTGAATGAACCTCTTTCCACACTCCAGACATTCAAATGGCTTCTCGCCTGTGTGGATTCTGTTATGGCTAGTAAGGTGTTCAGCTCGACTGAACCTCTTTCCACACTCCAGACATTCAAATGGCTTCTCGCCTGTGTGGATTCTGTGATGGCTAGTAAGGTGTCCAGCTTGATTGAACCTCTTTCCACACTCCAGACATTCAAATGGCTTCTCGCCTGTGTGGGTTCTGTGATGGCTAGTGAGGCTTCGAGAAGCAGTGAACCTCTTTCCACACTCCAGACATTCAAATGGCTTCTCGCCTGTGTGGATTCTGTGATGGCGAGTGAGGCTTCCAGAATCAGTGAACCTCTTTCCACATTCCAGACATTCAAATGGCTTCTGCCCTGTGTGGATTCTGTGATGCGTAGCAAGTGTTACAGAATGACTGAACCTCTTTCCACACTCCAGACATTCAAATGGCTTCTCGCCTGTGTGGGTTCTGTGATGGCTAGCAAGGTCCCCAGAGTGACTGAACCTCTTTCCACACTCCAGACATTCAAATGGCTTCTCGCCTGTGTGGATTCTGTGATGGGTAGCAAGGCTCCCAGAGTGACTAAACCTCTTTCCACACTCCAGACATTCAAATGGCTTCTCCCCTGTGTGGATTCTGTTATGCCTAGTAAGGTGTTCAGCTCGACTGAACCTCTTTCCACACTCCAGACATTCAAATGGCTTCTCGCCTGTGTGGATTCTCTGATGGCTAGTGAGGCTTCGAGAATCAGTGAACCTCTTTCCACACTCCAGACATTCAAATGGCTTCTCGCCTGTGTGGATTCTCTGATGGCTAGTGAGGCTTCGAGAATCAGTGAACCTCTTCCCACACTCCAGACATTCAAATAGCTTCTGGCCTGTGTGGATTCTGTGATGGCTAGTGAGGGTTCCAGAATCACTGAACCTCTTTCCACACTCCAGACATTCAAATGGCTTCTCACCTGTGTGGATTCTGTGATGGCTAGCAAGATTTCCAGCTTGACTGAACCTCTTTCCACACTCCAGACATTCAAATGGCTTCTCACCTGTGTGGATTCTGTGATGGCTAGCAAGATTTCCAGCTCGACTGAACCTCTTTCCACACTCCAGACATTCAAATGGCTTCTCGCCTGTGTGGATTCTCTGATGGCTAGTGAGGCTTCGAGAATCAGTGAACCTCTTCCCACACTCCAGACATTCAAATGGCGTCTTGCCTGTGTGGATTCTGTGATGCCTAGCAAGGTCCCCAGAGTGACTGAACCTCTTTCCACACTCCAGACATTCAAATGGCTTCTCGCCTGTGTGGATTCTGTGATGGCTAGTAAGGTGTCCAGCTCGACTGAACCTCTTTCCATACTCCAGACATTCAAATGGCTTCTCGTCTGTGTGGGTTCTGTGATGCCTAGTGAGGTTTCCAGAATCACTGAACCTCTTTCCACACTCCAGACATTCAAATGACTTCTTGCCTTGTTGAATTTTCCTATTGGAACAAATGGTTGAGGAAGTAGTGCAAGATCTTCCACACTTGTGATGCGCATTTTTCCCCTCTCTTTTGGATGTTTTTGGAACACCTTTATCTTTCTCCTGACTAATAATAGATTTCTCCATTTTTCTATCTCTGTTTTCCTCTAAGCTTCTTTCTTCTGGTTTGATTCTGAACACCCTCTTTGTATCTGAATATTCAACCTCTTCCTCTGACGCTTGGTGACCTCTTTTATTTCTTCTCTACAGCATCTTACCTGCAAAATATGTAACCACAAAACAGTTTCAAATCAAGTAACAAACCCAATGCAGTATCATGGTGGAGGCAGTAGAATGAGACACAGCTCCAGGGTAGGCACACCTCCACCCACCTCAGTAAGGAGGCCCATTGTGGCACCAGTGAATATCCTGAGTAGAGATGGGCACGACTTAGCGGTATTCCCGTTTCCATTTCCCGTTTCCGTTACTCTACGGAAACGGTAACGGGAATCACTGCCCCAGACTTCGAGCTCGAACCGACGAACGAACAATTTGGTCTGATTTGTCGTGCTCGTTACTTGCATCGCGCAATGCCAAGCGGCACAGAAAAAAAGTTTTTAAAAGTTAAAAAAAAACCCGATTCCCGGCCCTAAAAGTAGGCGAAAACTGTCTGAGGGCACCTACCAGGGCAGAAGGGTGTTTTATTTGGGGGGGGGGTTTCTCCGCCCCCCTCTCCTTGGCTATTGCTACTGCTGCGCTGCTGGTACCAGGCTGGGAGGGCGCATCCATTTGCCATGCAGTGCGGGGGATCCAAAATGGCGACCGCAATATTTTTTTTGAAATCGTTGCCCAAAACCCCACCAAAGCACCACAGAAACATGCGAAAATTAGCTATTTTAAATGCTTGAATTTTTACAGGAGCAGCAGTGGGTTTTTCTTGCAAAAAAAAGTCTCCGTTGATTTTATTTTGAACCTTTTTTTACACCTGCACATTTGCAATGATGGGCTCGCCCATGGGAGTGGACCATGCAAAGTTTTGGAGCCATTCCACCAATCACATGGCCAGGTTTTGCTGACTGTACCAGGCTGGGAGGGCGCATCCATTTGCCATGCGGTGGGGGGGGGATCCAAAATGGCGACCGCAATATTTTTTTTGAAATCGTTGCCCAAAACCCCACCAAAGCACCACAGAAAGATGCGAAAATTGGCTATTTTAAATGCTTGAATTTTTACAGTAGCAGCAGTGGGTTTTTCTTGCAAAAAAAAGTCTCCGTTGATTTTATTTTATTTTATTTTATTACACCTGCACATTTGCAATGATGGGCTCGCCCATGGGAGTAGACCATGCAAATTTTCCACCAATCGCATGGCCACTTGGCCAGGTTGACCACAGAGACTTCTGGGATGTGCCAATCGGGCATAAACAGCCCACTAATCGTAGCCCAAACCCGAACCCTAAGCCTAACCCATATCGCCAGTACACTGTCCTTCTAAGTGGGTCTTTTGGAGGCACCCAGAGGTGCACCCCTTTACTCACCCTAACCTCACCCGTAACTAGCCTTGTCCAGCTGTTCTATCTAACCTGTCTTAACCCTAAGCGAGATCTACTTGCATTGCACTACTCAACACCCTCTTTGACACAGCGGGTGCAAAGAGTCTGCCAGTCCGTCACTTGTGGCTCTGGCAGGACTCCTGCATTTCCCTCCAGGAGCCATCTACCCCCTCCCCAAACCAGTACTAACCACAAAAAAAAACAAAAAAGTAACAACTAATTTTTGCAAATTTGGTGGAGGCAAAGAATGAGACACAGCTCCAGGGAAGGCCCACCTCCACCCACCTCAAAAAAATTTTTCAAGTCGTGCCCATCTCTAATCCTGAGGACAACCAAGGGATATATCACACTCCTCCCATGACCATCTGTGAGGAAATAGTTCTCTTCCATGCTGGGAAAAGTCTTGTGAAGTCCAGGGTAAGAAGCAGACCTCTATTTATCTAGCAGGTATAAAATACTATATAAATGCTCTCATGTATTAAGAATCAGCCCACCTCTTAGGCACTGTTGTTCAACAGTGAACAGGCCCTGCCGTTGCAGCCTCTGATGGTAAGGAAAGTGTTCCATTCCCCAAATCATTCTGGTTGCCCTCCTCTGCACTTTTCCCATTTCCATAATATCCTTCTGGAGGGAGGGTGACCAGAACTGTACACAATACTCCAGATGGGGCCTCACCACAGATTTATTAAGAGGCAAAAGGACACTTGCTGACTTATTTTCTATATCCTTCCTAAGGATCACTACCATTGAGTTGGCTTTTTTCACTGCTGCAGCAGACTGGGTTGACCCCTTCCTTGAGGTGTCCACCAGGAGACCAAGGTCCCTTTCCTGGATATCCTGAAGAGAGTTAAGACCCCATCAGTTTATAAATGTAATTGCAGATTTCTGCCCCACTGTGCATCATTCTGCCCTTACTAACGTTGAAGCTCATGTGCCACTGGTTTGCCCATTCCCCCAGTGTCAAGAGATCCCTCTGGAGCTCCTCACAATCTCTCTCATTTGTTACAACCATGTATAATAATAGACTGCATAATTGTATGTCTCTCTGTGTGTTGTGTCCTTACAGTTGTGACCGACTCTTTGTGACTCCATGTGCTTGGAGTTTTTCTTGACAGAAATCCTGGAGTGGTTTGCCAGTTCCTACTCTTGGTGGCTACAGTACCTGATATTCCCTGGTGGTCGCCCATCCAAGTACTAACCTGGCCTAACCAGGTCTGGCCCTCCTTAGCTTAATTTTGTATAATTGCATATTGTGTAATGACTGATTGTAATTCTGTCAGGGCTCATTTCCAAAGGCCCCTCTCTTCCCTACGGTGCTTCTGAGAGAAGGGCTGGAGAGAGAGAAAGAAGGGCCCTTGGGGGAGCCCTCTGCACATGGGCAGCAAGCAGGGGGGGACCCAGAGAGCCCCAGTGGGACCCAGGAGACCTGGGCTCAGATTATTGTTCAGGAGAAGGAAACCTGGAAGTGGAGGAACTTTAATCTCTTTCCTTCTTTCTCAACATTCTTCACTCCGCACTCCCCCAGTGTCAAGAGATCCCTCTGGAATGCCTCACAATCTATTTCAGTTTTTACTACCCTCTATAATTATATATTGTGGGGTCACGAAAAGTCGGACACGACTGAATGACTGAACAACGACGACAATAATTATATATTGTATCCCTGTATGTGTGTCTGTGTTGTGTCCATACAGTTGTGACTGACTCTTTGTGACCCCACACCCTTGGAGTTATTCTTGGCAGGAATACTGGACTGGTTTGCCAGTTCCCACTCTTGGTGCCTACAGCACCTGGTATTCCCTGGTGGCCGCCCATCCAAGTACTAACGAGAAACTTTAATCCCTTTCCTTCTTTGCCATCTCCCCTTATAATGGGGGGAAAAGGGGGGGGCAAAATACCTTTAAAATCCTGGTTGTTGTGAATGTTTTGTTCTTTTTGTAATTTGTATTTATTGTAGTTTGTATAAAATTAAAGGCATTTTGAACCTAAATAATAAATAAATCCCGACCCAAAGGAGGGGAGTCCTGCCTGTTCCCCCCTCCCTATATATAGCTTCATTTTTTCCTGCCACTCTAAGAAGCAGCACTCGGTGCCTTTTCTCTCCCATGGGACCCCGCTCCCATTTCCCCCAAAATGACCCCCACAGTGGGAGGGAGATCTGGATCTCGGTGGCGGGGGGGAGGTGGAATTGCCTTCTTGAATCCTCCTCCTGCCTCCGGAACCAAAGGAGTGGGGGGACCCTTCCCACCTGGACTCCCCCCATTACATCTCCAACGCCCCCCTCCTCCTCCTCCCCCCTTGCAACCTCTCCCCCCACTTGCACTCCCCCATATCACCCCCCCCCAATTGCACAACGAACCTCCTCCTCCTCCTGGGGGGTGATCTATTTCCTTATCCTTACAAGAACCACAGAGAACCTTTTGGAGGGGGGGTGGAAAGCCACGCGGAGAGAAGGTGCCCCCCCTCCCTGGGAGCCTTCGTTTCCTGCCATTCTAGGAAGCGGAACTCAATGCCTTGGTGGAATCCGAATGACCCCCCTCCCATCCTTTCTCTGCCTCCCTTCTGGCTCTGCAAGGGAGGGGAAGGGGTAAGTAAAGATAAAGGTCCCCCTCCGCCGCACATGCGTGCTCGTCTCCTTTTCCAAGCCGAAGAGCCAGTGTTGTGCAAATCCGGGGCCACGTGGCAGGCATGGCTGCAAGGAAACACTTGTTTTCCCCTCCTGCTTTTTTATTTTTTTATACAGTGTTTTCCCCTTCCATCTGCGTGCATTATTACATGGTTTTCGGATCAGGCTCGGTTAGACAGGAGCTGGGGGTTGAACCACAGGATCTCACTCCGCTGAGCGGCAGGACCTGGGATTTGAACCACTGAGCTACAGACACATCGCAGCCCACCGTTTCAGGCAGCCCAGCCTTCCTCCTCCTCCTCCTCTTGGCCCAGGATGAATCCGGCCCTCAGTGAGAGCCATAGATACCCCTTCTGGGAAACTCAAGGGTTTGGGGTGAGGAGGATGGGGGGACAGGCCTTCCTCCTCCTCCTCCTCCTCCTCCTCCTCCTCCTCCCCAGTAGCCAGAAAGGTGGAGAAGCTGTATCAGTGCTGCGTGTGCGGAAAGGCCTTTGCTTGGAAACTGTCCCTGACGTGTCACCAGGAAGCCCACGCAGGGGAGAAGACGTGCAATTGCCCCGATTGTTGGAGGACCTTCCATAGCGACACAACCCTTGAGCAGCACCAAAGGGTCCGCCTGAAGAAAAAGCCACACATAGGGTGGGAAAAGCTTCGGTTACATTTCCAGCATCAACCTCCTCCACAGAAGAATCCACACAAGGCAGAAGCCCTGTGAGGGGGTAGGAGGATGTGGGAAACGTTTTGAACTGAAGGTGGTCGTTTAAAATGGAGACTCCGAGGAGAAGTCTCACGAGGGTTTAGAGCAGTGATGGCAAATCTTTTAGAGACCAAGTGCCCAAACTGCGATTCAAAACCCACTAATTATTCACAAAAGTGCCAATATAGCCATTTAACCTGGATACAGGTAGCTGTGAAGGGGCCGATCTCGGGTGCCCACAGAAGGGGCTCCAAGTGCCACCTTTGGCACCCGTGCCATAGGTACGCCAACACTGGTGTAGAGTGTGGGGAAATCTTCAGCCACGTCCAAAACCTTAAAAAACACAAATAAATCCATCCCGGGGAGACACCCTATCGCTGCTCAGCCTGCGGAAAGACTTTTTAAATTTTATTTATTTATTTATTTTAATTATTTTAATTCTAGAAATTTAAACAACACATAAATCCCCCACAACACATTGTGCTTAATTATCCACCACCCTCAGGATTATATAACAATATACAGAAGATCCTTGTATAACGGAGGGTTTGTACAATGAAAAAAATCCCCCCCCCGCGGCCACCTCCGTCCACCACCTGTGGCTGCCCGGGAAGAGGACGGGGGAGGTCGGGAAAAAGGGGAGGGGAGGCAGGCATGGAGGGGGGCGAGCCAGGGAGGGGTGCCCTTACCTGGCACCTACGCAGGAGTCCTCCGCTTGCCGCCGCCGCCGGTGCGCCCTCCTGCCTCCCGGAAGAGGTGAGCCGGCCGGGGGGGGGAATTCCCCGGGCGGCCCGTCCAAGGCCACCCAGGAAGAGGACACGGGGGCGGGAGGGGAGGGGAGGGGAGGCAGGACGCCGCCGCCGCCGGTGCACCCTCCTGCCTCCCGCAAGAGGTGAGCCGGGATGGGGGATTCCCCGGGGCTCGGCAAGAGGTTCGCGGGGGAGAATTCCCACCCACCCCCCTCGCCCCAAAAAACCTAGCGCCATTGGAATGCATTGGAACGGATTAAATCCAGTTTCAATGCATTCCTATGGGAAAACTTGTATAACGTAATTTGATTTGGAACAAATTAATTACATTATACAAGGTACCACTGTACTTTATAGTTTATAACATTATATAACATTGCATTCATTATAATCACATGTTTTATGTTAAACAACCTGTCTCCTTCCAAAACTGAATTGATTCTTTAGATGGAAAAAAAACCTTTTTCCTTTAGAAATACGTGATCCAGAAATTTACACCAGATTCGATTTAAAACGTTCACTTTTACCATCCCTTTTTTAATTTTCAATTCACAGGTCAGTTTATCATTAATAGTCAAACTCCACATTTCTTCATACCATTCCTCTAGACTCAATTTCTTATCTTTCCAATTTTTTGCCATTATTAATCTTGCAGATGTTACCATAATTATAATCAGATCCTTCACCTCTTTTTCTATTTCACAATTTTAATTATGTTTAGCAATGCTATCTTTGGAGATCCTTCTATATCAATCCCTATTATTATTTTTTATTTCATCAAAAACTATTATCCATTCCTTTTGTTTTCCCTCACAGGACCACCACATAAGATAATAGTTTCCTTTTTCCTTTTTACACCAACACAAGGGTGATGCCTCCTTATTTATTGCATGCATTTTTACTGGTGTTAAATACCATCTCCAAATAACTTTTCCTTAATTCTTACTGACATATTTTTCATTATTCTTTCCCTCCATATTGCATTCCAAATTTCTTCCTTTATCTCTTCATTTAAATTTCCTTGCCAAACCAGTTTTATATTCCTCCTCAACTAATATCCGACATATTAGACTTATTATGCCTTTTCTTTGATACTGATCAAACATTTCCATTTTTTCAATAATTTCTTCAAACTCAGTCATTGCCGTGCCTTTCCCTTCTTTTTTTATCCACACCTTAGTCCAGTTATCTAGCTGCCCTATGCTTAGCCAATTAAGATTTTCTTTCCTTAATACTTCTTTTATTCTCACTGTATCAAAGGCATTTATCCAATCTTTAATTTTAATTACCCTCTGCTCTGTCAAAATCTTACTTATTTTTATCTTTAAGTTTTCTGGGAAATTTGGTAAATCCACTATTCTAGTCAATGGGGATATCTTTGGGCTTAATATTCTTTTATACTTGGTCCAACACTCGAACATAATTTAAATAGGGATTATCAATACTTTTAAACCTTTCTTTTAAATTTACACTAAAGAACATATTTAATACATTATCCCGAATCCTAAAGAATTCTAGATCACTCCAAATTAATTCCTCACGATTTATTATAATTTCAGGAATATGTCTCAATTGATTAGCTGTATAATATAGTTTAACATCAGGAATCCCCAATCTTCCCCTCTTTTGAGGGAGATACCACAATTTTTTATTTATTCTTGCCCTTTTATTTTCATTACAGTATCTATTAATCAAATTCTGTAGTTCTTTTAATTCTTTATCGTCTATCCTTAAGGGTAACATCCAAAAAAGAAAATTTAATTTAGGGATAATCTTCATTTTTACAATTGCCACTCTTCCAAACCAAGATATTTTCAATCTACTATATTCTCGAATTTGCTCCTTAATTTGTTTTTTCACATCACCTAGATTAGTTTTGACAGTTTCTTGCATTTCCCAAGTAATATTTATTCCCAAATATTTAATACTATTTTTAAGCTTCCCTTCAAATTTTTGCTTCATATTACTTCTATCACTGTTATTATAATTTATTAACATACATTCTGATTTGGCAGGAGGAAGAAGGATGAGGGGACCATGACAGGAGATGTAAAGGACAAATGGGTGAAGAAGCTCTCAAACAGGGAACTCACCCAGACAGAGAGAGAGGTCCTAGCCAAAGGCCTAAATTTTGCCATCACACCCAAGCAGGTTCCTGTTGTGGATTTCATCACAGCTACAGAACTGGCCATCCACAGCAACAATCTGCCAGCAGCAGAAGCAGAACGACTCAGGATAAAAGTCTCTGCTGCACTCTCCAGTGCTCAACCACCACCATCCAACCTCACCAGCCAAGAGAGAAGTGCTCTGACATCCCTCAGCAGGGATGAGAGCGTCACAATTCTGCCTGCAGACAAAGGAGGCTGTCGTCCTCAACACTGCGGACTACCACAAGAAGTTTATTACAGTTTTAGATGACCAACACACATATGAAAAACTAAAAAGAGACCCCACCAGCAATTACAGGAAGAAAGTAATAGAATGCTTAAAACTCTTGGAGCAAGAAAACACAATTGACAGGGTGACCTATTACCAGTTATATCCCGGAGAGACCGTCCCCTGCTTTTATGGACTTCCCAAGATCCACAAGCAAGGAATTCCCCTCAGACCTATTGTCAGCAGTATAAACTCAGTGACTTACAACATTGCAAAATACCTGACAACTATCCTAGCCCTACTGGTTGGACTCACGGACCACCACGTACACCATTCAGAGGAGTTTGTTTCTAAAGTCAGGGAGCTGAAACTGGATACAGATGAAACCATGGTATCCTTTGATGTTACATCGCTCTTTACAAGCCTCCCCACCACTGATGCCCTAACAATGGGAAAGAGAAGACTAAGAGAAGACAGCACCCTCACCTCCAGAAGCCGCCTCAACCCAGATCAGATATGCCTGCTCCTGGACCTGTGTCTGAACACCACATATTTCATGTACAGAGGGGACTTCTACAGACAGAAGCATGGCTGTGCCATGGGTTCCCCAGTGTCACCAATTGTTGCAAACCTATACATGGAAGAAGTGGAGAAAAAGGCACTCAACACCTTCCCAGGGACAACAGCATCCCACTGGTTCAGGTATGTAGATGATACCTGGGTGAAAATCAAGACTCAGGAAGTACAGGCCTTTACAGACCACATCAGTGCGGTGCACCCTAATATTAGGTTCACTAAGGAAGACACCCAAGACAACAGGCTGGCTTTCCTGGATTGTGCAGTCATCATCAGACCTGACCGTGGCCTGGGAGTAGAAGTTTACAGGAAACCCACCCACACAGATCAATACTTACTGTTTGACTCCCACCATCCATTACAGCACAAACTAGGAGTCATCAGGACCCTAAGCCACAGAGCAGAGAGCATCCCCACCTCCTCAGAAGCCAAGAAGAAGGAAGACAGGCACCTGAAGACAGCACTTAAGGCCTGTGGATATCCAAAGTGGGCCTTCAACAAAGCCGTGGGCCATCCCAGAAGAACAAGGGATCAGTCTGAGACCCAGACCCGACGGAAGAACCTGGTCATTCCTTACATGGCTGGAGTGTCAGAGAAGCTTAAAAGGATTTTTGGCAAACACCACATCCCTGTTTATTTAAAACCTACAAACACACTAAGGCAGAGACTTGTCCACCCAAAGGATCCGATACCAAACCATAAAAGGAGCAATATAGTATATGCGGTCCAATGCAGTGAGGAGTGTTCAGATCTCTACATTGGAGAAACTAAAAAGCCATTAAACAGAAGGATGGCCCAACATAGGAGGGGCAACAGCTCAGGACCAGAATCAGCAGTACACCTCCATTTGAAGGACAAAGGGAACTCTTTCAAAGATGAGGATGTACACATATTAGACAAAGAAGAGAGGTGGTTTGAAAGAGGAGTAAGGGAGGCCATTCATGTGAGCATTGAAAACCCCTCCCTCAGCAGAGGGGGTGGGCTCCGGCATAGTCTATCTGCTACTTATCAAGCTGTGCTTTCCAAAGTACGGAGACAAATCCAAAAGCCTTCACCACCAAGGCCATAGCTAACGACCCATTCTTGATAAACTCACCTGGATGACTGAGAATCTTCACAGACACATAGCCTAAATGGAATTTATTCAATTCTTTTAACACTGTAATAAAAAAAATTCCTGGTTCTCATTTGGTGCATATAGATTCACCAATGTACATTCTTCTCTTCTAAGTCTTCCTTGTAACATTATGTATCTACCCTCCTGGTCTTTTTTTTATTAAATTAGTTTTAAACTCACAGTTCTTTGATATTACTATGGCCACTCCTCTAGATTTTGAATTTCCAAATGATTTTTCATAAATATCAATCTATTTGCCTTTAAGGTCAATTCCCCCCCCCTCTCTTTTTTTGGCGGGTTTCTTATGGAAACAGTATATCAGCACGCCCTTTGTTTATCATCCTCTGAACTTTGCCTCTTTTCACTTTGGAGCCCAGGCCTTTCACATTCCATGTTGTAATTTTTATATTTTTAACCACATTCCTTTGAAATTTCAGCTTCTATAGTCCTGATCTGTGTTTCCCCCACACGTGCACAATAAACAATCCATAAACTCAACATAAATATGACACAAAATTGACACCACCCTGCTGACCCCTTCCCACATCTATCCCTCTCCTTCCCCCCTTCTTCTCACCAAGTATCCTTGGTTTAAGCTTCCTCCTACGGGAGGGGTGGGGGGTGGAGGCTGGGTTCAAATTTCCCAGTTCCTACTCCTGGCGCCTACACCACCTGGTATTCCCTGGCGGTCGCCGATCCAAGTACTGACCAGGCCTGTTCCTCCTTAGCTTAATATTGAATAATTGTATATTGTGTGATGACTGACTGTTAATTCCATCAGGGCCCATTTCCAAAGGCCCCTCTCCAGCCTCCTCCTTTGGTGCTTCTGGGAGAAGGGCTGGAGAGAGAGAAGTGCCCTTAGGGAAGGAAAGCTCTCTGCACATGGGCAGAGAAGCAGGGGGGACACAGAGAGCCCCAGTGGGACCCGGGAGACCTGGGCTCAGATTTTTGTTCAGAAGGAAACCTGGAAGTGGAGGAACTTTAATCCCTTTCCTTCTTTGCCATCTCCCCCTACACTGGGGAAAAAACGGGGGGGGGCAGAATTCCTTCAAAACCCTGAACGCTGTTGATGTGTTTGTCTTTTTGTAATTTGTATTTCTTGTAGTTTGTATAAAATTAAAGGCATTTTGGATATAAATAAATAAATAAATAAATAAATAAATAAATAAATAAATAAATAAATAAATGACCCCCTCAGTGGGAGGGAGATTTGGTTCTCGGGGTGGGGGTGTGGAATTGCCTCCTTTAGGACTCCTCCTGCCACCGGACCCAAAGGAGTGGGGGGGGGACCCTTCCCTCATGGACTTCCCCATTGCATCTCCAACGCCCCCCTCCTCCTCCTCCCCCCTTGCAAACTCTCCCCCCATTGCACTTCCCCATATCATCCCCCCCCCCAAAATGTACAACGCACCTCCTCCTCCTCCTCCTCCTCTTCCTCCTGGGGGGTCTCTTTTCTTCTCCTTCCAAGAACCACAGAGAGCCTTTTGGACGGGGGGGGGTGGAAAGCCACGCGGAGAGAAGGTGCCCCCCTCCCTCCCTGGGAGCCTTCGTTTCCTGCCACTCTAGGAAGCGGAACTCGATGCTTTGGAGGAATCCCAATGACCCCCCTCCTCCCTTCTCTGCCTCCTTTCTGGCTTTGCAAGGGAGGGGGAGGGGTAAGTAAAGGGAAAAGTTTCCCTCACACACACACCACACATCCGTGGTCCTCTCCTTTTTTCAGGGAGAAAGTAAAAGGCGGAACTTGACGGAACTCCCTGATTTCATATGATTTTTACATGGGATCTTTCCCAAATCACCATCAAATCACAAATCCCATTCATGGCCAACTATTGCACAAGAATAATCACGTATCCTCCAGCGCATGGCTCGGCAGTGGCGCAAAAACATGGTTCCATCGCACGGAACGATCTGATTTCATATGATTTTTACATTGGATCATGATGAATCCACTATCACATACAGAACCCATTTCAGCCTACAGATTGCACAACAAAAATCATGGGTCCATCAGCGCATAGCTCCACAGTGGCGCAAAAACATGGTTCCAAGGCACGGAACCACACGGAACTACCTGATTTTTACCCACGGTCAACTCCAAACCAGTATCGCATCCTAGGCCCCATCCATACACACAGACTGCACACCCGAAATCAGGCATCTGTCAGCGCATGGCTCTGCAGTGGCGCAAAAATATGGTTCCAAGGCACGGAACCACACGAAACTACATGATTTTTACCCGGGATCAACTCCAAACCACCATCACATCCTAGGCCCCATCCATACACACAGACTGCACATCCAAAATCAGGCGTCAGTCAGCGCATGGCTCTGCAGTGGCGCAAAAATATGGTTCCAAGGCACGGAACCACACGGATCTCCCTGATTTTTACCCAGGATCAACTCCAAAACACTATCACATCCTAGGCCCCATCCATACACACAGACTGCACACCCGAAATCAGGGGTCCGTCGGCGCATGGCTCCACAGCGGCGCAAAAACGGGTCTGGGTAAAAGGCGGAACTTGACGGAACTCCCTGATTTTTACCTAGGATCAACTCCAAAACACTATCACATCCTAGGCCCCATCCATACACAAAGACTGCACACCTGAAATCAGGGATCCGTCAGCGCATGGCCCTGCAGTGGTGCAAAAATATGGTTCCAAGGCACGGAACCACACGGAACTACCTGATTTTTACCCGGGATCAACTCCAAACCACTATCACATCCTAGGCCCCATCCATACACACAGACTGCACACGCAAAATCAGGCGTCCGTCAGCGCATGGCCCTGCAGTGGCGCAAAAATATGGTTCCAAGGCACGGAACCACACGGATCTCCCTGATTTTTACCCAGGATCAACTCCAAAACACTATCACATCCTAGGCCCCATCCATACACACAGACTGCACACCCGAAATCAGGGGTCCGTCGGCGCATGGCTCCACAGCGGCGCAAAAACGGGTCTGGGTAAAAGGCGGAACTTGACGGAACTCCCTGATTTTTACCTAGGATCAACTCCAAAACACTATCACATCCTAGGCCCCATCCATACACAAAGACTGCACACCCGAAATCAGGGACCCGTCAGCGCATGGCCCTGCAGTGGCGCAAAAATATGGTTCCAAGGCACGGAACCACACGGAACTACCTGATTTTTACCCAGGATCAACTCCAAAACACTATCACATCCTACGCCCCATCCATACACACAGACTGCACATCCCAAAATCAAATCAGGCAGTGGCGCGTTCAGCGCATGGCTCACTCCAAAACACATCACATCACTGCACACCGAAATCAGGCGTCCGTCAGCGCATGGCTCCACAGCTGCGCAAAAACAGGACTGGGTCCAAAAGGCGGAACTTGAACGGAACTCCTGATTTTTACCCAGGATCAACTCCAAAACACTATCACATCCTAGGCCCCATCCATACACACAGACTGCACATCCGAAATCAGGCGTCCGTCAGCGCATGGCTCTGCAGTGGTGCAAAAACATGGTTCCAAGGTACGGAACCACACAGAACTACCTGATTTTATCACGTCC